>CM074501.1:14947736-15397736 GCA_037389245.1 Oryzias sinensis | reverse complement strand
GGACAGAGCATCACCTCGGTATATCCCCACATTTGATGGACACTGCAAGTGGCTTCCCATTGGCTTCAAGGGTTTTTTGTCACAGCTTCATTGGGTTTCCTATGAAGGCTCCTAGAGTCCTGTTGATGTTGTGTGGCATTGAGTCATAGGCCTTCTTGTAATCAAATGTGTATATATATATATATATATAACATATATATATAACAGTTATATATAAATATATATATATAAATATATATATACATATATATATATATATATATATATATATATATATATATATATATATATATATATATATATATATATATATATGACATTTATTTGTGTATTTATTTTCAACTTTTTTGCTTTATTTATTTCTTTCATTCAACATCAGATGAAAGTCTGGGTGACTACTCGTTTCTGATTGGCTGTTGAGTGTGCTGTATAAAGTGATAATTCAGAGTGTTAATGCACATCTAAAAAAGAAGTTCTGGTCATATAGCTTGAATGTTCTGTATCACTGCGCTGGCTTCTTTACAACAAACTTTAGTTTCAAACTTTAGTGTCTGGACAAAAACAAGCGGCAAGAGGTAAACTTTGTCAACATGTCGCACAACAAAACAAATACACTTTTTGTCGCGTTATCTTAACCGAAAAAAATAACAAGAATAAAGTACTAAAAACTGATTGAATATTTATTTCTTTTTCTAAGTGACGATGGTAATAAGTGGTCTTTAAAGTGTGCATTATGAGAAATTAACGCAAGCGTCTGACGCAACAGTTCAGGCTTCCACGGTTTTTCATTATCTCTTACGTGATATCAAAAGTACAGGTCTGTGATGACTATTTATAAATGAGTAAAATGTCTAAAATCTGATGGAACCTGAAATTAGAAACAATAAAACATGTTTGTATTACGAAAACATTTGTTAAATCCAGTAATTTAATAGAGGAAAATCATCAAAATAAGCTTCTTCTTATTCCTCATGAGGGAGGTTGACCTTCTACCTGTAAACTATTAAGAAACTCTCAAGATATATAAAAACAATCTTGTTTGGATATTCTGGACCAAGCCTTCCCTCTTCAGCTGGATCAGGTGGTGCTTGAAGGTGTTTTTTGCTGATAAACAAACCAGAGGTCACCAGAGATTTTATCAGTCAGTGGTTCTTTGACAGATGAGGCCGTGTCCGTGGAGGTGAAGCCGTGACTCAGTCCTGCTTGGTCCAGGAAGCAGCCCTGCTGTCCGCCTCTTGAGGTTCTGAGGGTCAGAGGCGTGTGGAGCATCCCTCTGATCTCAAAGCCGTGGCTCCGCAGGGACCTGACAGACCGACCTGATGGCAGCTGCGATAGATACAGTGGGACGGCGTTGACCTCTGTCTCTGACATCCCCACACTCTGTCCGACCAGGTCGCCGTCTTGGGGAATAGTGAGAGTGCTGCAGAGGTTCATGTCCTATTTTTGTGGTCTTGGAAAAATCTGTACCTTTATTTGCAAGGGGATTTCCTGGGAGAATGAGCACTGTGCCCAAAGCCATATTAAAAAAAACAGCAATTTATCGTTAAAGCACTGAGAACGTCTTTGAGTCGAGAACTTTGTGACGAATTTATTTCAGTCAGCAGTTTCCCAAACAGCCTTCCAGTAAATCCACTGTCTGTAAAGAGAAAGGCATCATCAATCAGTGAAGAACAATCCTCAGATGACGTCCTCCGTTAAACTCAAAAAGAACTGCAGCAAATGCAAATTATAGATCACGGTTTCATTTACAAAAGAAAACTATGAGCATCATAAAACAGGTTTGCTTTTGGTGATGTCTGCAGGGTCCACAATGCATCTGGAAATTTAATTTAAGCAGGCAACACAAAACATGAATGGTTAGAAAGAAACAGATGAATTATCTGCTAAATTCTAATAACGACAGAGTGAAAGCAGGTTTAACGCCCATCATGACTGGAAACAGAACCTTCTGGAATACAAAAGACTGAAACATGAGATCTTGAAGCAAACTATTTGGGATTAAAATAACAGAAAAGTTGGAGTCAGACAAGACAACTTCCATGTAAAACCTTTTTTTTTGCACTTTTCTTGAAAAGCAGGAGCCTCAGTAACATGTCCTTGACCAAATACTAGTCTTCAGACGTCACAAAGTTGAAGCAGCTTGAATGACAAAAAAATATATAATTTTTGTTGCTTTAGTTAGTTGCTCATCTTTATCCTATTGTTCTTCTAGAAAGTGAAGTGACAGTCAATGCTTAACCCTTGCACTATCCAACGCACGTTAAGTTGGGAATGGGGTCATCTAGACCCACCAGACAGTGCTCTGAACTTTTTTTTTCAATGATTTGTGATCTTCACTGGTGTCCATGGATTACATGAAATCCTCTCCACCTTTATCAGTAGGGATAATACGTCATCAAGTGGTGGGTCATCTGGACCCCATAGGATAGCAGAAGGGTTATGGTCATGTCACAGCCATTATACATTTTGCATATATTGCATGGATGAAAATTGGACATACTGCAAATATAAAGGAAAAAGAGAGAAAAGTTATGTGAAAAATTCACAGATGAATCATGAATTAACTACATTAAAACCACGAAGAAGTACGAATAACTATAGAAAGAAAAACGAATCAAAAACATGAACTGTGCAAGAAAGTTGCCTGTTTATTTGCAATTCATTAATCTGTGCGTCTATTACTTAGTTTGTTTGTGATATGTGCGATATCGGAGTTAAAACATGTGTGGAACAGTCATGGAAAGCCACGCATTTATGCTAGCATCTCGCAAAAACCATGCGCAGCTGTCAAATATTTACATAATAATTATACAGTCTATATAAATATACCAGTATATTATATACCATATATATACCAGTTTATTATATACTTCGAATTCTAACCGAATTCAAATCTTCAACCAAACCGAATTCACGTGAAGACCCGTCTGCTGAAACCCGTAACGGCTATCTGTGCACATCGACGAATAACGAACGCAAGAAACATTTATGATGCATATCACGCATGTATCACAAAAGACAGTGATTTAATACATAGAAAATGTGCAAAAGGTACACACAGTGGTTAGTGAAACTGTTTTAAATCAATGGTCAACCTTTTTCAGCCACACGGATTTAATGTCAGAGGTAAAGCTGACACCGTAAAATATCTGAGCGCTAAAATTTCATTTGTTTACTGGGGATTTTGTTTAGGAATTATTATAGCGGGTATATATTTTCTCTTAACCCATCATTGTCAAACTGTAAGCTAAAAAATCAGACGCCAACTTCCGTCTTGTCCAACATTAAAGGTACAATGTATTAAAAAAATAGGTCACCAAAAATGTTATTTTCTAAATATATTAACAAACAATAATCCACCATTTGAATAACTTTATTAGCACTTTCATAACATTAGAGAGCCAGTTGCTGAATATTCTGCATTATTATTATGGTCTGTGGGAACAACTGTTGCACGGACGTGCCAGGACATGGAGGAAGCCTGAACTGTCCGACGTAGCTAGGATAGGCTCCAGCAACCCCAAATGAGATTCAGACGCTGTAGAAGATGTTTTCTTTTTTATTAAGTTTGAGGGGAATGATCCTTTGTAATGGGTGTTTTACTAAACCTACTCACATCCTCACCCCGCCTGGTTCTCCTGGTTTCCTTAATGGTTAAAGAAACTTTAAAGGAAAATGATTCAAAAAAGTCTTTTTCCAAAACTGAGGCTAAAATGATCAAATAGACCCCAGTCAGCCTTTCCTCCAGAGCCTCTGCTGATTTTTTGGGGGGATATTTCGGTTTGGATATAAAGGATGGTTTTCCCAGGCTGCAGTGATGCAGAAAAACACACTTCCTGCCTTCATTTAAAAGCAGCCCACTCTCTCATGCATTATTCATCAGAAGGTGACTTTACAGGCAGATTCTGCAAAATAAAACAAAAGGAGATGCGGTTCTTCAGGTTCTGTGGTTCAAGGGTCTGACCTTAGCTTGGTCCGGTTCATGCATCTCTTCTTATAATACCGATTAGGGGAATCAATTATATTTCCTTTTCACTGGGAGCTGAATTCAATGCAGGAATTCTGTTCTATAAAGGTTTTATTACAGTAACATTCGACAAAATCAGATCGTAGGACGCCCTTCCTCCTTTTGTCTTTGCTGCCGCAGTAACCCGCTTCTGCTCGGTGTAACAAAGTGATCTAATGGAGAAGTCAACAAATTAGTTTTTGGCTCATTGCTTGCTGCTCTATGATCAGGGAGCAATCAAAGGAAAGGGAAAAAAAAGGTCAAAGGAGGATGCTGGCAACTTTTGGAAGGTCTCCTCCTGATGCCGGGTCATCGGAGCGTGACAATCCATGGCTCGGATGTGCTGCGTCGCACACCTGGCCTCACACATTCCATTGATTTGATCAAATGATGAGGGACACTCGTACCTTCTGCTGCTCTCTTTCCCAGGGTCTGTGAAGCCTGTGAGCGATGTGGAAATGTATGAATCCCAAAATGAACCAGCTGATGATGGACAGCCATTTCATTTCGACGGACAGAAACATTTCACTTTTAAAAAAGTCAATCCGCTCTTCCACACCGGCCAGAACATTCTTCCACGTCTCCACAAATGAAAATGCTGGTGTATTGAAGAAAATATGATCCACCGAGGTGGCTTTTGATCTGTCTGTTACCTGGGCCTGTTACCATGGAGACCCGTTACCCTGCTGCTTTGTTTGGTTAAATAAGTTGCCATTTCTTATTACCTCAAATTATGACTAAAAAAAAAGTCTTTGTTTGAAAAATGGACTCAGGATGCCACAAACCCTAAACTACACACACACACACACATATAAATATATATATATATATATATATATATATATATATATATATATATATATATATATATATACATATATGCATGTGTATAAATGTATATTTTGCCATGAGACTATGTAAGATTTTAAAAAAGAATCCCCTGAAAACCAGCCCATTTATTTAGGTCATCAATAGGGGACATTTGTGTTTAGGTTGTGTCCTTTAGCTCATTTGAAGTTCTCTACTAAGACCGGATGTGCTTCAATAAGGACATCCTGGCCTTTCCAATGATATCTTATGTGTTTGAATGGGATGTTGGTTTCCTAGGGACATAAAATGGAGTCTAGGGGTCATAAATCAATGGGCAGGTTCTCAGGAGACTGTAAAAATATAGAGAAAATAGTATTCTGTACATCCCCCCCAAGTGTACAGACGGTATTTTGTACATAAACTGCCCATATTGTTGAGTCTGGGGGGAAAAAGACATTTTTATATCAGTCGAGTGTATAATTGCCATTTTTACAAATGGCCACCATTTTGGCCTCCTGGCTAACATGCATTTCTGAAAGATGGGCTCTTAAGGTAAATCCATGCCAAATTTGTTGCTTGTACCAACAAATTGCACTGTTTGTCTGAAATATTAAGCTAAGTGACTCCCCAACCAGCTGAGATTCAAACCAGGGACTCCACACTGCTAACCACTACACCACACTGACCCCAAAAAGTTTGACCAATGCAGTTCGATTTATTTACCTTGGCCGTCTTCCAATAGCGTGGACGTCCCTCTGAGATTCCTGTTTGGTGAAGTTTTGGAGTTTAGTGATTTCAAATCCTCTCCTGCTCCAGAGGATGTGGAATCCAGCAGGTCTGCTGTGCCAAGCAGCTTCCTTCTGCTGGTTACTGAGAGCCACAACAATCCGTGGGCTGACAACAACAACAACAATAACAACAACAAGGAAAGGAGTGGATGGAAAAAAGAAGCTGCTGCGGCTTTGTCTGTCTGCAGATGCAGACCTTGTTACCATAGAAACATATCGAAAGCGGTTGGGGATCCCAAATCCTACCTGGAAAGTTGTAAAAAAGAAAAAAGATGGTGTTTTCAAAACTTCTTTTTGTGCACAAAACCTCAAGATGAGCTTAGTTCACGTGGCCAAAATGCCACATTCACTCTGCCCTCGGTAACTCGCGCTCAAGTCTATTCAAAAACGCGTGAATGCGCGTTTCAGGCTTCCGCATTCAATACCAACGTGTCCGCGGTGTCGGCGGCGTCTTATTCAGGCTTTGGAGAGGCGAGCTCCGTACACGTGGGAGGGGCTGCGGAGGAAACCATTTTGGGAAATGGTGGTTTCATAGAGGAGCTGTGGATCCAACTGTGGGACCTCCTGTGGCCCCCGCTGTGCAGGCAGCCAGTTCTTACCAAGAAGCGCATTTAATTCTAAAAAGTATGCCCATTTTTACACATCCCAAAAACCACCTCCTCAAAGCACACAAAACCTTTTTTCGATAAAAGCCTTTCCATCAGGAGAATTTATTGTCGCAAACCCAATTTGTGAAACTTCATAGTCAATGGAAACACAACTAGTGGTCCAAAGCTGTATGGTCTTTCTTTTGCGGTCTCAGTGATTCGCAGATATTTTTTGCACGATTTAATTTTTTTTTTTATGTGCCCTAATAGGCTGTAGACTCAGTCTCCTCCTTCATTCTTTACGACTGGTTTTGTTTTTCTTTTTTTTTCCTTGTCCTGTCCAACAGCTGAGCAAGCAGATCAGAGCTGAAGACATCTTGTGTCTGACAGATGTTACTGTTGCAATGCGGGTTTATGGAGAGTGTATATTTGTATAAACCCCTTTTGTATTTGACGCTAAACTTCATTTGTGATCATTAGATTTGTGTGCATTCCTTGTTGGACCGGACGGAAGAAAAGAAGAGAGAAGAAATAGAATGGGATGTTGGAATGGGGGAGATGTCTATATGACTGGTTTTATTTTTCTATTAAGGTTTGAACTTTGAAAGAGAAAGAGAGTTTGAAAATGTTCATGTCTGTCTGAGAAGAGTGTATAAAGTGTGGAGTGAGGACTTTTACAGCCTAAGAACATCTAGAATCCGACTTAGTAAAATGTCGTCTGTTGCAGGTTATTTATAGACCGTAACTCCTTCGATAAAAGAGGGAAGACTGTTATTGTAATTATTGTTTTGTTTGCTTTTAGCCGCTCCTCCTTCTCTTTTCATGAGCAAACGTCTCGTGGGTCGTGCACGCTCGATTCACATGAACCTCAGTGAAAAAGAAAAAATACAAAGGTCCTGTAGGAGTCGGCAGTGAGTGCAGTGAACTTTGGAAAAAGGCAAGAGTACCTGAAGGCTGCAGACGTCAACGTCCAGAACCGGACGAAGAGAACTGCAAGCTTAAAAACGTATTTACAGTAATAAGCTTTGATAAAACTTTATTCTACAATTCTTTTGGGTTATGATTAGGGTCAATTGTATAATTTTCACTTCTGTCCGATGATATCCTGTCCTTGTGAGGATTCTGTGGTTTAGTTTGGTTTTTAAGTTGTGTTTTTGGTCATTTTTTGAGTTGGCCCTGTCAGTCACTCCAGCTTTAAGGTAACCATTCACAGCTGTCTTCATTTAGTCAATTACCCTCAGTGTATTTAAGTGTCTGGTTGTCAGGTCCTCATTATCAGCTCATCTGTTCTATTTTGCCACCGTGGGGTTTTTGTCAGGTTTCAGTTTATTTGTTAAGTGTTGCATTTACTGCCACAAAACCCGGTCTTCTGCATAATAGGTCTCACACCTCCAGTTTCTGACAGTCCCTCTTGCAGAAGGAGGGAAAGGAGCCTTGATGTTCTAGAGATGTTCTCTTGAGTTTTTATGCTTTGAGGGAAAAAAGAAAAATCCAGAAAATATCATTGTCTGATTTTTTTTTTTTTTTTTTAAAGAATTTATTTGTAAAGTATGGTGGAAAATAAGTGTTTGGTCACCTACAAACAAACAAACCTGTAACCTCTAACTTCTTCTACAAGAGGATCCTCTGTCCTCCACTTGTTACCAGTATTAATTGCACCAGTTTGAACTGGTTATGAGTTTAAGACACCTGTCCACAACCTCAAACAGCCAAACTCCACTATGGCCAAGACAAAATCGCCGTCTGAGGACACCAGAAAGCTGAATCTTTAATTCGTATTTCTGGAAAAATTCAAATGAAATGGTGGAAAATCTGAGTTTGACACTAATCTGATCCAGATCTCATCCCATTATTCTTACCTTAGATTAGTTCCAAGATTAAATGAATTAACTTCTTTCTTGCTTGTTTTTGATAAAGTGAATAGATATGGAGTACTGACCAAAAGTCTGATCAAGAGAATGTAAAGAGTGTGCAAAGCAGTAATCAAAGCAAAAGGTGACTACTATGAAGAACCTACAATATGACATATTTCAGTTGTTTCACACTTTTTCTTTTTGTGTATATTATTCCACATGTGTTAATTCACAGTTTTGATGCCTTCAGGGTGTCTCTACAATTTTCATAGTCATGAAAACAAAGAAAACTCTTTTGGTCTGTACCTTAAAAGGAGCCGAATGAGCCAGTCTTTTCTTCATCATCATCATCTTTATAAAGCACAATAAAAATTGAAACAACTTACGTAAAAACCTTTAAATTGTTAAAGGCTATAAGTGGGGAAAAAAACACAAAAACCTGAAAGTAAAAACCATCAAACCCAATAACAACTTAATATGAACAAAAAAAGACTTTGAAGCTAAGGTGATCGTTTTACAGGTGATTCCTAAATACAAGCGCAAACCGCAGATGTGGTTTGATTAAAACATGCTTGTTGACCACTCCAGTCTGAGAGCTCCTGCGGGAATGAAGGTTTTCAGGAGCCCACACACAGTTTGTGGGCCTCCAGGATGCAAAAGACTGTCTTTTTGGTGGATTTGATCCTTCTCTGACTCTTCAGTGTTTATTTGGTTTCTTCAACCTTGTAGAATCTCCTCTTTTGTCTGTTTTTTTTTTCCCACTGAGTCCTCCTCACCTCCATTTTTGATAAGTGTGACCGCTTGTGTAACACTGACGATCAATAAGAGTGTAGCAGGAGCGAGTGTGAAGGTCTCATCCTCCACTGCAGGATTCATTTCCAGCCTCAGATAACATCGCCCCAGCGCCTTCTCCTATTCATACATTCTGGAGGGCGTCCGTGCACGCCCGTGGAGCCGTGCACGCTCGTGCTCGCCTACAGTCCATGGAAAGGAAAGGAAATTGGTCTCAGCGTGGAAAAGCATCAGCTGAGATGAGCAGGTCGTCACCACGCAGATTAGCTCTGCTTGTCCCTGAACACCTCACGCTGGTCCCTGAAGGCCTCACGCTGATCCTGCAGGTCTACGGGGAGGCTGCCATTCACACGGCTGGACACCCCCCTAATGAAGCGAGGAAAGAGCAGATTAGTTCATCGACATGCCTCACTCTGCCTCTTAGATTCAATTATCCTCAGTGTGAATTAAATTATCGCCTCGTCGTTCGGACCGTCGTGATCGGATCTGTGTCCACAAACACTTCAATCTGCTCCGGAACAGATTTTATTTTCTCAAGTGGAGGCCCCCCCACCCCCCCAAAAATTAATCCAACATAATAAAGTCTTTTGGTGATGGGATGGCATTTGCATTTTGTCATTTTCCCACCACGAGGCGCCGTAAAGATTGGCATTTGAGCAGCTGTGATTCCTGCAGCAGTGATGGAGTGGAACCATTTGTCTCTGACAGCAGACGCGCCGCTGCCTCAGGCGTCCCGCCGCCGCCGCCGCCATGCCGCATCCTCAAACCTCTTTACATTCCATGCATTTGTGGAGAGGATGCTTGCTGCAGGGAGGGTGCATGTGATGGAGTCCCTGAGGAAACCCAATGGAAATAGAATTACTATTTAAAAAGTTAATCTGTATTTAAATAGAGCTTCAGATTGAATCATATTTAACTTAAAAAAACTGTCCAATGATCAGAAACGACCACAGAAGAACGCCAGCCTTCTCTGTGCCAGTAGATCTAATGATCTGTTCATCTCATGCATCATTTTACTTTTTGTGTCCCATCCATAAAAGCAATCTCTGTTTTACAAATGGAAAAGGTCGTTCAGATTCACCAGAATACAAATGCTTTCTTTCACATACACATAAAAAGTTGCAAACACCAAAGGGGAAAGAATAGTGAGAGGGGGTGAGGGGCCTGCTGGAAACCCTAACCCTCAAAATGAAATATTCCAGAGGCTCCTTAACCTTCTAACTGCCTGCCCAACATATAATTAAAAACATGGATTACTCCCAAAAGGGCAGCGGGCAGCAGAAGAAACCTTTTTTTTTCTTGTTTGGGTTGTGAAAGGGTTAAGAAAAGACTACGAGCATTCCAATAACAGGGAGAAAATGAGAAAGAGGAGCGCCCCCAGGCACTTCCATGAAACAAACAGGAGCGTCCAAGTAATACCTACTAAACAGGTAGAGAGACGAATGCTTCAGTTACCCCCACGAAACAGACAGAAAGAGGAGCGTCCTAGTAAAAAGAAATAACAGAGGAGTGAATGCTTTAAAAAGCAGGAGGCGTGTCCTGGTAACACCTGTGAAACGGGTAGAAAGAGGAGCGGCCCAGTTACCCCAATGAAACAAGCAGAAAGAGGGGCATCTCAAGCACCTCCAGAAAGAAGAATGTACTGGTGATCCACACAAAACAGGCAGGAAGAGGAGCGTCCTAGTAATGCCTGTAATATAGGTGGAAAGATGAGTGTCCCGGTTACCCCCCCAAGAGAGCAGCAGAAAGAGGAGCAGCCAAGTCACCTCCATAAAACAGGCTGAGGGTGGAGTGTCATGGCGATCCACTCAAAACAGGCAGGAAGAGGAGCGTCCTAGGAATATCTGTGAAATAGTTGACCTCAAAAGAAAGGCAAAACAGAGAAAAGGGCAGAGTAAAAATGAACACGTACAGTTTGTGTAACCCATTCCAGAGACTCCCTGCAGAAGAGTCGAGGTTAAAAAATGTCTGGAATACACGTCGGCGGTGAAGGTTGGTGAACTCCTCCTCCTGACTCTAATACCATCCAGATCCTTCTGTTCTCGCATGAAGGTACAGAGCTAAAGTAATACAATAAAAAGAAAACCTTATAATAAGAACAAAACAACCGATAGAACTACAGAGAAAGGAAGAAAATTGAAGCAAACCTCCAAGTTTTTGATAAGCAATCAAAAACTGGTTATTTGTTTCTCTGCATACAGTAAAACTGGTTTATATTTTCCTGTAGGTTCTGTAACAAGTTTGTATCTGATGACTTCTCTACAGGTTCAAACCCACCAAAGGCAAATGATAAAATACCTTGTTTATGGAAAATGAATCCAATTCCAAACATACTTGAAATGTTTCAACCTGCAGATCGAGCTTATTTATCCTCTCAGTCATTTTTAACCTTCAGCTGCAGCAAAGATGAAGAAAGGTCAGAAGTAGGAGTCGGTCAGTCGGCGTGAAGAGGAGCGTCTGCATGAAGGGAGTTTGAACTGCTTTCTTGTGAGGAATAACTCCTGCAGTCTGAAAAAAAAAAGCACAGATCAAATCTGTCAGACCTGCTCGAAAACAACTCTCACAGTCAGAGGTCAACAACAACCGAACTGGCGGCACACACACACAAACACAAGCAGACTGTAATTTGCCCCTGAGCTGCAGGCGCCGAAGAGCTGCACCTGAAAGAAGCCGACAGCTGAGATTTAGTCTGCGCTCCTCCAATCAAACACTTTCAGGAGCTGCTGGTTTGTTCCGCCTGAAGCTTTCAGTTAATCTGTTCTGACTGAGAAGAGTTTAAAAGAACAGACTTCAGACGGTGCGTGGAAACAGAAAGACGTTGCAGAAAAGATGTTAAGCCTTAAAATGGAAACAAATCAAAACGGATTGATTCATGCTTCCTCCAGCCCGATGCAGGGATGGTCGCCGCCCCTCCCCCCGCTTTGGTTACCTCAACCAGCTGTGACAAAACGGCCCAACCATGGAAAATAAACTGGTGTGGACCAAACAGCGCAGTGTGAACGTGTCCTCCCGTCGTTCACTCCTGGAGTCGTAGAAGTTCTGCTCCACCGGTTCTTCGTCATTTTAACCTCTTCTGAGAATCTAAATTGTTAAAGGATTTCCAGCCTCCTCCCGTAGACTCCGCCCACCAGCGTAGTCATTCAGGCCGTCTTCCTACCCTGACCTGTCCCAGGCGAAGAGGAAGCTAGCCGGTGTGACGCCTTTGATTCTGAGGCCGAAGAATGAGTTAATTGGTTTCTCCTCATCCTCACACTTTCAGCTCATTAACTGGAAGCATCACTTGCTCTTCATCCTCTTGTGATGAGGTTGTGATGACAAAGCTCCGGCTTTAAAGAAACCAAATGTTGAGCTTTAAATGGAAGCGGGGGTGATGACAGCCTGACAGGAAATGTCTGAAAGGCAGAAAACAGACTTTAAGTGGGGTTTCAGTCTGAAGCTGCAGACAGCAGGACTGAGGTCAACGGGACGATGGCACGAAGGACATCATGTGAGCGCCAGAACGTATACTCCACTTCTGCTCATCTGGGGCCGGGCCACAGGGGCAGCAGTCCAAGCAAACTGCCCCCTCTCCGGTACGAGTTTGGATCAGGTCATTTTAGGGCATTTCTTCCAATCGCGCCCCTCCAGGTGCCACTGCCGTCGCTCATGCGGGACAGACAATGGAGCCCCTCGTTGAGGCTCGTTCCAAAACCCCTCTGAGAGAAATCTAGAACACTCTAGAACCGCTGCTCGGCCTCTAGTCCGAAAACACAGATAAAAATCCACCCAAAGGTGAAGGGTCATGACCCTCTCTCCGGGGGGTCCCTCTTTTTTTTAAGGTCCTCTGTGTTATTCTGTCCCGCAGCAGTCGAGGACCGAAGGACCAAACTGTCTTCGCAATTCTTCTTTCTTACTGCACTGTCATCCCTGCTGCATGTTCAAAAACTCAAATTTGTACACACCTAGCACCCCGTGAAAGTGAACTTTGACCCCATAATGACCCCTGTGGCTCTCATATTTTTGACCAGATCATTGAGAACGTTTAATTAAATGAAATGATGTACAATATGAAGTCATTAGGAAGGTGGCTGTGGTTACGATAATAGCGTCGTTGCCTAGGAAATCCCAATGTTTCCATTTGCTGATTGCTCAGACCTGTGCGTCACCTGCAGGCGACCAAAAAATGAATGGGTTGCTATGGAGATAGATCAACAGAAAAGTTGCCACTTTAAAAAAAAAAGTGTTTATTCATGAATTTGTGGCGTGCAGCTCTGACCATGACCACGACAGAAGAATGCGGGCGGAGCAGCAGCCCCTCAACCAAAGAGGCCGGTGATGGTGGGGTTGGCTAGCGCCTCAATCATATTGCTACACTTGTGATTATGGTCATTGGCGAGATTGAGCAGCCAGATCTTCATTCCGGTGGCGGTTACTGGTCTGTCAGAGAGGGGAAGCTCATTTTCGGCCTACATCATAAAATTGTCTATTTATTTAAAAGTAAATTCTGCCCTACGCTCCTTTTTTGAGAAAATGGTCCCTGTCTGTGACCCTGTCGTAGTACCACAGCGTGAGGCCGACGCTCTGGTCCGCGATGGTGATTCCTTATAGTACAGAATCGCTGTCAGTCAAAAGGAGATGCAGTCATTTGACAGATCATCACGCAGAAGCTAAGAGTCCGGGCCAGCCCACTCCCCATTGACCCCCAGAGACGCTGAGCGTCCGTGGGCGGGACACAATCGCAGCATTTATCCAATGACCGTCTAGTCGCTGGAAAAAATGTTCAAAGCAGCCCCATTGAAGTCAATGGACGCTGGGCTTCAATAGGAAAATGCACTGTGACGTTGCGGGAATGTATGAGGAGGAAATCGAGTCAGCCGACCTGTAACTGATTCTGAACAAACTCGTCTCTGAGATGAATGTTTTCTAACGCATTTTTAGTCAATACAATGTTAATACAATTGTACATATTTGACCATTAATTTTGTGACATTATAAGGGAAGCTTCCCTTGCAGTCTTAAAGAAATCGCCACTGCTTCATTCGGAACCAGCACCTGTTCAGAATCTGACCTTTCCTGAATGTACTCTCTGAGTTTTGATGGATCAGCATGAAAGCTGCTCAAATCTTTACCCGAAACACAAACTGTCCAGTTTCTGTTGATACAAAAATGGAAAAAAGTAAAGCGCCACATGTTCTGCCAAACTTCTTCTCTGTAAAACTTCTGGTGGACGTTTTCTTCATTTTCGACCTGCATGTGAGATTTGAGCGTTTGAATATTTGTTCACGTGTCTGAATTTTTCTGTTCTTGTTCAGACGGGTCCTCCACCGGATCGATACGGTTGCAGATGCGGCCGAGTTTACGGTGGTTATGAAAACCTTCGATTCACCAAACTTGTGTGACCTGAATCAATCCGTCCTTTATTACCCACAGACGGAAAAAAGGTTTTTCTAAGAGAAAAGTCATTTATTTCTCTGCTCTGTCAACTCATCTATATATTTATATCCACTTTTTTTTTAGCCTTATTTATTTATGTATTTAATATTAACCAAAATGGCAGTCCATCAGAGGCCTGCTGTCATGCATATTGCATACTGAGAGCAGCTGAAATAGTAACTGAGAATTGGAAAAAAAACATTTCAAATGGAGGAAGCCGACAGAGCGATGCTGGGCTGCGTTTGTTCAAATTACAGAGACGTTTCAAAGAGTTGGATTGGATGTTCTGATGAAAAATTCACAAGCGTGCAGCCTGTGGCTTCTCTCTGCGTCTGTTCGTGTCGCAGCTGCCGGAGCGCCGCCGCCGCTCTGACTGCAGAGGAGTCACGAATGAGGTGCTTTGAAAGCTTTAGATTGGCTCCAGAATCAGACAGTGGGAGCTTTCAGTGCAACATTATTTTTTTAAAAAGGAAAATACACATCTGAAGGTACATCAGAGCCGGTCGGTTTGGTTTATTGGCCGGCTTTTCTGCTCGCAGAAGAAAAGAAGCGTCAGCGCCAAAGGTTTGCTGTGTGTGGCCGCCTTTCAGCTCGGCTTTTGTGGGGAAACAATCGCCAGAGTTTCATTTGGGACTGAACAGTAGTGACGACACTGCAGAACGAGAGGAAGAGGCCTGAAAAAATGAACCTTTTGGGATTTTCAGCTTTAGGAATTCACTTTATTAGGGTAATTTTATGTCAAATCTGTAGTAAGTTGTAGAAAGTTTGGCTTTTTAAAAAAAAAAGTCATATGTGGAATGAAACAGTGAGTTGTTAAAAAACTCAAAGTTTGTGACTAAATCATTTTTTGTTCTATGATTTTAATAAAGAAAAAAAAACAAGAAACATCTTAATTTAATTTGCCAAAATGTATTTTGTTTATTTGTTCTTTTCGAGTAGTACCATTAAAAAAAGGTAATAAAAATTCAATAAAAACAAATCGAATTTAAACAAAAAGAAAAACGGTGAGCACATTTCAGGTTTACAATAATAGTTTTTTCTTCTTTTTGAAGTATTAAAGTTACAGAAACAAAAGCTCTTTTATTTATTTGCTGTGTAAATTTTTTTAATTCACGTTTTCCTTATTTGGGAACACGCTGTGGAAAGTAGCAGCTCTACTGCGTTGACTGTATGTGAGACCTGGAGCGAGCCAGTGTGACGTAGACGACTTCCAGCTGGAACAAATGATTTCAGTCGCCTTTTTTTTTTTTTTTTTTTAATTACGATACCGACGCTGCAAAGTTGGAGCCAGACAACGACGGTAAGCAGTCTGAAACGTTATGATCCGACGTTTCTATGACAACGATGCTCATCAATCAGGAGTGTTGGAAGACCATACATGAAAATGGGCTAAATCAAATCAAATCAAACGTTTTGAATGTTTGACGTGGGACCACTTACTTTTACATAAAATATCGTGAAAAAAATAGAATGATCAAGAATATGTTATGAATGTAAAGCAAGAATTATTATTCTGACAAATAATTCAATTCAGTTTTGTTTTTTATAGCTCAAAATCACAACACAGCTGTCGCAACGGGCTTCACGCCAATAATTGAACAAATGCATAGAATCAGTCATGAAATATGAACAATATCTAATCGCTGAACTAAACTAGAAAGACCCTGGACCTCCCTGACCTCAGACCCTCCTTCTCGATGAGGAAAAACTCCTAATAAAATCAGATTACAGGAGGAAAAAAAAACCTCAGGCATGTTCACATGAAGGAGGAATCCTTTACCGTGACGGACAGGCGACATGACTGTAGCGGTTTATTTCTCTGTAGAAGTCTTTGGGATTGTTGGAGCCACAGGCTACTTCCTGTTTGGAACTCCAGGGGGGGTGGGGGTGGGGGGTCACTCCGTCCAGTTCTCGTATCCAGTCGGTGCTCTACTCTAAACTCCCTTTGTCTGATCCAACCCAGTCAAACTACCAGACGTGTTCCATTTAGAAAACAGCAAAAGTTTACAGTAATCCAACAGGAAAACTGTTCAAAGCTTTTTTCCAACCAAACGAACAAACAAGGTCAACGTTCACTTTTAAAGATCCCCTGTAAGAACGTGGAACTTAAGAGAATCACTTATGGAGAAATATCCAGACACGTCCACAACTAAAGTAGCCTACAATATCTATTTAAAAAACCGAGACGGTCAAAGCTTTCGGTTGTGTTCAGACTAGAAATGTTTATCGGGCCGGACCAAGTTTGCTTAGTCTGCTAATTGCTTTGTATTCAGATTGCTTTCAGCTAAACTGTTCTGTTTCCAACCAAAGCTTGTTAACAAAAGCATGTGACTAAAGAACTGCAAGACACGCGTTAGTTCCCCTTTAGGTGCAGCCGCTCCCCCACAGGTCCGGACAACCCAAACTCCTCCTGCAGAGGTCAACCCCCCAACCGGAGCAACTAAGGCTTACAAGAGGAACTACGTGAAATGAAAAGCTATTATCAAAACCAGAATGAGTTAAATCGATTGACTTTGGTAAATATAGACATCCTGCAGCCCAAAGACCGTCCAGCTGAGCGGGATCTAACCTTCACCTTCAGCCCTTCGTTCAGGGCACATGATGTGAGACGTGGCTTCATGGGTCTGCTGATAACTGCCCCTCCTGCTATCTTTAAATTAGTACTTAAGGCAAGAAAGGAATGACTTTACAAACAGAAGACAATCCCAACTAACTCCAGCGCTGTTGCATCTGCTTCCATCAGGGCGACCAGCGCTTTCTGTGCGGATTTTAGAGAATCTAAATGTTATCCTGCTGATATTTAATCTGAGGCCGTCTCTAAATTCACTCTAAAGACTATATACACATCCCCACGACTGTTTTTTAAGGATAACAAAAACCATTTAAATATCGTTCAATCGAATTGCATTGTGGTTCATGTTTGCCAATCTAGAAAGCATCAATGCACTAATGTTGAACCCAACAGCTCCAACATCCATTGCCCTGGAAATCTCCCAGAAGCATTTGTGGAAAAAAATATAGAATTGTAGAGTTGGGGCAACTCCCCATTCTTTACTTACCCCATACGCCTTCTCCTTACCCCTACATTTATCCCTCCAAGCAGGAATAAATGGAAAAAAGAGTTCCTTCAAATTCAGACGTTACCACCACTCAATGATGTCATCGATAGCCGCCGGTTATTTGCGGTAGCGCAAAGATGGCAACACTTGAAAAACGCATAACTGCATTGTTTTTATAGCTTTATAAAGTCATGCAAAAACTCACTATTACCAATCAAATCTAAACGTCTGTGCTTCAGAGAACACCCAGAGGAAGAACTTTTTCTGATGCAGATCAGAGGGCTAGCCAGCCCAAAGTCACTGAGACTCCCCCTTAAAAAAAACCTTTCGGACAAATGCCCCTACAACTGGAGCAATAGGGAGGAGCTGCAGGGCTGGAAAAGCAAGTCGGATTCAGCCTTGAACCGTTTCAAAAAATGGCGAACTCCCTACATGGAGACCACTGCTCTAGAGACATTGGATTTCAAATAAAAACGTTCCCGTAAATATAATTTTTTCAGTTAACACCAAACTGAAAGGAAACGTGAGCTTCCTGTTGGCTGCGCCTTTCCTTTCAAATTCATTTTCCTGTAAAATGTTTGAAGAAAGGCAAGGCTCTCGACCAATCAGAGGTCAGGATCAGGGAGATCAGAGAAGCTGCTGGGCTCCAGACCTACAGACTTTGGCTTTTTGTTTTGTTTTTTCACTAAATGTAGCTTCAGATCTGCTAATAGCATGTTAGCTTCAGTGGGCAAACTCGGACGAACAGCGATGTTTTTTTTGTTGTTTTAAATGTTTTCCTCAGTAAAGATTAAAGGTAAGACAGTGTCGTTGATCGATTTATTTATTTATATTTATATATTTTGTTTGCTCATAACTGACTCGGCTGTAGCCTCACAGCTGGAGACAGACGTGTACAGAAACCTTGAAATGCAGTGAAATCCTTTTGTTTTCTGCTTTTACGTGGAGTTTGAAGTGTAATGGGAAATTTTAGGAAGTTCAGGTTTTGCACTTGCTAGCTAACATGCTATTTGCTAACATGGCTTCTTGTATGATTTAGTTGTAAATGTTATGAACATTCCTTTTTTATTGTTCTTCCTAACATTTTTTTGATTTTTGGATATATTTGGACTGAAGTCTATTGCTTTTGCATTAGTAATGCCCCCCCCCCCACACACACACACACAAACACACACATGGACATTGTTTCTTTGTTTTTCTTTGCTCATAACTTTGTTTTTCTTCCAGCGCAGGAATTCATGTACAATGATCTTTAGCAAAGAAGAAAAAAGAGCGACAACAACTGCCTATCACTATGTTCCTCTCCCGAACAAACACACCTGCAGCTGCACCGCGGGCTTCAACAGGAAAAAACGCTGCAGAGGATGCAGCGGCTCAGTATGAAGAGCAGTGAAAAAGAAGACCGGAGTCACTATCTGTCCCACTGTACTTTTTTATTTTTTTCATAATCATTTTAAATTTTCTTCCGTTTAATCCACTCGGGTCGCGGTGGGCGGGGCTAATCTCCGCAATTTAAAGCCTTCTGTTCTTATCGATGATTGAAATTATTATTTGACAGCACACTACAGAAGTTATTTGTTGAAAAAACGTTTCTAAAGTACTTTTATTTGTTAAAAAAAACAATTGATTTAGTCTGTTAAATGGTTTGTTCTTTCTTTTCAATGTATAATAGTGAATTTCATTGTATAATAATTGTAAAAAAAATAAAGGTTTCTACTTCACTGGTTTTGCTTATCACGGGTTCTATTTGGAACGTAACCCCCGCGATAATCAAGGGATCACTGTATATTCGGAACTTTTTATTGTCTTTCAATTCAGACCATGTGTGATTCTTTAGCATCACATCATCAGAATCGGCTTTATTGATCGAGTATTGGTGCCTTCGCAAGGAATTTGACTTTGGTAACTTCTGCCTTCATGTGGAGACTAAAAATATGAAGAAGGAATGGTCTCTTGTTTGTGGTTTCACTCTCTGTGACTGGTCAAGAGTTGTTTGGTTTTGGTGCAAAGAGGGGAGGAGTCTAAACAGATTGCCATTTTACCATCTTACTTCCAAACCTTGGACCGGTACAGGTCCTGGATGAATGGAGGGCAGGTTGGACCCCATAATCCTCTTTTCAGGTTGCTGATCCAGATTGTGATGGGTGTGGTCAGGACAGTGACGTGCGGTCAGGTGAGGCAGAGTCTCACCTGTCATAATCATGATAAAATAGAAAAAAGTAAATGAAGTAAATATTATTTTCCACTGATCTGTGTTAAATATACATTTAAAATCGCAAAATTTGAGTGTTGTGCAAACACAGACAGAGCTGAAACTCCGGGTGTGGTTCTGAAGCGCTGTGCCTCATGTCTGACGGCAGGACTCAATGTTAACAGAGACGTGCGCTTAAATAGCACTGTAAGCCTGGAGAAAGGGCTTCAGGTGAGGCATGCCTCACCAGCAGGGGGCAGACGTGAGCTGACGGCTGCTTTGTAGCTACACTGGTGCCGTAGAAAAAGACTTAGAACGTCTGTCTCCATTGAAAGGGAGAAACTCATATAAAATAATGGAAAATAAGACTTTTTCAACAGATCATAGAGCTTCAACACATGGACTCAAAATGTGGGGCCAAACATCTTTTTCAATGTTTGTTTTTTAAAAATAACATGGGAGTAAGAGTAAAAAAATATAAGTAAAATCATTTATTTTATTTTTATGATCCTTTTCACAGACGGCATTTGATAACACTGATTAAAGCTCCAGAATTTGAAGTTGGAAAAATACTAGAAATAGTTAATGAGGGTCAAATGTGTGCTGAACACATCTGTACACTTTAATTTGTTTACAGTACATACGAATAATTTATACACAAGAAGAGTGTTCCATCCATCTATAAAAGAAATATTTTCTGTAGGACAAATATGATCTTGTGTGTATTTTATAAGCTGTTAGCTGCTGTTGGATGAAAGGTGAAATATTTAGGTCTCTCATTGTAAATCTGACTCCAGAGGAGTCGGTGCCTCACCAGCCATCAACATCACAGCACGTCACTGGATCAGGACAGGCTGGATAACTGCAGGGTAGAACACGGCCAGCAGCCCCCGGGGCAGGTTGAACTTCTTTAAGTTCCATTCCGACCATCTTTTGATATATTTTCAAAGCTTTATGCTATTTTTAGCCCAAATCACCAAACATTGGAGGCAGGGACTACTGTAAACTTAAACTCATGTCTCATTTGTTTACATAGCTCACAGCCCCTCACAACCCTAGGCTAACATTAGCGGTGCTATAAAAATGGCGAGCGATATTGGAGCTATCCAGCCGTACGGTTTTGATCCAGATTCCAGCTCAGACCAGGAAAACGAAGACATACACGGATCTATTTGCCTGCAAGTGGATGCATCGGAATGGAGCAGATTATAGATTTCACGTGACAGCCACAAGCTTTTCCCAATGGGATTTTTTTTTTCCGTCTGCTCCTGATTCACCACAATTTAAATAAAGATACTCAAAAACACAGCTTTAATCTTGATTTTCTTTATATCTGTCCTCCATCGTGACACAAATGCTACAAGAACAGATCAAAAACACCATTTTGATTGGATGGGGTCTTAAAGTTGACGCCTCTTCTGGCTGTCGGACCCTCGGAAGCTGTGTGAGGTTATCGTGGACGGGGTGGAGGTGGTTCTTCCTGACGTCCACAGTCATCTCCACAGTCGATGGGGTGTGAAAATAGCCCTGTAGCTGCTCTTACCGTAAGTTTGCATACTGGAACTATTGCTCTCTAGTCTTTTGTAGGGGTAACCGTGTTGATGACAACCTGTTAGTAGAGTTCTCCTTCTCATTGGACATGATGTGTGACAGAATTGGACTCTATGAAGGCTGCATAATAGTCTCTTGAAGTAATAATTTCTCAGGTTGTCCCAGGGGTTGTGAAGAAGACGAAGAAGCTCCAGATGGACAAACATGGTTGCTATGGGCTTATCATCTCCAGTAAGGTTGTTATTCTAACAAAGAAATTACTTTCCAGCCGTCTTTGTTCTGTTTACCTCTGAAACGCCTCTGAAATTGAAACCTACAGTTGTGGGAAATGGGCTTGTGTAGTTGAATTTTCGGCCATTGCTGCAGCTGTATTCCCTGTTAGTTGTTATATTTTTTTTTCTGTCCCTGCTGCTTCTTATTTCACACATAGTTTAATAAAACACCGGTCCTCTCATCCATTGTGAGTGTTTTTTACCCACCCACCCCCAAAAATGACTTCTCAAAGTGATCCATCAAGCGGAAATGTTGCTCACTAAACAAAGTCAGTGTCAGCTTGTGTTTACAGGGCTGGAAATGTGTTAATGTGAATGGAGATTGGACCCAGTCAAACACATCTTTGGTGTAATCACCGGCCTGCAGAGGTTATCAGGTCCTGCTGCTGCAGCTATCACACCTCACTGTTTACACTCCCTGAGTGAGTCAAAGTCAGCAGATAATAGGAGCGGCGGGGGAAAGCTTTGTTTCTCCCCACAGACTAAACTCTTCTTTTTTTTTACTTCATATTTTATTCTTTTGCTCTAAATCTTAATAATTTAGTTCCATTCCTTTTGACACGCTGTGCCTTTGCTTGTTACAGTAAATCCATGAATAATTAACACCAATAAATTAATGATGGCGTTCCACATTTAGATTTTCAGGCAGCCGACCCGCTGAGATGCTCGCACTGTTCTCCGTTTGCTTACATCTCCAGCAGATCGAAACGTGATCTTATGCGGGGATTGCCATGGTAACCCAGACATGATTTAATCTGCCGTCCTGGATGACGAGAACGTCTGAGGAGTGGTGTCAGCAGAGTCAGGATGACTGAAGGCGCTGGGGCTCCGTCCGCCCCTTCCAGCCCGCCAACGGGCAGGCTATTGATTTGGCGTGTGCGCGCTCACGGGGGCGCGCCGCATTTACATTCCCCTGTGAGTAAAACTAATTACATTTCATGAGCTAAAAACATCGACGAGCTTCTATCAGAAAACAAACCGAGAAATCCTTTAATAACTACAAGGTCCAGACTCAAGGGTAAATCAATGACCAAGTTTACATCCACGGGGATGATGCTGAAGTCGTCCTTGTGGCCTCGGTTTTCCTTAGCTAATTAAATTCTTGAAGTATTTTTAGCATGAGAAAATCAGCGTTTGTACTGCGTTTAGGTTTGAAAGCTTGTGTGGGAAAGGAAGTTCTGCTGAGAGACTTTGAGGGTTATTTTATAGAATGAACTCTGAGGAAAAAAAGGTCCAAGAAGAATCAAGGATTTGGATGAAGACAGTTTAAAACAAAAACAAAAAAAGGATCAGAGAGTTCATCAGTGTCATATAGGGGGTAGAAAAAACATTGATTCTGTGAAATATCGCAGTATTTTATGTGGTAATGAATTGTTCTCTCGTTAAATCACGGTTCAGAAATGTATTTTGAGCATTTTGCTCTTTTAAACATTTTTTTTTACAGTGTATTGAGTTGTGCGACATGAAAATATCTACCGTGTCTCCTGTCAAAGACAGACGGCAGTACCGCTGAAAGCTCCTGCAGTAGAAAAAGCACTGAGAAAGTCTCTGGATGATCTCATGAACCCAGACATGGACATGCGATTACCGGCTGTTAAAGTAAAAAACCTGATCTGTCATCTTCATGCGTGTCTTTCATGTATTTTAAATGAGATGTGCAGACAAAGCTCCCATGTAGCGATAAGTCTAAAAAATGTTGACGGTAGCTCCTCCCACATGTGGCGGGAGCAGCTATTCTATGAACATATTTTTGGACAAGAGTCCAGCAATGGTCGGGAATTTGACACGCCAATCGGTGTGACTGCAGCATTACACCAGGCTTGGCGATGTTTTTCAGAAGCGTTGTGAAAAATTTCTCCCAAAAGTGCAGCTTATTATTTTTTTCTTATGTTTTTTTCTTTTTTTTCTACTGTAACATAAAGGCAGAATCCGAATTCTTCCCCTAGCCTTGTGGCTTCTCCCCCTACCCCTACATGTAGCTCTCCAAACAGGAAAAATAGTGTCTTTGAAATCACATGTCACTCCCACTCGATGTCATCAACCAGTCAGTTACGTTAGAGCGGAGCTGCTAGCGCTCGGAAAATACACAACACCAGTTTTATAACTTTAAAAAGTCATGCTAAAACAAAAAGTCATTACCAGCTTTTAAATGTAAACTTCTGTGCATCTGAACACGGCCATAGGGAAGAACAGTGCCGCGCGGTACACTCTCGCGCTGGAGGGATGGCCAGCCCTCCCCCGCGAGCGTTATATTGGACAACCCTACCCCTCAAAATGCCCCTACCATTTGAGGAGTAGGGAGAAGTCGTAGGGGTATAGGGGAAGACTTTGGATTCGGACAAACTCCGGAGTGACTTAGTGCGTAAAAATACACTATTTAATGTATACTGGAGAATAGTTGCTAGATGTATGTTTTCCTACTGGATGTATGAAAATATTAACATAACAGATTTAGAAAGAAAGAAAGAAATTGTATTTATTAGTTTAGACAAACTCATACTTAAGTTGTTTTTTTTTTTTTTTACTTCCTGGTTAAACAACAGTAAACAAAACATAAACATCTTTAGCTTTTCATCCTTGTTTAGCCGACCTCAGTTCCAGTAGATCGATGACAAGAAGACGGTGAATGAAGACGCGGCTCGATGAAAGTGGCATGGAAAACCATCCCAGTCCTTTCATCTAAACTGACAACAGTGTTTCCAACTGACATGTTTTATAAACTCATTTTTGCTCATCTTTAGTAGAAACACCAAAAAAACTCCCTCAATCCGGATGAACATTTTACAGACGCGTTCTAGTACGGCTTCCCCGCCACGCCAGCAGACAGTCACATGACGTCACACTGGCCTGATCACCAGATTTCTCTCATTTTCTTAACTTCATTTTTATTTTTTTAATAATAATTGTAATAATTGTAATAATTGTCTTCGTAAACTGATTCTGTATCATTTATTTTATTTAAAAAAAAAACAATACTAGCTAGTTTTACTGTGAAAATGAGAACCTTCAGCGACACTTTTTAAAAAAATTGATTTAATTCCTTTGACTGCAGCACATTTTATTTGTTTAGGTCATATTCTAAAAATCCAACATTTTACTGTAATTGTATAGCAATAATTACCTATTTTTATTACTATATTTATAAAGTTCGTGAATCAGCGATCAGACATTAAATCAATTCATTCTGGACTTTTCTGGAACAGATGTTGGAGTATTCAGAGACTAAATTAGCCAAACTAAAAGGTGTGCAATAAAGCAACAAGTTTATATTTAGTTGTAGACTATTTTAAATAAGTTATAAGGTTTTAAATGTTGATTTGTAAATAAACAACTAGAAAGACTTTAAAGAATCATGAGTAACCTCAGTTCTTATGCACTTTTTTGCCGCCGTCTCTGTGTACCTTTTTGAGGTTTTTGTATTTTCCCCTTCTTACATTCATTGTTCATCATTTTCTGTCTAAAAATGTGTATTAAGAAATAACTAATATCTTTTTTTTCCCGTTTACCGTTTAAATTCTCCATAACTGACACAAAGCATCTGATATGTCAGTATTCAAACCTGAAACCAGCAAACTCCGTCTTCCAGCTCCTAAAGCATATCTCCTCTGGTTTTGTTTGTGTTTTTGCATCTTGACATTTCACTGCTCCGCGCGTGTAATGAGCTGAATATATTATTCTACCGATTGCTGGGGTTTAATTTACTAAATAAAAAGAACAAAGGAAAATCAGGAGCTGCCTGTCGGGTTTCTTTTTCATCTTACAGTCTGCAGTCAAACGCCGCCGCCGTGGTGGGCTGCTGCCTGATCTAAATCACATCAGCGCTCGGGTCCTTATTGTTATAAGCATCTCTCAAGTGTGAACCCGAAGCGCGGTTATGCTCCGTCTTTAAGCAGCTGGTAGGCTTCAGCTGAGCCCACGTTGGTGTGATGATTGTTCAGCCTAATGTCTTCTAATTCCTCCAGCACAAAGCGTTCAGCAACGCCACCATTCAGGTACTTTTATTAATGGATCTTGCGATATACAGGCTGCAGGAGGGAAAGTATAGACTGCTACATATAGAAAGATCTGAAGGGCTGATTGTGTGTTCCTCCCCTCCTGAGCGATGCTTAGTGCTGAAGCAGCAGGAGAGGAGGCCGAATGCACAGCGCTCATGTCTCAAAGGTTCGGTAACGAGCAGGAAAATGCTTTTCAAGCAGAGCAAAATAACGTCAAACATGTGTTGACACTTCTTGTTTGTTTCATTTTGTCAAAGTTGATTGTTTCGGTCTTCTGTGTGCACTCAGTGAGCCCACTTGTCCAAAAATCCCCTCCTGTTAATGCAAATCGGTAAGTCATCTGCATATTTGAAGAATACATTACTGCTGCGTTTTATTGGACCTAGAGGACCCATGTATGTGTGTATACATGGAATAGATTAGAATAGATTAGTAGTTTATTGTCTGTGAGTACAGAACAATGAAACACAGACAGCAGTTTCTCTTTGTGATAATGATACAAACAGCTTGATGAAGAACAAACAATGAATAAGCAATTACAGCGATACAAATGCCAAGCAGGGTGTCAAACTCCAGGCCTCGAAGGCCGAACTTATGTTGGGTCTTTAGAAATCCTTCCTTTTCTGCTGCTGATTACCTGGATCAGGTGTGTTTAGCCAATAAGGTGTCATGGTGCCTCTGGCAGTCTACTCTCCCCTCCCCTCTCTCCTCTGCTCTGCTTATTGGAACCAGCTTCGGATACTCACCTCATCACGCTCCAGCCTACTTAAGGAGATCCAACCCCAGCATTCATCGCCAGTTCGTTACTCACTACGGTGCTTATGTCTGGTCGCCAAGTTAAGCTAAGTGTTCGTAGTTTTACTTGTACTTACCACGCCTTGTCACTCGCTCTCAGGTTCTACTCCGCGAGTATCCGCCTGGTTCCTCCTTGCCAAGGGCTTCTCTATCCATCCTGTTCCTGCCACGACAATCCAACCACGCCAAGCTCCGGTTTCGCTCACGTCAGTCAGGCCAAGACTCCTGGCTAGTATCCACCTCACCACGAACATCTACGCCAACATCCAGCTTCGACGCCGACCTCAGCGGCAAGAATTCAAGAAGCTACCATCCTTGCTACTATCCTTCTCTTACGTCACATCTGGAAGAGAAATAAATCTGTTAAAAGACTTCCTAGTTTGAGTTTACTTCCAGGTTCCAGCATCTGGGTCTGTCACGTCATACACATAATGACATAAGGAGTGTCAATGGCAGGGCGGTTGAAAAACGTGTTGGACAACGACCCTCGAGGCCTGGATTCTGACACCCCTCCGCTACGCCATGTTTGTAAAAATGTGTGCATGTGCATCCATTACCTCGTCTATTAAGGTAGTAACAATGTTGGGACAACAAACAGCATTTAGTTGCACTCAAGTGGTGGCAGTGGGACAGGAAGGGATGGGATGGATTCAACTGGTTGCGGGTAGAAGCTGTTTTGCTGTTCTGATTTGTATCGGTCTGCCTTTACCCAGAAGGCCATGCGGTGAACAGTCAGAAACAAGGGTGGATGGATCAGGATTTCTTCTTGAGTATGTCTGAATAAACAGACGTCCCGGGATGGATCCATGAGGGACTCCACAGAAGAAGGCCACTTGGTCTGAGACCCTTTTATAGAGTACTTCCCGTCTTCAAAAAATAAAACTTAATCCAATCTTGGGATCACGTTGTTAAAATAATGTAACAAAGCTTCAACGGCTAAAACAAAATTTAATTTTACAGCTGCCAAATTCAGACCCATCCTGATCATCTTTTGATCTATTGTAAAAATCTTCCCTGTGGTCTTTTAGTTATGATAAAGCTGTTTTTAGCCAAAAGCCAGAAAAAACTGTATTGTTTTCTACGACCTATTTTCTGCAGAGCAGCAGGAGTTCATTAGAAATTCACCTCTTAGTTGTGGGCGAGACCATTAGTGTAGAGCAACCCTTTCCCTTCTCCTCCCTGTTGCTGAGAGCTCTCTGTTTACACCCATTCCCGCTAGCCTACAGCCGCTCAACAGAGTTGGTGACAGTATCAGAACTGTCTATCCAGACAGCTTTGAGTCAGATTCCAGCACAGACGAGGAAAACAAAGACCACCATGGATCTGTTTGTCTATAAATGGATGCATCAGAATGGAGCGGAGCATAGAGCTCGTTACAAGCCCAGCCTATTTTCTACGTCACAATTACTGTCTTCTTCAAACAGTGTTTTATCGTTTGCCCCTGATTCACAATGATTCGAATAAAGACATACTCAGAAATGTAATTTTGAGTGTAATTTTCTTCACACATGTCCTTCATCATGAGAAAAATGCCACAGGATCATGTTAAAAACACCAAAAACACCATTTTCTATGGAGTGATACTACAGCCGCTCTGCAGAAACTGTATAGAAAAGGACAGAGGTTCTTTTTATGGCTAAATATGCAACAACAATCACATATTTCAAAGACCACTGGGTAGGATTTGAAAGTAGATCAACAGATGATCAAAGTGGGATGTTAACAAACCGTTTGGAGTAAAGTTTCATTTTTATGAACAAAAGAACAAAATGAAAAAAGGAAGTAGCTTGCTCCAAGTGTTTAATGGATTCTGATTAAGATAGAAAGTGTCTCATTATTTCTGTTGGTGTTCCTTGGTGGCTGATTGGCTCTCAGGCTGCAGGACTGGAGTGGCCTGAGCGTGCCGCCTTGCAGAGGTTTTTTTTTTTTTAACGAGCTGAAAGCGTCGCCTGCAGCGGGCGAGGACCCCGTCACTCTCCTTTCTGCGTGGCGAGCAGGGACACGCATCGGCACGCCGTCTGTGCTGCATTACATCGCTGCAGAGGCTGTCAAGATTGACAAAACTGGTAACGGCGACACCCATTCCAAACTCCTGTCTGGCTCTGGGTCGCTGGCGATGAAGACTGATGGCCTGTCACGCCGGTTCTTAGTATATGACTCGGGGACGGCTTCAGACCGGAAAAAACAAGCTCATCTCTGGTGTGGATAAGGATGACAGCATGCCACATGCTTGATAATGGCTCCCTCAGCTCGGGGAATAAACAGAGGGGTGTTTATAATGAGATTGTGCTGGAGGGCCTCTGATGGTCCCAGGCTCCTGGAGTCTGCACACACCATTTAGTTTGCAGGCTTGTTGTATATTACACAGGCCTGAATCCTGTTAGAGCTATTTGTGCATCTGCACAGAGTGGAATTACAGCGAAAACGGGAGAAATTATCAGGGGATAACATCAATCAAGCTCTGAAGGTAAACAAAGAGGCGCGTTTGCAAGAAGTTAAAGCTGAACGCAGATCTCCACCTGCAAGTTCAACCTCCTAAATGATGATAAAATGTAAACATCGCAGAAATGTAATGAAGGTGGAGAAAACTGTAAGAGCAGCAGAGGGATTTGGCAAATATTTAACCAAAAATTCAAAGAAGATTGGAAAATCCATCACAAATTCACAGCCGGTCGACCCCTCAATCTTTCTTTCTTTATCGGAAATGAATCCGCAATGAAGTGAACATTAAAATTAGCAGGGAAACCACTGGGGGAGACGAAACTAACCGACGCTGGTTTGCAGTGAAAAACTGAAGAAAAAAGCCTTCTTTACGTCTGAGATCCTTTTTTTTTTTGGGTGAGGAGGCACAATAATGCAAATCTATGGCTCCACAAATGCAGTCTGTCCATCTGAGAACAGCATTGCAGCACCGGTTCTTATGTCTCCTCGCTCTAAGCATGCTGGGAAAGTTCTTTTGGGACCTCCCTGATCAGGTTAGGAGGACTTTGTCTGATGCACTAGGGGCAAAGATGTTACAAATGCACCTCAACCAAAAACTAAAAATAGAACGACTTATATGTTTCCTATTAACAGAAAGGGCTGAGATTTAAAACCACAAACTCTTTATTTGACTACGACGTTTTTAAAGACAGTATTAAATATATAAGAACAAAAGCAGAGCCATGAAACAAACCATCACTGGTTGTGTGAGTAAAACAAAAAGACTGACTTTATAGTTTCTGCAAAGGCATTTTATAAAGTCTATGAATATCTTAAAATTCGACCATAAAAACAATATTTTTGCTGAAAAAAGTTCAAATGCAGAGCTGAGTAATATGGCTGGAAAAAAAAAATCTCAAATTCAATTTGACTCGATTTTTCTTTTCCTCTGCTTCTACTTTCTTTAACAAAAATGGCAAATGATGGAATATATCTCACAAAAAAGATTCAAAAAGGGAGATTAATATTAGATTTAAAAAATCTACCCACCAAATGATTCCATTATTTTACAAAGCAAAACTATAGATGTTATCTTTAAAAATATTAGGTTAAATGCAAACGGAGAGGAAGTCACAACATAATAAAAACATCAGATACTGTATTGATAAGTGTTCTGTATTGATTTCTAATCAATCTTTCCTCTCAGCTTTTAGCATTTTTACGCCGTCTATAAAACGTCTGATTTTTAGTCATAAATGAGCTGCTGCTGTTTTCTTCCTGAAATACTCCTAATGAGAAGAAGAGTGTTTTAATCAGTCCGTCACCTGTAGTCTGAACCAAATGTAACGTCAGATTCTAACCTGCTGAGAAAACAAGGACAGATTAACTAAAGGGGAGAAGATTGACAGAAAAAAAACTTTTTTCCTGATTCTGCCTCCAGTTGATTCATTTCCACATGAAATCATAACAAACACAGCTTGGGATTCTTGCCATTGACAGTAAAGATCCAGCGCTCTTCATACTCCCTATGTAATGTTACAAAGGTACTACTAATAAAGTTACGTACAAAGTGGATTCATGCTTGGTATTATATTTAAAAAACACTGTTTTTATAAATGTTTATGAATTTGTTCTTGGGCTGCACTGGTTGGTTGGTCGGTCGGTCGGTCGGTCGGTCGGTTGGTTGGTTGGTTACCAATACGTCCTAAGTGTTTTTATTATCCCTATGAATATTTCCAAAACAATCATTTGTACAATTTTTAACAACTTCAAGGGAACCGTAAGGCACCCCTGTGCCCCCACTTAGATGCACCTCATACAACCCGCCACAAGCCCAAAAAGACCCAAAATCCTGCAGCACCCGTACTGGTCAACGCCCCCGTCCATCCATACGAGTGCATGTGACAGCTGACATTAGCCAGTTGAAGTCCTAACACTTATTGACATTTGTACCTGTTAGAACTCCAGAATGTTCTCTGGAGAAACCCACATCGAGCTTTATTTACTGCCTCTCCAGGACCAAATGCTGAGTCATCATCTCTGGAGACACTGGAGCGATGTGTGCTGGTGAGACAGAGATCAACCCAGAATGATGTTCTGAAACGGAGCTCCTTTTCCATTCTTTCTGCATAGCAAACAGCCTGTAACGTGTCTGAGTTTTTCATGCACTTTTAAGCCTAAATGAGAGGAAAAGCTCATGTCTGCATATGAATAATGGGAAAACATGTAATTACATCACCTCTGTCCCCGGGGAAACACCCTAGCCTTGTGTTTAAATTAATTCTTCAAATGCCCTCTGCTTGACATTTCTGTGAGGAAGCTGGAACCCAATCAGGCTCTCACTTTTGAAAAACCCCATGGGGCAGAACAGGCCCAAAGCTAATTTCATTTTTTTTTTCCTGCAGGCTCACAGTAGCTTTTTTTTTTTTTTTCCCGCCACTGTACCTTCACCATATCAGAGCAGACCCAAGGTGTCCTTCTGGCTGTTTACAGAGAGCCTCACATGATTAATCACTGCTGAGAGACGCCAGTTCACACCAGTTGAAACAACAGCAGCTTCCAGCTCCTTCGCCCCCACAAAAGTTAATTAACATCACTCTTAATTATGTTACCAGTTTCCAAGAAGCACCCAAAAAAAAAGATCATACAGATGTCTCAGAGAGCTGATTGCTTTTAACTGCTTTACAAATGAACCCCGGCTTGAGTACATACATTATTAACCTCGCCATGTGAGCGCTGCATGCACTTCAGCTTTACGTTCAGCCCATCTGAAGTGTTAATGTTGTTGATGCCTTGTGCTGATCATGACTGACTCTGAGTGCTTTCTTTCACCTTGTTTTTCCCTATTTATTTCTTTATTTAGAATGAACATCCAGAGTTGTCAGGCTACTAATCTATGCATTAGCACTTTGGCTGTTTATCCAGTTCTAAAAGAAACTAAATATTCTTATTTTAGGATGACACGATAAAAATATGTTTTGTCCGAAACAGAGTTATCTTGTCATTTTAAGAGTTTGAAAGAATGTCCCAAAACGTTATACAACATTTTAACTAGAAGGAGCTGCATTTCCAGAAGAAAATACAGGGTTGAATGATGTATCGCTGAATGGAAATGACACTTAAAGGGTAATAATTGGCAAAAGAAGATCAATACAGAAAGAAATTATCAAAGTTGACCTATAAATAAAATGTGAAAACAGCGCAATAACAAAAAAATATATTTTTTTGTGAAAAATGCCCCTGCCAGGTATCGAACCAGCTAAACACCAGGGATCCCCCATGTATTTCAATGGAGGCAAAAATCCTGGAAATGCTGGATTATCTTTAAATGTTTAATGATTGGAAGGACCAAAAGTCATAACTGGAAAAAGCTGAACATTTTAATACTTAATTGGTTAATAGCTGAAAAATTGTGGGACTTAAAAATGGCAGAAGATACTATAAGAAAGAAAGAAAGAAAGATTTTTTTTTATTTTTACAAAAACTTTAATAATCACATTAAATTAAAGACACACTGTACATTAAAAGAAAGATATTAAGACCTAAAAGGTACCCCATTGCGGAGCAACAACAAAAAATCAGTATATAGCCTGTAATCCATTGGAATCTGAACACTATGTTATTATCCTCCCCGATAGTACACAGAACTGCCACCAGAGCCCACATACCTTTAAACTTTTGAAGGTCGTCGATCAACTTAAAGTAAGCATATTCAACATTCACACGACTTTTCAGAAGAGAAAAAACATAAAGGGAACATCCACACAACCAACGGAGAGCAACCGATTTTCCTTGTTAGCCAGATTGCGGGTTTTGCCGTTGCAAAAATAGAATTGAGTATGGTATGTACATGTTTCCTTCGGGCTGTATATTTGGGGCCAAAAATGAACAATAGGAAAGAGAACACCACCCCGAGCCTGAGACACCAGTCCTCCAAAACTGTGAACAAACGCCTTAGCCTGTTACACTCGATTCCCAAATGTGCCAGAGTTTCAGATGTCCCACAAAAATCACATTTGTCTGAATGAGTTGGTACAAAGTGTGCTTTGTATCTGTTCGTAGCTATGGCACCGTGTACAATCCTCCACTGGAGATCAGCTGCGCGTTTTTCAACAGGCAACTTGTACAGGGACCGCCAGCGTCCTTTTGGAGTGTGCCCTGTTCCAAAACCCTTAGTCCACTTGGAGGCATCCATGTCTTTCAACGACTGCAGATGTCGTACTTTCACGCATGTGGTGTAGAGGGTCTTCTTTGCCATGGTCTCAAACTCCCCGTCTCCTGCATTACCGAAGGAAGCAGTTTATCCTCATCCTCTGTCCAATCCTCAACATTTGGGGAGACGGTCAAGGGCGGAAAAGAATATTAAGAAGTACCAGTCCAGCTTTCATTGGGTAGTTGAAGAAAATGTTTCCACTGGGCAGGAACAGATTTCATGACGTCATCCACCACTTTAGCTAGGAGCCTGGGACGTAGACCAACCCGTTGTCTCATGGCTTCCAAGGGTAAGAGCAAGTGACCCAGCTTGACACAACCAACATTTCTCAATGCTGATCTAACTGAGAACGAAGTCAAGAGATGAGAGTCAATGAGGGTTTTAAAGAACAAGGGTTCTTCGAGTATCCACAGTCCAGGAGTGGCATCCTGAGCACGGATAAACCTTAGAGCTCTCCAGGCGTCAAGAACTGAACTATAGAAAGGAGTGAGACCACTTAAATCTAGATGCCCTCTGGTCACAAGTAAGAGCTGCTTGTCATAGCCAAGGCCTCCGGCTCTTCTTAGGAAGTTTCTGGCAGTGTCGAGCCATCGCATGCCGCTGTGATACAACAACCGCTGGGCAGTTCGCAGTCTGAAAGCCATCAGTCTGGATGTGACATCAATTAATCTCTGCCCCCCCTTCTGATAGCGGCAGAAACAGAGAAGCTTCTCGTGTCCAATGTTTACTGTTCCAGAAAAAGTCGTTAAGCACACGCTGCACCTTGGTGAGTAGATCTTTAGGAGGGGAAAGAACCAGCAGTTTGCAAACAACCTAGTGGCCTCAATGCTTTGGCACAATCAGGACACGTCCTCTGTAAGACAGCTGAGGTAGCAACCATTTCCATTTAGACAACCTAGCACAAACTTTGTCCAACATCCCATCCCAATTTTTCATCTGAAACTCACTTGTACCCATATAAACCCAGAGAACTTTTAGACCCCTTCTGGTCCAAACTATGTCTGCAGGCAATGTAGGAGGTGTTTTTTCCCCCCATTGCCCGGACATACAGGCCGTGCGTTTCGACCAATTTACCATAGCAGAAGATGCCTCGGCATAGATCTGAAAGCACTCACTAAGGGCGGTGACATCATCCTGATTGGTCAAAAACAGAGTGACATCGTCGGCGTAGGCACTCGCTACCAAAGGAGGAGCCATCCCACCTAACCCTGGCAAATAAACCCCCGTCATCTTAAATCGTAGTCTACACAAGAGAGGTTCAATGGCCAAAATATACAGCAGCCCAGAAATAGGACAGCCTTGCCGTATACCACGGGACATTGGAAAGGGTCTACTAAGACCACCACCGACCTTCACCAAACACTCAGCACTAGTATAGAGCAGTTTCAAGAGAAACAGGAAAACAATTAGCTTAAGTAATATCTTGACAATATCAATGTGATGTCTTTCAAAAACTAATTAAAACCAATGAGTAGATTTTAATGGCTTCTCTTCACATTTAAGTCAGAGATTTACAATCTTCTTTTTGCTCCACCTGCTATAATTTTTTTTCTGAGACCTTCAGGCTAACACACTAGCTTGCTATTCATTCTTTCATTCATCTCCTAATCAGTTTATTCTTTTTATGGGTCACGGGGCTGTCGGAGCCTATCCCGGCCACTTGCGGGCGAAGGCAGGGGACAGGCCATCAGTCTGTCGCAGGTCCACAATCACACACCCATCCACACTCAAATTCACACAATTTAGAGCGACCAATCAACCTATGAAGCATGTTTTTTGAACGGTGGGAGGAGAAAACCCATGCATGCACGGGGAGAACATGCAAACTCCACACAGAAAGGTCCCCCATTGGTGTTCTGGTTCTGGTTCTGGTCCCCCAGCTGGGGGCCTTCTTGTTGTGATGCAAGAGGGCCAACCACTGTGCCCCCGTGCAGCCAGCTAGCTTGCTAATGTTACCCAAAATTCCAAAGTAACTGATTGTTGAAGCTGAAAAATGTAAATGTAACAGTTTTATCTTCCTAAATAAATGTTACCGTAGAGTTAAAAAAAACAACTCAAATTATTTAGTACAATTTGAATTTAAGGGCTTTAAAGGATGTTTTGCTTTGTAAAGAAAAATATGCTAAGATAAAAAAAAGATTAATAAAAACATTTATTGTAGCTGAGTGCGGCAATTTAAACATGGCATAGTTGTTTGGCTTTTCCCTTTTGGATTCAGTAAAGACTTTACAAAAACTGGCTTCAAACTAGCTGAATACCAATTAATAGTCGCATAGCTTTGTAAGAAGAGGTAAAATGGGGACGGACTGCAATGCTCGACATGGTTCGTATCCTGATTGGTCTTTGGCAGTTGAGCATTTTTATCTTGTATGGTAGATGTGGATCAGTTGTAGACGTCTCAATTTTACAGATAGATAAAGTCCACACAGAATAAAGGTAGTAGCAACAGCCTTATTTTTGCACCACAGGACTTCTGCAGAGCTGTGAGAGGACACAGAGGATGACTCAGGAGGACACAGAAACTGAACTGCGTCCAGCCATGACGTAAGGAAGGTCAAGTGTGAAGGAGCAACAATAAATCTTCCAGTCACAGCTGCTGGTTTCTGGCACACGATCATGCTGCCGGTCAGATGGGGGTTAGTCATTTCTTTGGAGTTCCACATGACAACGCTCCACCCATAGCCTGTAAAACAGGACCAAAGAAAGACCGTTGTTCTGTATCACTGTATTTGCTGATTAGCAAGCTGTTAGAAAGCCTGATCAAATTTTGTCTGCTTTTAATTGTCTTCTGTGTAGGAAAACAATCTAAAGTGTTTTCAATTAAATTCCTTAACTATCAAGCTGTATCAAATGTCAAAGGTCTTTCACAGTTGTCAAACAGAGCTGGGAGATGTGTACAACAGTCTCATTGGAGATCATGGGGCTCAGGAGTCAGTGGGCGGGGGTATGCTCTGTTCAGATGCCTAGATTAAACCAACAAAGTGTCAGCATAGGTGAATCTGACAATGAAGGTAGTGTTTTCAGCCTGGAAATATGGACACTTTTTGACCAAAAGGACCAAATGTTGATGTCATTGACGTCTGTCTGAAGCTATTCAAATCTAATTAAGCACAGAGACCCCAAACCTTTTTTTTCTCATTAGCCACCTGAGCTATGAAGTGATGAAGCAACACCACCGAAACAAACCAAAATGGATTTTACGACCCAGTACCACATTCAGAGATAAACCTATTTTCTGCCAGTTATGTTGTGGAAACCCTGCCCCCGCTGTCCGCTGTAGAGTCAGGGTCATTCAGAGCTCTTGTAACAAGGATCCACCCAGAGCTGGGATATCGCCCCCATGCTGTAAAACTTTCATAGACTACAGAAATGATGAGAACACCAAAATGAAAACACAGCTAGACATCATGCTGAAACCTTTTCATTTTTTGCAAAGTTTTTTTTTCTTTATATGAAGGTATTCTTATTGGCATTTATATATTATTTATTGATCTGTTTTTCTGTCATCATTCTGATAACTAAATATTTAAATTTCTACACTTCAAACCTCTTTTTCTATAATAAATAGACAACATAATTTAATTGGTAGAGCTGTACTTGCATACTAGAAGTGTCACTTTCATCAAAATATATTAAATTATATATGTATGTGGGCAGCTCAGGAAAAAATATAAAAGTTATTGCCATATTTTAACAAAATGTTATAACTGGACTTACTTTGCGGAGTATCTAATTACTTTTATGATGAAGTAACTAAGTTACTAACTCAATTACTTTTTGGATGATGTAACAAGTAACTATAATTAATTACTTTTTTTAAGGTAAGATTCTCAACACTGGTCATGAGGATGCTGGAGCCTATCCCAGCCACTGTTAGGCTGGTAAAACCTGAAGACTTACAAGTATTAAGTACAGTACAGACCAAATGTTTGGACACACGTTCCCATTCATTTGAATGAGAAGGTGTGTCCAAACCTTTGGTCTGTACTGTAAATCTAAACAAATTTACAGTATTTAAGGGGATTTGTCACAAACCGCATTGACTGGTATTTCCTCGTGCACACAGGCAGGCATTAATAGGATTTGCATATTTGACAGATCTAAAAAAAAGATCCACCGTTCTCTAGTTGATGGAGTACTTGGATTTATGAAAATGTGTCAATAACTGTCATCGCTATGGAGATTGAAGATTCTGAGTTTTAGAGAAAGAGTAATACATCATCTGCGTAAAGACCAATTTTATGATGAGTGGTTTTTGTTTTAATTCTCTCTATGTCCTCATTCCGTCTTATGGCTGCTATTAAACGTTCAATAAATAAGGTAAAGAGAGAAGAGGACAGTGGCCACCCCCGACTTGTGCCATGTCTTGACCTACAATGCTTATATTTGGATAGGAAGAGAAAGTTCTCCTGGAAACATGCAAAACTTCAGAAAGGTCCCAGCCATAATTCAAAACAGGGCTCCTTGCAGTGAGGCCAGAGAGCGAACCACTACTCTACTGTCTAACCATTTAGAGTAATTAGATTCAGTTTTTAGATATCGTAAGTTATCACTACCATTGTCACATGGAAAGAAACATCAAACCCTTTGACCACCACTGTAGGGCATTATTACAAGACTTCTTAATGTTTAAAACTAGGATTAAAAAAAAATCTAATTCCTGCTTTAGTCCTTTTATGAAATGCTAAGTTTGAGGCATGACTCTCCGTCCTGCATACAAGCATATAAAGCAGACCCTAAAACTCTGTAAAATTTGATCAAAGCATCTTTTTTTTCAGCATTTGAAAGCCTCCACCAGCAAATGTGCTGTTACTTGGAGAGGCAGTGACACGGAGGACTGATGAACTGCTGTAATCTTACATTTTTATACAAACAGCAGCCGACAGAATAAAAAGAGCACCAGCTGATGTGTGTAGTATTGATTGGGGTTACTTTGTAGCAGCCTGGTGTGATTTGCACATGATTTAATGGCAGTAAACGCAGTGGGCGGCTGTGTGTAATGGCACTGCGCTCTGATGCGGCAGATTTATCAGCATCTGTGTCCCGCTGCACTCTGAGGGCTGCAGGGATTTTAATGGAGCTTCCCTCACTTCATGAAGCAGCTGTGGACGCCACAGACAATAGGAACCTCCCCTGTAAATTGATGGATCAATGCAGAGCGTTTTAACAAAATACCTCTCAGATGTTCAGGGTGTTCTGGCCTGTTGCGCTGCTTGCAGTGTGAAAAATGCCACCAAGGAATTGTTAAGATGTTGAATGAGGCTACAAAGAAAATGAAAGAAAATGGATGAAATGGGAGTAAGAGGCTGGCTGTAAAGCTGCAATATTTCCATGAACCATTGCAAAATGATATCAAAGAGATATGTGGGAGGAGCTAAGGGCCAGCACATTGAATTCTCAGTTATAGCATTTTTGTAAATTAAGATAAGTGAAGAAAGGTCAACTCAGCAAGTAACCATTATGGGACACCAACACTTAGTCCTACACTACTTGACACCTATTGAAACAGTATGGTTCCACATAGATGTTAGTAGTATAGTTGTGCAACAATTTAGTAGCTTTGATCCAAATGCAAAGTAAGGTCGGATGGATCTGCCACTCTGGAGCCACCTGTGTGGTTCAGACAGAGCATCTCTCAGATTTTTAGGACCTACTATAATGACCTCAGTTTTTTCTGGGTTTAAGAGGAGGTCATTAATTGTCATCCAGGTCTTGATGTCCCTGATGTAGGTATTAAGTTTTTCTATATGGTCATGGTGGCCAGGTTTAATGGATAAATACAACTGTGTATCATCATAACAGTGAAAATTAGGGCTGTGTTTCCTGATTGTTTCTTAAGGATAGCATGTAAAGCATAAACAGGATGGGTCCTAAAACTGAGCCCTGTGGGACTCCATAGTTAAGTCGAGTGCAATAAGAGGACTGTCCAATTACATCAACAAACTGCTACCTATCGGATAATTAGGATTCAAACCACTGGAGGGCAGATCATCTAGTCCTTATGTCATGCTCTAACCGTTGGAGTAAAATACTGTGGTTGATGGGGGCAAAGGACCTGCATAGAGAGTAGTCCCTTTAGTCCCTCAAACTCAGTGCTTCTCAATTATTTTTTGCAAGGCCCCCCCTATGAAAAAGAAAATGTTTTGCGCCCCCCCTAACCCCCCACACACACTCACCGCAGTGACAATATATTAGTTTTGTATCTATAGAAATTGTGTAATTATACCTAAAATTGTATCTTTTAACATTAACTTAAGAAAAAAAGCAATATAAATCCTATTTCAACAAATATTAAATGTATTTTACCACATAGTCTGAAACAGAAAAGAAACCTAAAGTGCCTGACATAAAAAAAAATCTGTCAGTTCTTATTTAAACTAGAAACATTTTGACCAACTGAATCATTTAATGCAGAGAAAAATAATTGTCAATAAATAATATCAAATGTAAAGTGATCTGAAACATTAACACAGTGGCACCAATATATTTCACGTTTTTAGTCTGAAGAAATACGCAAAAACATTGTGCTGATTTATTTTCTTAATGATGATTGTTTATTTATGATTTCATAAAGTGCAGCTGTTTTCCTACATTACCTGTTGTCTTTATGTCTGTCTGACACCAACTAAACGACAAGCAGACAAAGAATACATTTATGAAAAATAAAGACACATCATCAATATGTCTACAATAGTTAAGAATGACATTATTAGCATGAGCTGAGTCATCTAAAGGCACCCGATGATCCTGGTGTTGCGCAACAGAGGCAGCCCTCCGCGTTCCTGAGCCCACTACCCCTCCCCTCTCCTTCTTGCACACGCGTGTGACAGGAGCAGCTGCAGGGACGGCAGTTCAGTTTCAGGCTTTTACAAACTCTGTGATAGATCAGATAATAGGAAACCGATAGGGGCCAGGTTCTTTTCCAAACACTGAGCCGCTGTCACAGCCCCCATTTTGCGCCCCGAGCAATTGTCTGTATTATCTGTACCTAAAACCGCTACTACTGCACTAGTTAGAGCAGTGCTTCTCAAATAGTGGGGCGCGCCCCCCCTGCCCCTATTTGAGACGCACTAATGAGATGCTCTAACTAGTGCAGTTTCCATACTGTGGTGTGGTCTGAATCCTGATTGAAAATCTTCAAATTGGCTGTTGTCCTGTAGGTGGCAGTAAAGCTGCTTAATTACAACTCTTTCTAGGATTTTTTTAAAAAAAGGGGAGGTTTGATATTGGTCTATAGTTAAGGTTGCTAGGATCTAAACTGGGCTTTTTCAAAAGGGGTTTAACAACTGCATGTTTAAAAGACTGTGGCACATAACCTGTTTCTAGGGGGGTATTTATTATCGTTAATATGAATTCATTAATTAGGTGGAAGGTGTCTTAAAAAGCTCAGTGCGGATTGGGTCTAAGAGACAAGTTGAGGTTTCAGAGGATGTAATAACTGATTATTTCCACTGTAGAGTTGAGTATCAGGAACATGTGGTTCTACTGAGCTCTGACTGCTGTTTTTGGTTATTTGGTGTCCTTCTCTTGTGCGTTTGCGGTCGCTCTTCGTTGGAGTAATCCTTCAGTGCTCAACTGGGTCCTTTGGACTCAGCCATCAGCTGGGTCAATTTTGGATTCTCCTCCAGCTTTCACCTGACTGGTGGGCTAACGGCTGATTTATTGAGCTGCGAGTTGTGTTTGACGCCTCGCACGAGTGGCTTTGCTTTTCATTCCCATACAGATTTGTCTGCAGGGCAGGTAAAGCCCCATTTCTGTTGGACGCCGTTAGGAACCACAACCCGACTGCGTTTGAGCTGAATTTTGATTGCCTCTGAATCCAGCCTCATAGTGGACTGTGGCACTTATGCAGCCCAAGACTCCAAAATGCTGCTGCTCCATTTTTGGCTTTTGTTTTAAAGCCAATAAAAGAAAAACAGATGATGTTAGGCTCCAGGTGGCTGTTGTCCGTTTTGTCCTTTATTCTGACAATAAACTACAGACATCTGATGACTGTTTAGCCAATCAGTGGCCTGGAGTCTGGTGACTCAGTCTCAGTTAGAACCATTGAATGTATTATTATTAAATGCCTGTTTAGCCCATGGTGTTCACACTGGACAAGCAGGGAAGGGATTCTTCTTCTTCTTCTACTGTTTAATAGTGTCATGTCACCGCCTACAATTGGAAAAGGCTTGGTGCGAAATATTGAATCGATGCAAATCTCAATTAAAAACAGTGCAACCCAAGCATCACTATCCAGTGCCCTGGATAATGTAAGTCGGACACATGGTCACTGCTCAATAAAGTCTCATTTCCAACGGCACGGTATGATCCGGTATTTTGAGCGTTTCTATTGTGAAATGGACCAATTAAGCCAGACCAAACCCTAGTATGTTTGGGCCCCCTTTGGTTGTAGGTCCATGGAAAAATTGAACTGACCAATTGGGGAGGAGCTACTGTTGTCACACGATGAAACCTGTTGATCATTGCGGGGTCATTCATTCATTCATCTTCTTCCGTTTATTCCCTTTCGGGGTCACTGAGCTGCCGGAGCCTATCCCAGCCACTTATGGGCAAAGGCAAGGGACACCCCGGACAGGTTGATAGTCTGTCTCAGGGTATAGTGTCCACAATCACACACCCACGCACTCTCAAATTCACACAAGGTCATTACGACAAAATAATTGCTAAACCAGTGCCAGCGTATTTCTCTTCACCACCTGCAATCTTCTCTCAAACAACATTAAATGACTTGAATTGGCAAAAGCCAAGTGGAAAAAAACTGAGCTGCTGGATGACCTCCATTGTTGATAACTTTGGTTTAGTTGTAGTCGCACTCCTATGACGCAGAGCTACGCAATCGTCAACACCCCACATGCACCGTATGACTTTAACTGGAAACAATTACCTGGGCCATTCTAAACCGGACCGTACCATGCTGCTCAATGGAAACAAGGTGTAAAAGTAGGTGGACCCTGCTATCCCCCTCGTCCAACATTCAGATGTTTGATTGACAGATTTGGTGAAGACCGCTTTCAAATAGTAGGGATGTGGACTTCCAGCAAGCTCACTTCTAATTGGTAGGAATGGTTGCCATAGAAACTCAGACCAACTTGGACTAATTTCTGCTTTCTAACAACTAGCTCCAACAAGGCGGCGTCCATATCGCGACAAAATAGCAACTAAATTTACTTAATTTGGTTGACAAACGAGTAAGCTGATTTCTATGGGTGACATCACATTTGCTTTGGTCCACTTCTCAGATGGTCAATAAGTCAGACGCACTCTGTGTCAATCTCTGGAGGTTGCCATGATTGTAGAAATCCACCAGATGTTATTTATGAGACTGAAGACTTTTTTTGCACAATTGGAAAAAAGGATGTTCATAACTTCTCAGGATTTTATGTACACAGTTATTTCTGTTCATAAAATTTTTAAAAATTCTTTTTTTTTCTGACCATTTCGATTTACTTTTCTGTGCTGCTCTGTGGCATTTCTGATGTTACACCTATAATAGCTTTAACTAGAGTAGCTGAAGTGAAATATAGTGAATACAGTTTTCAGGTTTCTTTGTATACAGCATGTTTTTATGATGCGCTGTGATAAAACTAAAATCTCTTGTGGATTGTTATTCTGCCGCTGCAGCCTCAGCGTTTTCAAACAGCCGTTGACTGTTTTCAGAAAGGTGGATGTTCAGTCGAGAAAATAAAAGTTTAACACTTCTATCTGTCCTTTAGTTTATGGAGACGTGACTGCAGATCCAAGTCCTTCCGGTATCTCGAGTATGAGACCCAGGACCAGAGACCTTCATGTTAGTCTAGATACACAAAAAAGCTTCTGTTGGCATCTTTTCAGTGACTGAAGGAGAAAAAACTGGCTTTGTGTTGAACTCCAAGTTCCCCTCACAGACTGCTGAGTCTGACCCTGTCTCAAGTTTCAAATTGATTAGACCTTGAACGTGGCTCGAGGTTGAGATAACAGTGAAACACTTTCATCTCCACTGAATAAATTCCCATCGATACTCGCAGGCAGCTGGGATTTTTCTTCTTCTCTTGTTGTAGAGAATCTCAGGGCAAGGAAATGCATCTAACATTCTTTCTGATTTGAGAAATGACTTGCTCCTGTTCTGGCACCACGAGTTTGACCGACTTAAATCAGCAGGAACCCTTCAGCACCGGAGCGACGTTCTTTAAATTACCGTAACCCTTCAACCATTGACACAATTAAAGTAATTCCAGCAGATTCTAAAGTGGAGAAAAGCAGCTTTGTGCTGATATGCAACACTTTACACTAGTGAGGTATTTACGAAAATAATGCAAATCAGCCGATTCATTTGCAAAGTAGTTGCTTTTCTGCCACTGTGCAACCTTTTACAAGAGTCAGGTATTTACGAAATTAACATTTGGCTACTTCTGACGCGAAGAAAGGCAACTTTGTTCGAACATGCAAAACTTTAAGATACTAGAACTGTGACGAAATTAATGTAAATCAGCTGATTCTCATATGGGAAAAAGCGGCTTTGCGCCAAAAAGAAGTAGTTTTCGCCCGAATAATGTTTTTTATGAAATCAACATCACCAGCGAATTCTTATGCGGAGAAAAGCGGATTTTCTGCCATTGTGCAACACTTGAAATTAACATGAGCAGCTGATTCTCTGCATCAAAACCTGTTGGAATCTTTTTACTTGCATATATGAACGTCTTTTGTGTCTAGCTTTCTGGTTTTTAAATTTGAAAATAGATTTTTTTGTCAAGTACTTTTGTCAGAAAAGTGCTCTTCAGAAAAGTTTCCTTTGGTTTAGTCAAACAGCTGCTTTATGGTTTAAATGGGAATTTTAAATGGGATATTTTTTTGCTCCATGTGGTCATTTTGGTTTTGATTTTCTTTGCTGCTTTAGTCACTTTTCTGAGCTTTCCTGAGGTTGTAGTTTCTAAATTTCCAGACCTGTCGAGAATGGGCTGATTGTTTAGGACCTTCGGACACGTAGAACCCTGGAATTAAAAGTGCAGTGGCGCTTTTTCATCTTCTGAGCCGTCCTGAAAAAGCCATCAGAGTAAGTGGATTTCTCCAAACTGGTCTGCAGCTCTTTTAATAGAGGGCAGGGCCTCTGGAGGAGTTATTTCATGCTGAGTGATACATGTGTGCCGCCAGCTTGTTCCAGTCGTCCAACAGGAAGAAACGGCGACGAATCGGAGCTCCGTATCACAGCTAGGAAATCAAACCTCAAACTCCTGTTCCGATCCGGCGCTCCCATTTGGCTTCTGCATTCGTGTCCATAAAGCATTCAAGCATAGTTTACACTGAAATATTTTCCTTTCAAAGATCTTTATATAGAGGAGCAATCTGAAACCACTCAGACTAAGAGGCAGAAAAGTCCTACATTTATTATTCCCGTTGGACCGCAGACATAGAAATGGAAGATCGGTGTCGCTTTTAAAAAACAGGAAACGGCAAAGGTGAACAACAGACTGCAGCGGTCGTCACGGGAACGGCGAGAGGATCGAACAGAGATCCCCACCATGCCGGGCTTCTTCAGCTGCAGCTCTGACCCGGAGGCCTTCGCTGCTCCTCCCTTCGCCGCAAACCATCAAATCCAGACCCGTCCCGCCAAGAAGTAAAAGGATCGACCCAGCTGCAAAAAAGCCCGGCTCCTGGTTTGTTGCCATGGCAACAGTTTCCACTTTCTATATGAGAGAACTTTTTTTCTGTTTCCGTAGCAGCTAAACCTCTTTGAACAATACGTTTGTGAAAGATGTCGACATCTCTGAGCCGGATCAGCAGACGGGTCAGAACTCTGGACTGTGGGGCTTAACCAGCCGTCCTCAGAGCCACGGAGCGGTTAACCTTTTAGCTAGCTCTGCTCTTAAGATCACAGCATGTTTTGTGGTTTAGGTGTGGATCTCCTAAAATCCTCAAAGCGCCTCAGTATCTGAAGTTATGATGTCACACCTGGAGATTCTGTCAAACTCTGCAGTTGGGTTCAGTTTCACAGGCGGCAGACGCAGCAAATGACGCCCGACAGCTGCTTATTTTCACCCAGAACAACTTCCAACCAGGAAGAAAACAAGAACACGGAGAAGGAAACCTGCTGATGGTCATTATAACCCCTGATGCTCATGGAGAAGAAAGCCTAACGAGGCCAAACTAAACGGCAGGAAAAACAAACTGAATGATAAATAATTGTTTTTTTTCCGCAGATGTAGGACAAAGGTCAGAACCAGCCGCTAAAATGCCAACAGGAGCAGATTCTTCCATTTGTGCCCTCATTACAGAGTTGACGTGACTTTCCTGGTGGTTGTGGAAACATCTTTGTCAGTTTCTCCTCAAATGAAGCTGGGTGAAACCATCAGGTGATGCAATCCATGCAAACCCGCAGCAGCACAGTTTTTCTGCCCCAATATAGACATTTTATTGGTAAAAACCTTTTTGTCTAACTCTGGAGAACCCAAGAGAAAAACTTCTTCTTTAAAGTCAATTTGACACTTTTTTTGTGTATTTATTTGTTCATTTTCGGTTTCCAGAATTAATAGCAGGCAAAAAAAATGAAAAAGAAAAACAACCCCATGGGTTCTCCGAGGTAAGAACAGGTATCGCACATTTATTTTGAAAGAAATCCACAGATAAAGTGAAGATGTTTGAGGACCAACATTTTGAACAATTAAAAATGGAAAAATTTGTTTAATACAGTTTTACAATAAATGTCATTTCCATCATTTTGAATTAGTTTTGCAAAAGTGAGTTTAATATTTGAAGGCTCTGCTGGTTAAAAACGAGCTACCACAGACGAATTAGAAACTGAAGTGTATTTTGAAAATGAATTGAGGATAAAATGTGGTTCTAACTTGTAAAAAACCGTCTGTCTGTCCATCTTTAGAACTCGCTGAACCCCTTTGGGGTCACAGGGTTGTTGGAGCTCACCCAGCTACTGTTGGGTGAAGGCGGAGTCCCCCTGAACAGGTTTCTAGTCTGTTGCAGGGCCACATACTAACACACCTGGGGGCAATTTAGAGACACCAATAAACCCTCGAAGCATTGACTGCAAAGACCACTTGCAGTGACAGTTGTCCGCCAATTTGGGAGTCAAGCCCCCCTTTTTTTTTTGATACATCCGACAGGTGAAGTCGGCGACTTTGGTGTAGAGAAACGGCCCCCAAACCTCCTCAGGTTACATATCCTAAATAAAGCAACTCTTTCCAATTTCCGATGGATAAAGATGGAAAAGGATGGATCGTCGCCGTCAAACAGGAAGGGTGTCAGCCTACAGATACCAGCAGACTCTGGAGTGAACACTTTGGTAGGTCGTAAGACTCGTAAGAGTGATTCATGTTTATGGGACATGTACTGTTTGAGTTACATCCAGCGCTGGTGCCAATCCACTTTTGAAGGGGTGGCGGTGCTTAAACAGGGCTAGAACCTGGTGATCAAAAAGTGCAAATGCACAAACTTTTCCCGCAAAACATGCAAATGTGAGGAATTAGCATCGCAGGTTCCTGCAGAGCCTGTGATGCTGCTTGATTCTCGCTGTCAGTCTCCATTATTCCTTCTCGCACCACCACTGCTGATGCTCACTGCATCGTTGTAATATGAACGCTTCTTTGATATTTGTCAATATATAAAAAAACATATTAATAACAAGTAATCCAGTCTCTCAATGCGCATTCTGCACATCCCCCTCCGGGCGCCGCAGCTCCGGATTAGTGTGTTGGGGCGGGGCTTAGTAAAATAATACACCAGACACTGGTTCTGAACCGTGGCAGCCCTTTATTTTGTCCTGACGACACCACGGAGGAACGGATCAAAGGCGGACAGTCGAGCGGACTCGACCAAGGAGCCACAGCAGCGACGCTCTCTGTTTGACTCTCACGATGGCTGAGGCGCTGTTCATGCTGGCGCTGTGACGTCACATGCCAGAGGAAGTGCCCGCTGGTTCTAAGAAGCCAGACATAAAAAGGTATTCCTCAGAAATTCTTATTTTTCTGTAGTTCAAGTTATTTAGGTCATAAACTGACCAATCAGTCGCCTCGATAAAAGTAGCTGGTCCAACGTTTAATCCGTTTGATAGATGTAGCCCGCTTTGAAGTGTTCCGGATTTCCAACAAACTCACTTCTGAAAGGCAAGAGTGGTTGCCATAGAAACTCATTTGGATTAGTCACTTCTTATCGATGTCTGTTTCCAACATGGCGGCGCTATGAAGCCTATTCTAGGACTGTAGGAGGAAACACACAAACTTCACCAAGAAAGGACCCCGCTGGGATTCAAACCGGGGCCTTTTCGTGATGAGACGTCCACTACACCATTGTGCAGCCCCCCTAAGTTACAAACAGTGAAATCATCCAGGAGTGCAAAATCCTCTCCACTTCAGAGCACTAATGTTCTCATCTGTTTTATTGTCGGTTGACTTCAGCTCTGCTGATTCAGCAGGAAACACGTGAGGTCAAAGGTCTCCTTCTTTTTTATCTCTACTTCTTACCTCAGGCGGATATAAAAGCTTTTTCTGGCAGCGAGGACTGAGTGACTTTAATTGATAAATCACATATTAGAATGTCACCGCAAAGATTATCGAACCTCTCAGCAGCTAAAAAAAAGCAGCCGCACTTCTGAATGAGGTGTAATTATCCAGTCATTTGTGGAGCTAATTCATGTTTGGCACATTTATCTGACAGAGAGAGAAAAGGCCTAAAAAACAGCAGAAAGTGATACTCCGGGGAGGTGGCTCGCCAAAATCCGCCGCGCCTCCGCCGCTCCTGCAGTCAGCAATATTCCTGCTAAATGAGTTTGCTCTTCTCTCTGGGAAGCCGAATCTATAAAGCAGCTGCTTTGGCATTTAGAAAATCCATTTACCATGATTGGAACAATCCAGCTGAAACCATCACAGTCAGCCTTCCCCGTTCCCCAGGAGGCTGCACGTCCGAACGGATGTTTCTCAGAAGAACCGGTCCAAACCCGTGAGACAGAGCAGACGCCGAAGGTGCAGCGACGTCGCCGTCTCTCTGAGTCTCTGGTTCGGTCCAGTCTGGGGACAAAGCCTGGACGGAGAACCAAGCGCCGACTTCACCGCTTTATTTTGAGCAGCAGCACAGAAGCAGAAGAGGACAGGAAATTACTGCTCGGATGGAAAAAGGCTTTCTCAAACGTTGGCGTCACCTAATTGCTATCTAGAATGAGCACTTAGCTAGCAGTGTCTCTTTGAGGGTTTTCTTCTTCTGTACCTGTCAGATCCCAGCGCTGTGGAGACGTTAAAAACACAGAAAACTGTCGGAACGTCGGGGAGTCTCCAACAGTTTGCGAGGACTGTGAACGCATCAGAAGGTTGTCTTCATGACCTATCCCGGGTAAACCCCGCCTCCGCCCAGCAGGAACAGGCTCCATGTGACCCCAACAGGGATTCAGCCAAGAATCTCTCCATGTCGCTGGACCTTTCTACCCAAACAGTCACGATTATTCCACTTTTCAACTACAAGAACAATTCTGAACACTTTAATGTCAGTTTTTGCCCATGTCTTTTTGCCCACATTTGAAGTTTCTCTTGCTCACTACCCCTTATGCTAGCACGTGGGGTCCAGATGACCCCACCCTTACATTGATGTGTTCTCCCTACCATGGCAAAGGTGGAGAAGATTTCATGTAATCCATGGACACCAGAGAAGATCACAAAACATTGAAGAATAAAGGTTCAGCGCACTGTCTAGTGGGGTCCAGACGGGTTGTTCAGCACAATTTAAAAGTTTATCTTTGGATTCAAACGCAGGAAGAATCTCTTTTCTAGCCATTGTGCTATCTTGTGGGGTCTAGATGACCCCACTCCCAACATTAACGTGCCTCATTGGGAGTGGGGTCATCTGGACCCCACAAGATGGCACAAGGGCTGAAACTTTATTCTGCATGGACGGCCGGTGGACTTACGACCTCACCCACAGCATCCCCCCTCTTTGGTCTTCGTCTTCCAACCTCAGCATCCTTGAACAGCCTCCCCTCCTCTTTTTGCTAAGTACAAAAAAGGATTCATTTCATCAAGAAGTGCCATTCTGATGTTCAAGGACACAAATAAAGCATTCAGATGAATGGAAGTGTTTTCAATTTATTATTAACAAGTTATGCTGAAATTAAGCATCCTTTTTTTTTTGCTCTTTGTCTTAATTTTTGCTCATTTTTTAATAAGAAACTGTTCTGGGTCATTTATGGGTTTATCAATTTTTTTCAACAGAAAAAAAAAATGGGTGAATTGGGGGGAGGGGGGGCACAAAGAGGTAAACACAATTGGAAGTCAGGAGCAGAATAACTAAAATGTGAGTTTGTTTTTTCTGACATCTGTTTCAGGAAAGCAGGGAGCCGAAATGACAGCCGATTGTTATCTCCACACATCCCATGTCCGTCTGGGTGAAATCCATTACAGATTGGATCCAGGGATTTTTAGCGGAGGAGGGGGAGAGGAGGCNAAATGAGACCCTGTCGGCCGCCATTAGTGCAGCTTGGCTTGTCTCTGTGGATGAAGGAGCTGCTTCACGGCCACACTCTGGATTATTGTTATTACTGCTGAAGGCTGGGGGGAGGGAGTGTGTGTGTGTGTGGGGGGGGGCTTTCAATTAGTCACCTGACGGAGAACCAGTGATGTTGTTAGTCTTCATCCAACATTGAATTTTCCTCCAGGAATGGCGCTGAGGTTCTGGTGTCGCCACTCCACAGCCACTCGTCTGTGAAAGGAGCCCCCCCCCCTCGAGGAGCAGCCTCCTCCTCAGGTGTGACCCACAAGTCGACTCCTGCTGTTCGGTTCAGCTGGATGCTTCCCGCGTCCGCCGCTCTGATGCTCAGCCAACCGGGGGGGGTGACGCCGACACCCGCGGTGCTGCAGGTTAACACCCAGACCAGCTTTCATCAACTCACACAGTCCAGGAAACAGAATCACCGTTTCCCAACACCTGACCCCCCAAGAAACAACAAACTCCTCCAAGATGCAAATGTAACCCCATTAAAATCAACAGAATCATCCTGACATGAAGTTTCTATGGAAACCACCAAGTCAGGAGGGGGTGGGGGTGAATTTTACTTCCTGGATAAAAATCTGACTAAAAGCTGGAAGTTCTCAAATTTTACTTTTATTTATTTTAATTTTTAATTTTTATTGCTTATTTTATTCATTGAAAAGAATTGAAAAAGTTTTATATTTCATTTAAACGGTGTCAAAGACGCACTCCGATCATCTTTTTATTTGTTTGTCAAAACGTTCCCAGTGGTCTTTTAATTATAAATATTCCAAATTGAACCAAAATCAAGGACATCGTGTTTGCAGAGCACCAGGAGTTTATTAAAAATTAACTTCTGAGACAATGCCGCCCCCTCTTCCTGTCATCAACTAATTCACAAGGATTTGAAAAATACCCCGTTTTTTATTTTTTATGAGCTTAATTTTCTTTATATACAGTGGTGGACAAAATTGTTGGTACCCCTCAGTTAAGGAAGGAAAGTCCACAATGCTCACTGAAATGACTTGAAACATTCAAAAGTAACAATAAATTAAAGTTTATTGAAAATTAAATAATCAAAATCAGCCATTACTTTTGAGTTGTTGATTAACAGAATTTTTTAAAAGAAAAACTAGAGAAATAGGGCTGGACAAAAATAATGGTACCTCCATAAAAGACTGAGAACTAATTGCCCAGGGGGTCATGATGAACTCAGGTTTGTCCTTTAATTGACATCACAGCTGTTTTCAAACCCAGAATCAGTCAGTCTGCCTATTTAAAGGGAGACAAATAGTGTAAAGGTGTGAACCACACTGAACATGGACAACAGAAAGAGAAGGAGAGAATTGTCCCGGGACATTAGAAACATAAATATATACAAACATGGTAAAGGTAAAGGCTATAAAATCACATCTAAGCAGCGTGTGACGACAGTGGCTCATATTATTCAGAAGTTTAAGACCCACGGGACAGTAGCCAACCTTCTTGGACGAAGAGGAAGAGGAACGTTGATGACAAATTAAGGAAACGCATAGTTGGAACTGTAACCAAAGAGCCCAGAACAACTGTGAAACATGGAGGAGGCTCAGTTCTGTTCTGGGGCTGCTTTGCTGCATCTGCCACAGGGTGTCTGGAAGTTGTGGAAGGTAAAATGAAATCTCCAGATTATCAAGGCATTCTGGGTAGAAATGTGCTGCCTAGTGTCAGAAAGCTTGGTCTCAGTCTCAGGTCATGGGTCTTCCAACAGGACAACGATCCAAAACACACAACCAAACCCCCAAGACTGGCTCAGAGAAAAGCCTTGGACTCTTCTGAAGTGGCCTTCTATGAGCCCAGATCTGAATTCCATTGAACATCTGTGGAAGGAGCTGAAACATGACATTTGGAGAAGACACCCGTCATGAGAAAAATGCCACCAGAACATGTTGAAAACACCTCAAACATTTTTAGCGGAGCAGTTAAAAACATAAAAAGAAATCCCCCAGAAACCTCTAAAAAGCAGCCTCAGAGCCACACGTGCTGCAGTGAAACAGCAGAAAGTGAACCAGCGTCCGGGTGAACCATTGTGCTCTGCAGGGGGGGAAAGGTTTGAACCCCCCCCCCCCCCCCCTGATGGAGGACAGAAAAATCAGGCACATTCCTCCACCCGGTGGAGCTGTGCTGCGGCGTTTTGGCGTGAACTGGACCGTAAAGTTGTGATAATACGACACGCCTGACGAGGCCCCAACTACACCGCCATCTTCACGGGTAACGGCCGCCGCCATCTGTCTGAAAACCTCATCTCAGCAAGAAAACAGGTGATGCAACGAGGCGGAGAAGCAATTAAAAACCACTGATGGGCGCCGCTCGGAAGCCCCTAAATGAGCAGATATTTATTGGAAACGGCTTTTTTTTTGGGATTTCCTGCACTTTCTTTAATAACATCTCATTACAGCTCCACCGAGGTGATGCTGACGCTTTCATTTTACCATCACAGTTGGGTGGTTCGTCTGGAGTCTGTGGGGGGAGAGTCATCAATCCGGGCGGTGCAGAGAATAACCCACTTTGCAGCGCCGCAGATAGAGAATAGCTGGTGTGACATGTTAAATTGGCCTGTGCTGAAGGGAGGTCCTCTATGTGTAAAAACATGGATGAACGAGCCAAAGAGAGGCGGCTGTCAGCTTCCGTCTCATCCGCCATATTTACCGCTTAATCCGCCGAGGCCACTCCGAGGGGCTATTAGGAGCTCAGTGTAGTTTTTCTGCCGCTCTGAAAGTTGCAATTACTAATCCAATTTAGCAGAAGAGGAGTCGTGTTCTGTCTCCGCGTTAATCTGGTTACTGCAGCTGTCTGGTCTTTTCCAGAGGGAAAGCCGACCTTCTGTGGTGGCGTTGGAACGGTCCGGAAGACGCCCTTCGCGGTCGAGGTTAAAGCCTTACCAGTGTTGACGTTATCTGAATATCCGTAACGCTTCCCGTTTACACATTTCGCCGCTTTTCTCTGCTTCAGAATCTGCTGTAATGACATCAATTGCAGAAAATGGGCGAAACGATACATTTGTTCAAAAAAAGTTATTTTGGCGTCGCCTGCGACAGCTTCGGTGTTAACGGGTTAAAGCAGAGAGGCCGAAAAATGCACCTACGAACTTTTCTGTTCTGACCATTGAGTGTATATGAGAACTGGACCGAGTGGCCCCTCCCCTCTTGCATTCCAAACAGGAAGTGTCTGCTGGTTCCAAGAAGCCAGGAAGCAGATTTCGTGTAGCCTGCTTTCCAGTGGGAGGTTGTGGACAACAAACTCATTACCTGATTGGCTACAGTGGTTGCCAAAGAAATGATGACTCGGACCAACTCGGACCAATCCCTGCTTACTGTCAACGTCTGGCTCCAACATGGCGGCGTCCAAATCCAAAGAAATGGCAACAGAATTGACTTCATTCAGTTGGAGCCAGAAGTTTTTCTATAGATGTTGTCAAACTCACTCAATCCAGGTTTCATCAAATTATTCCCATTAATGGCTGGTTAGGCCACACCCACAGAAAATAGCTAACTAACGTTAATGTTAACTCTAACAATAAAGTCATCATTATGTGAACTTTAGAAAAATAGTAGGGATAAACCTGATTTTGTTTACTGCAGATGTCCTGTTTAAAGACAGAATATGTGCTAAAGTTGTCCAAGTTAAACAAAGCTGACTGTAATCACCAGGACCATAAAATAAAGCTGTAAATAAGTTCCTTTGTCTGACACACATCGTATAGATCAGCTTCATGAGGCTCCTTTCAGTGTCTCAGCCTTCTTCCTAGAACTTCATGATGTAAATCGGCTTTTTCTACTTTAGTTTCAGGTCTTTTTCATTTAGAGGGAACCAAATCATTTGACGAGCTGAGAACAATTGTGTGAGGAAAGAAACACAATTTTATTTTGTTTATGTTTGGGCAACTTTTAGGATATAACTACATATTTATGTGTTAAATCCAGACAGAAGCTGCAAAGTCTGCACTCACCATCATACCACCACCACCATGCCGAAAAATATATATATATTTATTTTTTTGATATATTTCTCTTTTTCTCTATGTGAATTTTATCATTTATTTATTTCTCACATAAATCCTTTCTTTTAGACTTTTACTGACTGGATCTGTGACACGAGGCTGAAACGGGTCAAATGTCAACTTAAGTTACTGGGCCCGATTTAAGGAGGATTTAAAAATGGAAGCTTAGGTTAATGTTGGGTCCACCAGCCTTTCAATGGAAAAAATGACACCCCATAATAATACACACATTTGAGCTCCAAAAAAATGAAAACAGATTATTAAATGAATCCCTGTTGTTATTAACAAAAAAAAAGGCAACAAATGATAGAAAAGGTTTTAAAGTTGGAATCAACAGGAGACCAGCCCCACTGGCACATTTGGTCATTGAAGGGGGGAGGGGATGATGGGGGCGTCCTCTCCCCTTATTTGGGTCCCACGGTGCTGATGATCAGCACCCTCCACCCCCGTCCCCATCGCTCTTACCTGATCTGGCGGCGCAGCTTCAAATCAGAAAACCCATCTCTGCGTCACCAATGCACCGCTCTCAGGTTCGTCTTCATCACATCTAGTGCTGCCAACGGTGTTTCTGACGGCACAGCAGGGACACGGAGGCACAAAGCGCACATCCGATTCACGTAAAAACACACACAACGCTCGGGCTGATGAGAAAACGAGGTCATTAAGTGTGTTTATGCAAATGAGGCTGCTTGTTTTGCAGCATAATCAGGCGCGTAAGGTCAGGAGAAATGATGGAGCAGCAGTTCTCTGCCTCCTCCTCCTCCAGCCGAGGATGGAGCCGCCACCTGGCTCATCTATCACAGCTGGAACTGCTGAGACGGTGAGTGCTGCCAATAAACAACCCCTCACAAAAATGGAGCTCGCAGAAAATCCACTTACAGGCGCAGAGAGGCCGTGGAGCAGACCTGCTGCAGCGCAGACTGACGCATCGCATCAAACACCCGCATGCTCGCCGTTTAGTCTGCTCACTGCTTTCCCTGAGAAAGCCCTGCAGGCTCTTTCTCTGTTTGACTTCAACACCAATCCCTTTATTAAACACATTTTATTGTCAGAAAAAACAACAGAATCTGTTTTTTTTCCCGGTAAATGAAGGGATCTTCTCTGTGTTCGTCACAGCCGTGTTGTTCAGGTTTTCTGACCTGAACGAGTTTCAGAGGTTTTCTATCAACGGATTCCTGGGGAGACAGTTTGACTTAAAAACACAAATCCCTTCAAAAGACTTCGATGCCAAGTTTTTTAAGGTTTTTCCAGCCTGGTGAATCGTTGCAAACATGCAGAGGAGGTGCGTGCGTGTGTCCAGGTGTGTTTGTGTAGAGGGGGGTATTCCAGGAAGCAGGTTTAAACTACCCTGACTTTAACCCTGAACTCTGTCTCATGACATCAATGACGTGGCAAACCAGGAAGTGTTGGAATGGATTTATTTTCAATGTCCAAGAATGAATTAATAATAAATTGACAGGTGATGGTAAGCAGGTCTTGAGGATCGCCATAGGCGTTAGAGCCGGAGTCTTGAGGACGGTGTCGAGAATGGTCGGCGAGCATGGCGGAGGACTTGAGGGAGCCGCAGCTAGTGAGACCTGAGCGCGGAGAAGATAACTTCGAGGCCAGAGCGGGATGAAGCGAGGAGCTCTCGACGAGGAGGAACCAGCGATATCCGTGGAGTGAAACCTGAAGGCGGATGACAAGGCGAGGTAGGTATAAAGCCGGACTTGAGATACTTAGCTTAACCTGGAGGCCAGACATAAGCACCGGAGAGTGTAACGAAATGGCGATGAATGCTGGGTTGGATCTCCTTAAGTAGGCAGGCAGGTGATGAGATGAGTAACGGCAGCTTGTTCCAATCAGTAGAGCAGTGGAGAGAAGGGAGGGGGACGGTAGGCTGACAGAGGAACCATGACACTCTGGCTGAAATTCACCTGAACTTGCTTAGTTTGGGTATGTCCGTTCCAAAAGACCGGATATGAGTTGGTGTAATTACGCTCGACTTGGTAACCCTGGGTTTATGCATGTGCATAAATATATAAATTTCAGTTGTAAAAAAATATTAAATTGGATAGATGTAAGAAATTAGGTTGAATAAATGTAGCTCAACTACTTGTTACCAATTGAATTCATTTAAGTTGGATAAGTTATATATATATGTATATATATATATATATACATATGTGTGTGCTTCACAATGAAAATAAGATCAGAAACTCCTGCATTTACTTTGTCTGTTCTGTTTCTCCAAGCAGAAACTCTTTCTTTTGATGATGCAGCCGTATTACTTTTTTGATGGACGTATAATCTTCATACGCCGTCATTTAAATCTTAGACTCCGTCTCACTGAAATATATCGCTCTCTCTTTTTTTCTCTACGCGTTTCTATGGTGACTCCGGAAATCAGTGATCCATTGAGAATGTCTTTATGTACTTGCCGTGCACGTGCATTAACCGAGGGTTACCAAGTCGAGCGTAATTACGATAACTCATATCCGGTCTTTTGGAACCGACATACCCAGAGTAAGCAAGTTCAGGCGGGTTTCAGCCAGAGTTCAGGGTTAAAGTCAGGGTAGTTTAAACATGCTTTCTGGAATACCTTCCTGATGTGTGTGTCAAGGTGTGTATACGCCTGTGTTCAAGTGTACAACTGTGTGTGTTTGTTTGTGTACAGTTGTACAGGTGTGCGTACATATTGCACGATAGAAATATTCGAAAAGGCTAAATGTTCAGACGTCTTTATTCTGTTAAAATTCAAACAATCGTCTGAGGAGCGGCTCCCCCTAGTTTCAGAACTGCAAAGTACAGTAAAGTTTGGGGTCGTTTCTTTTTTTTCAGGCAGTGACTTTATTTCTATACTAGGTTGAAGTTTGTAGTTTTTTTAGTGCATTTAAAACATTTTCCTCTAACGTGGTTCCTTTTTACCCACATGTATGATGTTCCTCAGTTTGCTGCTCTGAAGTTCCTGCAGGGTGGAGCAGGAAAGCTGCTGCTGCAGATCAATGCTTCTAAATTATAAATGACCTTGTTAATTGATTGTCAGGAGTGTGTCCAGTTACAGCTGACATTCAGGTGCTTCAAGGTGTTTCATCTTACTTTACTGCTGCTGTTGCATCAAAGCCAGGCTCTCCCGGTCTGATGTCGCATGACCACGGTGGAGCCGTTTGCAGCACACAAACATCTGCCTCCAGATGGGGCAGATGTTTCCGGAGCTCTGTTGGTGTTCGGTCTCAAACAAGCGCATGAATCCGTGTTTAAGTTTTGTCAGACTGAGTCGAGCGTGTCTCCTCCCCGCTGCAAACGTCTCTTTCATTGTTATTCCAGGAACGACGGCTGCAGCCATAAATGTTACATAGATATTCATAGATCTCCAAGGATGATTATGAATGATTTAGGCGGCCTTTGTGGGCTCCCAGCAGTAAATAAAAACCCCGAATCCAGAAGGAACGCGGCCTCTTCAGGCCTGATCCAGATGCGATGAATATTTATGAGGCTTCCGAAGCGGTTTGCGCGTTCCATCCTCCACCGTCGTCATGGTAACCGCAGTCACAGGTCAGAACATCGAGGCCCCGATCTCATGGTTCCCGCTTGAAATGCCAACATGCCCAATGTAAATGAGTCCATCAGAGCCACTATGAGAGACGTCTGAACGGGACAGGTGTCAAAGGACAGGTGACGTCTGTTTTCTTATTTACGCTCCAACAAAATAAAAGGCTTTGGTTTCTGCCATCAGATGACATGAAAAAGGAGCTTTTGTCAGAGGTTTTTTCACAGAAAAGGATTCATCAACCTTTCCAAACGTCCAGAAAACTGGTTTTCCAGGTATCACTTCAGCTCCACCAACTCCTGATGTGATTCCTGAGATGGACCCAGCTTTGAGGAACTGACTGCAGGTTTCAAAACAAGAAAGAAAATGGATTTTTATTGACTTCAAAAAATAAAATTTAGCAACAGTTTGGGAAAACCTTGTGCAGACCTACAGAAATCGTTTTACTGCTGTCATTGCCAACAAAAGGTATAAAATCAAGAACTGAGATGAATTTTTGTTTTTGACATAATTTACAAAGAAACTCTTTAAAAGTTAGACAGTTTGATTTTTTGTTTTCTGACTTTGTCCATCATAGTTGTGGTTAGCCTATGATGAAAACTACAGGCCTGTCTCCTCTTTTGAAGTGCGACACCTGACTGAACCCCCACTGTACCTGCATGCAGACCCGTCCATCCCGGCGCCACCAGGAGGTCATTCACCTCCTTCACCTTCACTTCTCAGATGTTCCTGCAGGAGGACAGACTCAAACACTGCCCCCCCCATGGCCCTCTTGTTTTCATCACCACGCTTGTATCCTGTAATTTCCTAAACCCCCGTCAGTGTCAGGTGTTTCGTAGCAACCCTGCCGAAGCTTCAGGTCGGCGTTCACGCTCGCAGACGGCTGCTGGAAGCAGATCCGACGGATACGGCGGCGGCTGGGTTCACCCCTGTCTCTGAGGAAAGCACACATCATAAACGTGGAAGAAACTTGAAAACTTGGGGGAAATAAAAGAATAATTACAATTTAAAAAAACACAGAAAACTTAAAACTGTTACCAAATAAAAAAAACTTGGTTTATTTGTAACAGCTGCTGTTTCCATTTTTGTTTTTCTCCTTCCTGTTTTTTTAGAACTTTTTTTTTGAGGTAATCCTAATTTTACAGTCATCATTACCTCTGTGATGGTTATGATGTCATCATTACCTCTGTGATGGTTATGATGTCATCATTTCCGTCTGTCGTTGCCGTCGCCTGGGTGGTCCCTCCTCGGATGTGCAAAACCTTGGGAGAGCGTTTGTCCCGACTGTACGAAGGAAATGACATCACCGTGACCTCTCTCACCTCATGTCAATCACGTCCCGGCAGCCAATAGGCTCAAATAATATTAAGGAGCAGTATAATGTTGTTTTCTAATTAGATTATTTAGAATTGAAATCCTGAAAAAGCTGAAGCTACATGCGAGTGAAACCCAGAAACATCCTGGACGGATGCAGGTTTTTGTCTGCAGCTTTCTGCAGGGCTTTTCTCCCTGGAGAGCGTCCTTCCAGGGTCGAAGGCTTCTTCATTAAAATTTACTGAGTTCACACAGACTCTGACTACTCATTCTTCACCTTCAGGACTCTTCTGACAGTTTTCCTCCAGACTGTCAGAGTCGTGAACTGTCTGCTCCAACACCTCCTCATTGAGAGTTCACCACAGTCCAGATTTGCTGACACACGGCAGACTCTGGTTTCAGACCAACATCAGGCTAAGATCAGAGTTCCCAGTTTTCTGAGGCCTTCAGTCTGTGCTGCTTTTGGAGGCTATGTCTTGTTTGATTGTTCGTTTGTTTTCCTGGCCACATGAATTCATAGCAGCAATCATTTATGCAGGAGGTTCAAATTTTATAAAGTCATACTTTTTGCCCCTCTGTGTCCTCCTCCTCTAACACACTCTGCCCACATCCAGATGAGATTTCTTCTGATTGGACCACAATCAAGCTTTCCCTTTTGATTTTGCTGTGTTTTGATTGGTCTGCTGTTCAGATGGAACCCACCGTCTCGTCTTGGGTCCCTAGGAAGTTTCTTTAGCAGCTCGTTTTTCTGCAGCTTCAGGTGTTACCTCTGGACCTGAAAGTAAAGAATTTATGTCACAAAACAGGTTTTTTTTCTCTCAGAGAAACAACAGAGCTGCAGCTTCTGCTGCTCACCACTGGTAGGATATTATTTCTTTACTTTCAATGTGTAGTAAGTGTGCAGGATATGGCAATCTGATGGAGACCACTGAGGGGATGTTGGAGCCTTTACTTGTCAAGATGACAATATGTGCTGCAAAAAGACAGATTGTCAAAGTATTGTCACAGGAACACAGCCACCAGCCAAGTGGGACACATCCCGGACAAGCCCCCAAACACGTTAAGCCCCGCCTCACAACAAGACCTTATGAAAAGGTTAAAAACTGAGTTGTTTTTGGTTCTCTCAACAGTGGTTTGTATCCTGAAAAGGAAACAAAAGGAAAAAACCAAGTCAAAATCTAAAAGTTTCCTTTTTCCACGTAAATCTGCGGTCAAGGTCAGTGTACTATACACACACATATCTATGGCCCATGCAATCACCGACGTCATACATGCAGATTTGCTGGGGGGGGATTTTCAGCAGACTCCTGCCATGAACCAAACTCCTCCCCCTCTGTTCCGAATTTGAAGTAAACCCGTTAGGACTGTGGTTTTCTGACCATTAAGCGGACAGGATTGAGAAAATTACAAAACACAGTACTAAATGTAGCAGTTCCTCAAGTGGACACTGGAGGCCGGCCTCAAAACACAACAATTAAAATCATTTAAATTACAATTTCAGCTTGAGACCGTTTATATTACATCCAGTGTGTGGGTTGTTAGAACTGTGCAATTTTATTTTCACAAAATAAAATCTTACCCCACCCCCCACCCCCACCCCCACTGGCCTTTTTATTCTAGACTCATCAAAGGCAGAGATGAATAAAAACTGTCAAATATAAGACAATGAGGACATATTGAATTCAAGAAAACCAAAAAACCATGACATGTCACCATGACCGAGTCACCTGCAGAACAAAACCAGAACGACACAAACCACTGTCAACACAACTGCACCCCCTTCATCTGCTGCATGGACAAACCCAAACTGTAATCTGTCACTCTAAAGTCTGACACTAGTGACCAAGTTTTCAGTTCAATTATTTAAAAGCTGTGAATTATTTACAATGACTTTTTGGTTCTCTGAAGTCTGTTCTTGTACTAATCTAAATTATTAACACCATCAAGAGACCTAAACTTTGGAACAACACTCTGGTGCTTGTGTTTGTGTTGCTTTTTTTGTGGCATAATGAAAAGTAACACATTCTGTTAAATGTCTATATGCAACTTTGCCTAAAAGAAAAGCGCTGAGAAAAATCTCTCAGGGCTTATCGCACTTTAATTATTAATATGCATTTGTTTGAACAACCTGGACACACAATTCTACCACAAAAATTTTGAAAAAAACACCAGCAGGTAGATTGGATATGTGCTTAATTAAGCTGAAATAACTGGAATAAAGTAGAAAATTGAGTGTAAATTAGATCATCTGTGCTTTTTCAAAAACTTAAATTGATGTTAAAAAAAATAAACTCTAATCAATTTCTTGAAGTGTTTGCAGCCTTTTTCACAAGAACACACAGAAGAGCTGCAGAAGAAATGTCTTTTTTTTTCTTGCAGAAAACTTAAGACAAGCTGGGGAGCGGATCAGCGAGGAGCTGAGGGAGCGCCATAATCCAGCGGGGGGCTCCAGCAGTGCACAGCAGCTGGATACCAGAGGGGGCGATTATCTGGCCCCAAAGGGCCAACCCCACTCAGAAGCATGGCCGGCTCCTTGGCAAAGACAAACCGCTCAGACGGCGCTGAGAGCAGCGCAGGCCTCCTCGGCTCCAGAGGGCTTCTTCACAGCTTCTTTTGAAGCTGCGCTAAATGAATTTAAATGTTGATCCTGCGTCCCACAGCGGTCAGCTCTGAGGCTGCTGCCACTGCTGTTTATTAATAGCTGCCTTCATTAAAATATGCCAACTCTCCTGCTTGTAAACTTCATGGATAATTGGATGACACTATCATCACATGCTAATTTTACAGACAGAAAACAGCAAAACAAACCAAACCATTGGAAAGCTTCTCCTCACAGCTTCATGCGTTCTGCCCCACTTTCCACAGTTGGATGTTTTTCTGTTGCTTTCATGCTTTGAAACACATTTGTGGACACATTTTAAAGTTTATGCATCCAGAAAAGTCCAGACTCAAGGCTCTGGATTAGTCAAACTCTCCCAGCCCACATGTAGGTGAGAAACTACACCTGAAAGTGGTAATCTGGCCAAGAGCCCTGATTCAGCTCCTGCCAAAGACTCAAACCCGTCACCTTTTAGGGTTATGGGGATGCTGGAGCCTGTCACTGCAATATGTGCTGTAAACATACAAACTGTTGAAAAAGTCAAAGAAACACTGCAACCAGTCACGTCTGACACGTCCCGGACAAGCCCCCAAATAGGTTAAGCCCCGCCTCACGTCAGGTCTAGAGCACAAGGAAGGGGTTGCAATGTCAAAATGTAGAGAACACCAGCATGGTTCAAAAGTTTTCCATTTTTCTCCCATCAGTAATGTGCATCCAGAAAGACAAATGAGGGGGAAAAGTCAAAATGTAAAGAGAAAAAAATGGAAAAACAAATAATCCCCACAGGGCTAACGCACCCAGAAGGAAGGGTCCTATCACACCACTTCTGCTGGTGTGATGTGAGGCCGTCTCACGCTCTGGCTCTTCTCTATACTCACATGGGGCTGAAGAACCCTCAGGGAACAGATCGACTCAACATCATACATGTCCATAATATTGTATCAAAGAGTTTTAAAGATGCAGATTACTGCAAAGCGATTCAATTAAAGCTGAATCTGTAAGGAGACATGTAAAAAATGACTGTATAACTTGGCAGAAACTTAACAGAGACTGACACAGAATCATTATAAATACTACCAGCGCTGGTCTGTGTTTAACACCAGATGCTAACTTCTTTCTCAGATTTAGAGGAATTTCTGCAGCTGATTGTTCGTCTTCTCTGGTCTCTCCATCCAAACTGAAACCCTTTCTTAACGTCATCAAGAGCTACAGGACAGTAAAAGCTCCTCAGTCTGGTTTTATCTGTGCAGTGAGAAAAAGAGGAATGGAAGTCCAGCTTTTTACAGATCTCCATCAGCTTTAGCACCTTTGATACCATATTTCTCTGTACTACTTTCACCGGATTCATGCAGACTCCAGTGCATCTCCTGCTTGAATTGATGCTGACTTTGAGTGCGTTTGTGGAACATTTCGTCCTCAGACGAGGGGTTCTTCTCCCTTTTCGCTCCAGCAGATTTACACCTGTTTTAAAGAACACTGAGCGTGTGATGGATTGGCTCAACATTTCAAAATAACACTGCACGCCGCTCCAGGCCTTGTTTAACAATCGCATCAATATCTGCATGGTTCAGGTGGAACATGCCTGTTCATTACAGACAGTATCAGCATGATTGAATAAGTTTATTATTAGAACATCGATGTGCACGGCCAGTAGACCGCTGGGGGCCTTTTACATCACCAAACAGCACTCCCTGCCGCATAACGACACACACTGACCATGAACCAGCCGGCTCCAGGCCTTTTTTTTATCATTGCTATTGATCAGACAAGAAAGCCCAGCTGTGTTAATAATCACTGATAAGTAATAATTATTTTCTCGTTGTTTTCTCATAGCTGGGGGGGGGTGGTGTTCCATACAACCTAAGATATGTCTATAATTAATCCACACCAAGTTCATGCCTCATTTTGCTATACATGTTTCGGTTTCTAAACCAAAGCATTAAGTGTTTTTTCTGGCATTATTTTGCTTTAGGTTTCCATTTATTTCTTTAAATAGCATTTGTTTATTAATTTGCACTGATAATGATAATGACATTAATATGTTATAATAATAAGTATTATTATTATTATTATTATATCTAACATGACCATATTTTTCCCAGGTTAGCATGTTGCTGCTAACATCGTCACTGTTAGCTTTAGCTGATGAAGCTAGCAACAATTTATTTCATTTTCACATTTTGATATAGCAGATATTATTTGTCATTTTTGACACAACTGTGAAAAGAATAAATAAACTTGCACCACAGTCTAACTGATTACTATTCGACTGGAATAGGAAACAGGTGACCGTCATTGTTAGCTTCTTAGTTTAGCATGTTAGCCTGTTTCTTTGTCTTTTTACTTTGAAATTCTTTCAGCAGTCAAAAATAATTTCTTGTTTCATTTTGCTTTTGGAACTAGAATCATTTACATTTTTTTAATATTTACATAATATTAGTAGGATTCCTTCTGTTGTTTTGTAACTGAATGAACATGAACCTTTTAAGCAAAATATTAAGTTAGCGTTATTTAGCACGAACTCACTCCTTCATATGCAGTCATATGTATTTTAAAACAGGTAAGTAAATATGGTAAACTATAACATGGCAAAATGTAGCTCAAAAATACATAAAATAAATGTATATTTTCGGCTCAAATTAAAAATCAAATATGACATATGCATTTTTAGACATATCTATTCTATGATTTCTTTGGTAAAAAAGTAGCGAATTTACAAATTTCCTGTTCACGAGAGCCAGCCTCTGCCTCCTCTGCTAAATAGCTGCAGCTGATGCATCCTCTTTATTGTTGCATGCTTGTTATTGTTTGGACTTCCTGTCACCATAAGAGACACTTTATTTTTTAAATTGCCTCATTTCCTTTTTTCTCACCAACTATCTGATTACATTGGTGCCAGTCTGTGACCCATTTAGTATGTTTTATCTGCTAAAAATTTAGATTAGAAACACAGTAGATGAGGCACAAAGTACACAATAGGCGCTGGTGATCCCAGAGAATGTGACACACGGTAAAAGAATTAGTGGTAGCAAGTCAAAATTGTGTAGCATCATTTTCTAAATGGAAGATAACGTGTTTAAACCCAGGAATTTGTTATGACGCGTCTCTGGCAGTGTTTTCAATCAGATAGAGAGACTTTTAAAACCGGAGAAAGAAAAGGAACACGTCTACCAACAGGTTATTCATGTGTTTTCTTTAGAAGGAGCGGTGCACAGACTCCTACAGGCAATTTTGTATCACCTGCACACCCAGTGCCTGCAGCCTGTGCATGCAATCAGTAAGGAGCCATTACTCTCCCCTTGCTAAGGGCGAGAGCGTAGCGTACCATACAACAGCATCACCTGCACGTCACAGATGAACTTCCATTGTTTTTACGAATACTTCATGATACATTTATCACACGCAGGACAATGGTCCATACCATGTTTGCGATGTTCCTTGAGGTGGCCGTACGAGCCTCAAGGGAAGTCTAAGGCAGACCCGAGCTCCCTTTAAAATGTTTCTCCTGACTGCAACCCTCTACAGGCCCCGGACGACCCAAAAACCCGCACAGGTCAACCCCTGGAGGGGGTACATGCGACTAAGGCTGTTTTCAGGGGGCTGTTGGACCACCCTCTATCATGCAAGAAAGTGAGAGTGATAAATACTTACAGAGTCCTAAACTGGCTCTGAAATGGTAAAAAGAAGCTGCTCCTTAACCCCTGTGCTGTCCAAGGCACGTTAAGTTGGGTCATCTGGACCCCACTAGTCAGTGCACTGAACCTTTTTTTTTTCAATGATTTGTGATCTTCACTGGTGTCCATGGATTAGATGAAATCCTCTCCACCTTTGTCATGGTAGGGATAACTCATCAGTGTAAGGGTGGGGTCATCTGGACCCCATAAGAAAGTACAAGGGTTATACTGGAAATAAGAGTGTTTATATTTTTTGCAACACGTTTATTTTTATTGAAGCAAAGTATTGATTAATTCTTTAAATAAAGTTTAAAGTTTATTTAAAAAAAACATCAAGTTGAAGGAGATCTTGGGCTCTGTTGCGGCTCAGGAGCTTTAAGCTGCAAAACAACAGGTGTTACACAACAATACCTGGAGATAGCCGGTAATTAAGTCTAAGGCTGGAGTTGGAGTAATTAGCAGGAATAAAACGATGCTGCGCTCTGTTTTAGCCAGTGTTTATGCCCAGCTGTCCTTCTGTTTGCTAATCCCGGGAGGGAAAACGCTGCTTTGGGAGCGGTCGGCCTGTTTCTACATTTAACTTCAGACACGGAGGAGAACGTTTGAACCTTTGACGACACCGGAGAAATGTGGGAGAGCGATTGGTTTGCGTTTGTGCTAATGAGGCAGCGAGCGGAGCCGGCAGACAGGGGAGCCGTGGATCGGTGAGGTCGGCTGGAGCTAAAATTGTTGTGTTTTCATCTCACCACTCTTTTGTTCACTAAAATCCCAGCATATTTATAAAGTGCTGCAGAGTTTAAGCCCCGTCTGCATTAATACTCTGAATATAATGTTGCAAAAGCAAATTATTCCCAAATGTTTGACCATCTCATCTGTTCTGCTGTAGACTTATTTCAATGTTCTTTTATATTTTCCCTTCAGTGCGGATTTCACAAATGAAACCCTTTTTAAGGTCTAAAGTGACATAAGAGATTTGACTTTATTTAACTCTGAGTAACTCAAAACTTCGTTCTTTTCCTTAAAATCGAAGAATGTTAATTTTTTTGAGTTAATTTAGCTTCATTTGGGATTCCTATCGTCTTTTGCCTGACTTAAATTAATATTTTTTTATAATAATTTGACAGTTTTCTGCTTATTTAGCAGTAATGCTACATTTTTTGTGGCTTCTGATGATCATATTTTTCACATTTATTTTTTTTCCACAGTATGTCTGAATTCCCTCACTGCTCCCTAACACCTAAAACACTATCAGTTCCCTGGTTCTGGGTGTCCCCAACTCGTCGTTTTTCAATGTGCAACCTGTTCCCATTAAACCAGGGGCCCCCAACCCCTGAGCCGTGAACCAGCATCGGTCCACGGTCCGCTTGGAATCCAGCCGCAGACAGGGAAAAAATTCAACAAGCTAACTTAGATTCTTATTATTTTTTGATTCAGAAGTTTTAAAATAAACCCACCAATGGATCAGTCAATCAATGCAGCTTTTTTCCTATTACTGTTTCAAATAAATAACTTTTCTTCCTCGTTCTTCATCAAATGTTTGTGAGCCTTCGAACATGGAGATCTGATAACTTTAATACAAACTTTCCTAAAAACCTCTTCCCTGCGTTTATGTCTATAGAAGCAGATTCTATTCTGATTCTTTTCACTTTTTTATGACATAAGATGAATATTTTTTCTCTGTTGGTCAGAGTTCTTGCCCATCTTTCTGCGTCTGTGTTTGAAACCCCGGCTGTGCTGGTTCCGTTCCAGGACAGGGGGGGTCTGAGGACGGCACGGCTGGACGCTCCACCTCCCGAGAACAGAACAACTGGCCTGTCAGTCTCTTTTTCAGCACGAGCACCGCATGTTAATAAACTGGAGGGAAAAACAACTACCAGGGTAAAATATTAAATAATATAGTTGAAAATAATTTCGGAAAAACTCACTTAACTTTTATTACATCTTTTAGAAAAAACAGCTGCAGCTTCCAGCTTTTTCTGCCACAATAATTATCACAAAAATGCACGTGATATTGCAGAGGGGCTAGAGATCAATACAGACTAAGTTTGTCCCTTTCTTCAATTTTTGGATGCTGGCGTGCCGCAGGATTTCTGTCAAGGGTGAAGTGTGCCGTGGCTCAAAAAAGGTTGAAAAACACAGGCATTTTTTCCAACTGATTAATAAAAAAAAGGAAAAACAAAGCTGTTTTTTGCTCTTATGTTACTCGTCCGGCCCACTTGGGATCAGACGCCTTGAATGTGGCCCCCAAACCAAAATGAGTTTGACACCCCTGCCATAAACGATTATCAGCCTATTTTCTTAGGCGTCTTCTTATCAGTAACCCTCCCTGCAGTATGATGCCGCCATCAGACCAAAAAAGTGAGTACAAAGTGTTGATACTGACTTTGACGCTGTCATTCAAAATGTGTGAGCAATATATATTGTTTGAGTGAGCTGAGAGCGCAGGACTTTCATAATTTCTGCCTGTAGTTGCTTTGCCCCGCCCTCGTAATTCCTGACCAATGAGTGACGAGATCGTTAGTCACATGGTTTTGTTTAAAAGCTTTTGTGGGAAACAGAAATGTCTGGTTGACGGCAGTCTGAAGGCAGACCAAGACGCAAGGTCCTGGACTCGGTTCGGACCGTTGAAAACACACTAAAAAAATAAATAATGAAAAAACCAAAAAAAAGGAGCAAATGATGATAATCAATCAGATTTAAGGGATGTGAAGCTCAAGGTCCTGCATGTTTTCCACACCACACCTGAACCAGGTAATGAGTCATGATATCTGCAGACACACTGACCCCTGAGGCCTACAGTGGATCCATCCCTAAATAATATCATTATAGATAATGTGGAAATTGTGCAAACCCCTAAAATAAAGCATAAAAGTGTTATAAATTGAATTTGTATTTTACTCATGTTACGTGTTTGTACTGAATGTTTGAATGTATCTAGAACTAAAACCTGAAGGTGTCAAACGTCTTCAGTGTTTCTGGTTTCCTGGAAGTTTCCTTTGTTGAAACTGATCGTAAAGCCTGACAAAGAGTTTAGTGTCGCCTGAAGTCCAGTCTCATAAAACGATTCCAGTCTGCTTGAAGAGTGTGAATCGCCCTGAAGCTGGAGGAGTTCTCCTCCATGAGACGGGCGGAGATGTCAGCAGTGAAGAGTCCGTGTTTATTCTGTGAAAGACGTGAAAGCAGGTGTTCCCTTAAATATCTGCACCCGTGCTTTCGTTTGTATCCCTGAAGCTTGGACGCGGCTCCGCCCCCCCACGTTTTGATCAAAGGGACTCTTCGTTCGGCGGGACTTATCTGGAAGATCTCCCTGCTTCCTGACGCCGGCCTTCACAAACAGCTGCTTGTTTGTTTCCCATGATGCAGTGTGACTGATGAGGAGGGCTCGTCAGGCTAATGATGAAAGACGGCGAGGGCTGCGGTGAGGCGTGTCCTCAATCGACCGTCTATAGACTCCTTTGAGTCAAAGAGTTTCCTGGTTTTCACGTCTCGCCGCCTTCAAAGATGAGTTCGCTGTGTCTCCAGAGAAAGTATTTTTACTCACAAACAGTAAAAACTCCTGAGGGTTTTAGTTTCGGTGACGGCAGAACCCGACCGGAAAGCTGGTTGTGATTACAAACGAACAAAGACGGCTGGTTTTCCATTTGCAGAGCATCCTTTGGAAACAAAGTTGTTTCAGCAGATGGGCGCCGCTATAATTACACGATTAATCAATGGCATTGTTTCAGAAATGCGCCGCATAATGCAGACAGTCGAGCAAGTGTCAAGACGGATCGGCCCATTTTCTGCAAAAAAGGCAGATCCTGGAATCAGTCTGAGTGCCTCCTCCGGCATCATCAGTTGACTTTCATCTGCAAAGCGCTGATCAATACGTGATTTAGCCGCGGCGAGTATTAAAAAGAGACGCTGGCTTTAATTATGTGGCTCAGGCACCATTTGTAATGAAACAAGTGTCCTTTTGTACTTCCTCTGCATCAGAACTGAAGAGCATCTCCTCATTTTCCTCAAACTCTCTTCCTTTCAGGTCTCCTGTGGTTTTTATGTTCTAATCTCTGGATTTTGCCTATATATAATGAGCTTTTCTTTGAACCTTTACACAAAATTGCTGTGTACCTTTAGTATATGTGTTTTTTTTATTATTTTTTATTAAATAAATTTGCTGAAAATGCCTCATTTTTTGATCCAAACAAACAGTTTTAATAGAAAAAAAAATCAATTATTGATCGTTCTGCTGAAGTTTAATAAAAAAGTTGGTGTTGTGTCTGATTTTTACCTGAATCTGTGATGGAGAATTTACCTCTGATTGCTTGATGATCAAAAACCTCATACATCAGAATTAAGGGGGGGGGAACGAAAATAAATATATGACTCCAGCTTCATCCAAACTAAATTGCATACAGTTGCATAAGACCCCACAACATAATGTCTTGATTTGAATCAAATTTATAGCTTTCTATAACTGGCTGCAACATAAAATTTCATATAATTACATACTGAGATATAAAAACTCAACTGTGTCTATTAATAAGCTTCACACTCAAGGACACCTGTCTGGTTGACAAGGTGATGAGCAGGGAGGGAATTCAGACAAAACCATAGATTCAGACAGCTCTAAAAAGTGGCGAATGCCCTATATAGTGCGCTACGTAATGAAGGAATCGGGACATAAGGTAGTGTTTGTAGACTCGGGTAAAACAGTTTCACTCCAGACCAGGTGGAGGCAGTAGTGCACAATAACGCGGTTGGTTGACGGCCAAAACACAAGAAAAGAAGAAGAAACAGAGTAGGAAGACGACACAGCTTTGACTTCCTGAAGAAAAGCTCATGCAGGTAACAAACTGAAGCCCCGCCCACTGAGTTAACAGCAGAGTTTAGTGTTTACACATCTATGTTCTAGTTAAGAACTGAAATGTATTTATGAGTGTAAATATGTTAAGTAAATATATTGATTCGGTTCACATGAGTATCAACTGAGAAGAACAAAATCTGACATACTGAGCTGCTCTAACAATACACAACAAAAACACACACAACTGCCTCTAAACATGACCGGAAAAGAGATTTTTTTTGCCGATGAAAGTCAGGCAAGGAAAAAGTCCCTGAATTATTCTTTGAGCCAAATGGCCGGCGCGGAGCGAAGTTTTTGAAAAATACATGGTCTTAGAATAATTCTGGTACATTCTGGCAGCTAGTTATTCACTTCTTAACCAAGAAGCTAAGACTAATTGGAGCATCATGATTTGTCATTCAAACCCCTAGTTTGACTCTCCATTAAGGACTTGCTGGTCCTAAAAGAGAATTTGGATAATTGCTAAAAGTAACACAATCCTACAATCTAAGCTTTTCCTAAAAGCTGCAAAACATACAATTGCTAAAATTTAGTAACATCAAAGCCCCAAATGGCAAAAAGAACACCAGTAACTATGATATTCTATGAAAGTACCTCATTTATTTGAACGATTTCTGCTTTAGAAATACTGTTTTCTCAAACTATAATTACATCAAAATATGGGATCTGCTTTAAACTATCTTTCTATAACATAATACATCAATTCTTTAACACCAATACTTAGTAATCTGGGAAATATCAAAACAAACATACAAACAAAATTAAACGTTGTAAACATTCTTTTTTAAGGGAATGTGGGTCCAAACCACCAAATACTTATAATTATAATTAATGTCAATAATGTTTTTTGTCAGCTTTTTCATTCACAGTATCCTGTTCCAGTATTGTTGGGCTCATATTTATAGATATAGGCCGAGAACAAAAACAAAAGCAAAAAATGTTGTTATACTTAAAGAGGTAACAGGTAGAAAGTATAATATAACTAGGAAATAAGCAAGAAAACCAAAACAAAAAAAAAGAAAAAAAAATACCCTCCCACCCAACCCACCCTAGGCTCTAAAAACAGATGAAGGAACACTAAGAGAAACAAATGAGAGATGATTGATAACAGTCTCAATTTCCCACATGCAAGTCCTCAAACGTCAAAAGTAAATGTTTTCACATATTCAATAAGGGGGTGCCACGTCACCGAAAATTTTTGTTGTGTTGATTTTCCCCTGTATCTGAGCTTTTCTAAAGGCAGGAAGGAAAGTAGCTCTTTTAACCATTGGGAAACCAACGGAGCTTTGTCAAATTTCCAGTGGAATAAAATCAGTCTACATGCGAGTAGAGTTGCAAATGCAATGGCATTTTCCTGAGATTTGTTTGCTTTATGTTGAGATGTCATAATTCCAAAAATACCAATCTGAAAGTCAGGTGTCAGTTCTTTTCCATAGATATGGGACAGGACCAGAAATATTTTTACAATAATTGTGTAGGTTGGGGCAGGACCAGATCATGTGGCCTTCAGTAGCTGGTACGTGTTTGCATCTCGGGCAGGCTGGATCGGCACCTGGAAAAATCTTTGCTTGCCTCTCTCCTGTATAATTGAGAAGGTGAAGTATTTTAAATTGAATTAGACCATGACGAATTCAGAGTGACGAACTGTGTATACGAGTCAGACAGGATTTCCACTCTTCTTCCGACACATTGACTCCAATATCTTTTTCCAATCTGGTTTGGTTTTTATCCATTTAATAGGTTTCATATCCAGCAAAAGTTTGTAAATGTTTGAAATTCTTTTCTTGCCTAAAGGATCTAATTCTAAAAGGGTGTCCACTTCATTTTTAGGTGGTAAATAGGGAAATGAAGAGTACAGGGTCTTTGCAAAACTACGTATTTGTAAATATTTGAACATGTGTGAGGCGGATATGTTTTAATCCCTGATTAGACTATCAAATGCGCAGAAACCATTGTCCGAAAAAAGTTGATAGAAGAATTTTAGACCTTTGACATGCCAGCTTTTAAAGACATTATCTGTGACAGATGGCAGGAAGAATGGGTTAGAGGGGATGGGGAAAAATCTGCTGGCTTGTCAAAGTGTAAAATGTTTCCTAAACTGGAACCATATCTGGATAGAAGCTCTGACATTCGGGTTCATGTTTTGTTGTGGTCGATTTTGAGATAATGAAGAAGTTAGCAGTGGTATTGGATTGGACATCAGTTCCATTTGTGCCCAAACTTCCCCTTCATTAGTCTCATATAGATGCTTCCAATGCAATAATTTGGTAATGTTTGCTGCCCAGTAATAGAGAATACAATTTGGGAGTCCTAGCCCTCCTGCTTCCTTTGGTACCTCCAAATAGGTCTTTTTCATTCTAGGATTTGACTTATTCCAAATAAATGCTGCTACCATTTGATCTAGGTTTCTGAAGATGGATTTAGTTGTGAAAATAGGAATCATTTGAAAAGTATATAAGAATTTTGGTAAGACGGACATTTTAATAATATTTATCCTGCCTGCAAGTAAGGTTGGTAACGTTGACCATTTTTTTAAGTCTTGTGACGTTTGTTCTAACAAAGATTCAAAGTTTCGAGTTCGTAGTTCCCCCATTGTGCGGCTGATGTTTATTCCTAAGTAATTAAATGTATCTTTTTCTACTTTGAAGGGGAAAGCGGAGAAATCACTGTCAATATTATTAATGGGAAACAACAAGCTTTTGGTGTAATTCAATTTATATCCAGAAATGTGATCAAATTGATCCAGTACCTTGAGTAGTCTAGGTATTGACATAGATAGATTAGAGATATATAACATATATATATATATGTTGAGCAGGCGTCGCATGTTGTAGAATGATTGTCTGCTGGGTAAAAAAACAGTTTGGTCAGAATGTATAACTTTTGGCAATATAGTACCTATTTTATTAGCCAGAATTTTTGTCAGGATCTTGTAGTCACTATTTAATAGACTTACTGGTCTGTAGGAGCTGCATTGTAGGTGGTCCTTACCCACCTTATGCCGCACTGCTATTGTAGCCTGACTCATGGTCAGTGGTAGTTTCTCTAAACTGAATGCCTCTTGATATACCACTTTGAGTATTGGAGCCAATTTATCGATAAAAGTTTTATATAATTCAATGGGGAAACCGTCAGGTCCCGGTGCCCTGTTGTTCCGCATAGATTTAATTGCTTTTTTTATTTCATTTGTTGTTATTTCTCTATCAATCTTTTCTCTATCGTCTGAGGATATTTGAGGTATAGGTAAATTTTCAAAAAATGTGTTAAGACTGTTTTCATCAGTTGGCTCTGAGGTGTAGAGATTAGAATAGAATAGTTTAAACTGGTCATTTATTGTCTCCAGATCTAGTGTTCTCTCCCCCGAGGTTTTGCAAATTTCAGGAATGGTATTAGCAATCATGGATGTTTTGGTTTGATATGCGAGGAGCTTTCCAGCTTTGTCCCCATGTTCATAAAATGTCGGTCTTGATTTTGTAAAGATCTGGTGTTGGATTTTCTGCATATAAGCGATCAGTCTCTTTTATGTTATTAGTCAAGTCATTAATTCTTTGTTTATATTTTTCATTTTGGAAAGATGAGTAAGAGATAATTTGGCCCCTGAGATAGGCCTTTAGTGCCTCCCATACAACATTCGTTTGCATGTCCGGAGTTTGGTTCAGTTCCAAGAAACATTGTATCTGGTCCGATAGCATTTTTTTAAATGAGTCTTTGGATAATAGTAGCGGGTCAAGCCGCCAGGCGGTTCTGCGTTTAGGGGGCTCATGCAGTTTGATATCCAGTTGTACTGGGCTATGATCAGAGATGACGATTGCATTATTGACAGTCCAATACATTGGGAATAATCCTATTATCTAATATGAAGAAATCTATTCTTGAGTATGATCGATGTACTGGTGAGAAAAATAAAAACTGTTAAGAAGTTGGGTTCTTGTTTCTCCAAGGATCAGAAAGCACATATGATTCCATAAAATTTGCGATAGTTGTACCTGCTTTGGACATTTTGCTACCAAGTCTTGGGTTTGATTTGTCTAGCAGTGGGTTAAGGACACAGTTGAAGTCACCCCCTAAAATCAGCTGTGATTCAGTCAGATCTGGTATGTTTCCAAAATAGTTTTGGAAAAAGTTTAGGTCGTCCCAGTTTGGTCCATATACGTTTGCTAGGGTGACCCGTTTGCCATATAGGCTGCCTTTAACGATGATATACCTACCTCTAGCATCAGATGTTATTGACATTTGTACAAATGGGATTCCCTTCCTAATTAAAATAGCAGCACCCCGGGTCCTGCTTTCATTTTTAGAGCTGAATACGTGTCCTATCCACGGTTTCTTCAATTTAACTTGTTCATTTGACCGGAGGTGTGATTCCTGCAAAAAGATTACATCAGGTCTAAATGATTTTAGATGTGTAAAGACTTTAGTCCGTTTAATTGGATTATTTATTCCTTTGACGTTCCAACTTATAAAGCGGAGGCATGCCTCATTTTGTGAGTCTGTCATTTAAACAGTAATATATATATATATGAAAGAAAAGAAAAAAAAAAGTGTTCTTATCAAAACCCCGAAATGAAAAGAGCCTCAACCCCCCATGCTGATCTACAACCCCCCCTGAGATCGCATCCCTCTGAGCTAGTACTAAGTAGTAGCTAAACATTCTCCTAGCTGTCAGAAAGCCCCTCAACTGGGCATATTGTGCAACATGTATTTAGACTCCAGAACAGTAGAATACTGTAGATTAGAAAATAGTAATAAAAAAATAAATAGATAAAAAGAAAAAAATTATGTTCTCCAACTTAATACCGCATTTAAAACGACAATCAATGGAACTTTAATGATAACCCTCTAAGTTTCAAAAGAAAAGAGAGAGAGAGAGAATAAAAAAATTAAAAAGAGAGGATTGGATAATTCCCTAAACATTGCAAAAGCAAAATGGACAATGTAAATACAAGAGGGGAATATAAAAAAAAGATACCTTTCAGTCTGGGTTTTTTTTTTTTTTTTTTTTCCCGTCTTATGAAAATATAGTCACATGACGTCTTCTGGGCATCAAGGAATCAGTGCAGGGTCATCCTCTTCTGTGAGCGTAAACTCTGCTGCAGGAGAACTTCCCTCTTCATTCAGCTGGTCGCAGTAAATCCTTTTTAATATAGTCGATTGCTGCAGACGGATCCGTGAAGCGCTTGTCTTGTCCTGTTGGTGATGTGATGCGCAGGGTGGCTGGAAACATAATCCCAAACTTGACGCCGGTGCATCCCCGGAGCAGACGTTTCGCCTCTGTGAAAGCAGCTCGTTTCTTTGAGACAAGTTGCTGTGAAATCAGGGAAGATGCTGATCCTCATATCTTGTAGAAGTAGCGGCTGTGATCTGGTGGCTCTCCAGAAAATTTCCCCCTTCTCCTGAAAATAGTAGAACTTCACCACTATCGCCCTGGGGGAGTTTCCAGGTTTTCCCAGGCTGCGATGAGCTCGGTCTAGCGTCGGTGTGAAGTTGAGATGAAGAGTTTCTTTCAACATTGTGGCAATAACATCAGTCGGTTTCCCAGTGTTTTCAAATCCTTCTTTCACCCCGACAATCCGTGCATTGCAGCATCGCTGTCGCCCCTCTAAATCATCCACCTTGTCAGTTAGCTTAGCAACCTCCGACTTTAGCTTGCTAACCACATTCTCCAGTTCCACCGTCTGGTCTGAATACGTATTCAAACCGAACTCAATACTGTCCAGGCGGGTCTCGTGCTTCTCCTTATCTTTTTTTATTGAATCTATTTTGTCGTTCAGATCCTTTGTACTCGAGTCAATCCGCTCCAGTATAGTCTTTTCGGAGTTAGCAATCGCCCACAGTACCTCTCTCATGTCCGGGGATGACGCCGCTATGCTCTGAGTGGTCTGAGGCTTTCCCGGCCTGTTCTTTTCCAGTTCGAGTTTTGCTCCTGATTTTACAAAGCAGCGCTGGGAATGCGAAAAATAACGTATAGGCCGTTCACTGGCATGTAGTTGTTATGCCGGAGAATATTCTGTAGTTTTGGAGTGCATAATATATTTAAAAAAGTCGCCCTTTTGAGGAGCTCTGTAAAACGCGTCTTCACATGGCTACGCTCACCAGCGCCCCTCGTCAATAATGTTTTTGAGCAAAAATGAACTAAATCATGGTAATTAGGAAATACAAATAAATTAGATAGAGAAATGTATTCAAATGTTTCAGTTTTGATCAATGTGGTCGGTTATTCTGCCGTCAGATCAAGAAAATCTACGAGAGGGGGGGGTTCTCCTGGTCAATGGGGCACTGATCAAAGAAATAAAGAAGAAGAAGATCCCAGACCAGATTTAACAAACTACTACAAACGGTACATACAAACCATTCACAGACTTGACATAAATGGCAATTTCAAACAATCTATAAGCATATTTTAATCTCTGCATAATTTCCAACGTAACTAATTGTATTAGAACGGAGAGTGATATTCTGAACAACAATTGTATTCACCTCCAACATTTCTCTTGCGATTGTACGTTGAAAAGAAATTGCCATTTGTCTTTTCCCTCCAGCCAAGACCACTTAAATTTGTTTTTTATCTTCTTCTCACAACTGAAGTCATGACCACGCTCAATAATGACAATAATAACACAAATTTGATCAGATTTGTTTGTGAACGTTTAGCGTGGGTCCGCCAGTTTGGTCTCTAGGGAATCTGTCACGCTGACCACGTGGTACAGACAGAGCCAATCAGCGCCGTCGACGCATCCGAAAGCAACTAAAACGTCCCGTCATTGGTCAATTAGGCCGGGAAGACAAAATAGCTGCGCCCATAGAGAACGCGATCCATGGAAAAATATAGAAAATAAAGCAAAAATTTGCCGATTTCCGACATTTTTTTCATCCGGAAAGCGATTTGTCCGTAGAGATCAGGTCTTTATTTCCTGGAAGATACGATCGGTTTGCTCAAAAACCCGAATTTCCAGGAATTCCCGGAAGACTTTCATCACTGTATGTGGTTAGCGTCTTTTCCAAAGACGGAAGTGCTAAACTTGATCACGAAGGACATATGAAGGATTGTGGTTTGTTTCCATCTGAAACATGACACCAAGTCTTTCATATATCAAAATAGAAAAAGCCTGGAGCCAGATTCATGGGATTTGCACCGCTTTGACATTTCCCTCCAAACCTCGACCAACTGAAGCCCTTCCCTGTCGCTTGTCCGGTGTGAACACCACCAGCTGAACGCGCATTCGCATGCCCCAGGTGTTACGGCGGTGTGGAGTGGACGGTGTCGTCGACGGCGGTACGTTCCATCCCGTCCGTCTTTTCTCTGTTTTCCTGACCGTCATGGACGTTTGTAGCAAACCCTGCGGAGGACACCAGAAGTCAAAGCCTCGCCGTGGAGCTTAGCTTGAAGTTCAGCGGCATTAATATTCTACCGTTTGGAGCCATTAGGAGGCGTCTCTGCTCTTTATGGCTGACTCCTTTAAATGCCACGAAACTTAAGTTCTGTTAGTTATTAGTCAGCAGTTTACAGGATGGAGCTGCTTGCTCCTAATATTGTGTGTTTTTCATCTTGATGGTAATGAACGCTGTATTTGAAGTAATGTGATTACTTTTAACCCGGGTGGTGCTTCAGGGGCGCAGCGCTGACTTTCCCACAGCGCTCGCCGGCTCACGGCGTGCTTTCACAGAGACTCTGTGGTCTGCTGGTGTGTGTGCGGTCCAGGCTGTGATTTATGGCGTCGGCTCTCTATTTGAATAATAACATATTAAAATGTGTGGTACTCTCCAGCAAACCATCAGTATTATAATTTAAGCCTTGAATAATTCCTGGGCGATAATCAGCGGTGCAGAGATCGGGCGTGATTTATGAGCAGCCTGGACGATAACTGGAGGTGACAGAGCCAGAACACGGAGAGGCAGTTGGTCCAAACGGCTGAACAACAGTCAGTCAAGGAATATGTTCAAACATCATCTTGGCAAATTTAGGCTTTTACTGCACCACTGTTTATTTCACAAAATTAGACGCGAAACCCGGGAAGAGCCCAGTGTCGTCTGCTTCCTTTGGACTTCAGAGTCAGTTAACGACATTCACGACCTGAACGTGTTCAGACCAGAAGAACGACTGGAACTAAAGGTCAGACTCTACGGTGAACATTGTGAAGTTCAAAATCCAAGATTTTACAACTGTGGCTTCCTGTGTTTCTAAATAACCCCCAAATGGAAAACGGATAAATGCTGCTAAGGATTCTGTCCACAGATGAGGGTCGTACGGCGTTCCCTTGTTTATTACGGGGGACATGTTACATATATACCAGTGGTCCCCAACCTTTTTATCACCACGGACCGGTATGACATCAGACAAAGTTCTCGGTAATTGGGATGCAGCGGACGATTATTGCAGCAACGCAATGATGGAGCAGGAACAGAAACATGACAATGAGAAACCTGAGCTTTTATTTCAAGATTTTGTACATCGCAGAGGTGTCATTATCCTCTCCCCTTCACTCATGGTGAAAAAAGAAGTACTATGTATGCATTGTGGGTTTTATTTTAGCGGTATCTTATCACATGACCGAGAAGAGCGCGTTGGCCTGCATCAAGAGTGTCGTAGACGGATGGAACAGAGAATCAAGCAATTTTTCAAAATAAAATGTCTTTCAGATTCCAAAATAAATAAAACTTAAGTCATGTAAGTTATTTATTCTTTCTGTGCGGCCCGGTACCAAATGACCCGGGGAATGGGGACCGCTGATACATAACCTACCATGAAGTAGAATTACAGATGTTTTAAGGCCATAAAACTCCTCAATCCACACTTTAGCCACTTTTCTAAGACAGGCATGAACATTTTCACACTTCTTTTGTGTTTAAACTCTCAAAATTCAAATTTTCACAGAAATACACGTCCAGTTTCAAGGTATGAATACAGATCTGATCGCGATCAAAGGTTTTTGTAACTCTGATGGACTGCACCTATACAGGAGACAGACACGGAAGAGATTGATAAGATCAACAGCCAATCAGGACGCAGAACCCAAGAGGTTCCAAAATGAGCAAAAAAGTGAGAACTTAAAATGCGAACCGGGCTATAGCGAGGGACCATTGTACTTTACTGTAGTTTTTAATTCTGAGGTTTCATTAAAGTAAACTACCTACCCGTAACCCCCAATAAAAGTTGTCCCATGACCCAAAAAAGGGAGAAAACAGGTTTAGAAGATGAATGAATGAATAAACTACCTACTAGTAAACATATCTTCTTGGTAAAACACCTAATAGTAAAAATCTATCTGGTAAAGGCCTAAAATCCTTAAATAACTTTGCTGTCTTTGGCCTAGACTTTGACTAGTTGGGCCTAATTTAAGTACTTATTACCTAGCTTTAACCTCACCACAGTTCCTACACGGTTAACTTTGTTTAACAGTCTTTAGATTCCTGTCAAGGATTTACCTTTTGTTGTTACTACTGTGACCCTCTTACCGTCATTTAACTTCATAAACATTTTTTAACCAGGTTTTAGATTGTTTTTGTTATTTTACTATATTATCAGAAGTTAGTGAAATGTGTTTGTTTTTCATTAAAGACATTTGTCAAATAAAAGATCTCTATCTTATATATAAAAAGGTTTATATTTTTGATGATTATTGTGCATCTTTCACTATTCTGCCAGACTTGAATAGCAGCAGATTTGTATCCATTTCATGGCTTTTTGCTGGAATTTAACTGCTAATTGCACAAAAATAACATCAACAGAGACACAGGAATCCTTTAAACGCTTAAAAAAAAACAATTGTTATTAAACGTGTGTTTCTTTATACTATTAAAATGCCGCACAGCAGTGATGGAAAGCTGCATCCTGGTGCATTTAACTTTCCTCAGTGAAGGCGTGGGACCGAGGACAGAGCTCTGTGGTACGCCAAAACTAATTATGTTTGAAAATGACTAGTTTGATCTGATAAATGTACTTTAATTAAGTTAAATGCAGTTTATTGTGATCCCAGTAAAACATTGTGTTTCAGGGTGCAGTAGTGGTCAGCATTCTAGCCTCACAGCGTGAAGGTTTGAATCCCGGCTGGGTTCTTCTCATCGTACATGTCTGGGTTATCTCCAGCTTCCTTCCAAAGTCTTAAAATGAACGGGTGAATTGATGACTTTAAATGGTCCCTTAGGTGTGAATATGTGTGTGTGGCCCTGCAATGGACTGGCAAACCATCCAGCGTGTACCCCACTTTCTCCCCACAGAAGCTGGGATAGGCTCCAGCAACCCCCTGACAGATTGAGAAGAGGAATGGATGAATACTATGATCCGTTGCAGAGATCATCAAAAATATTGTGTTAAGAAGTCTTTAGTGATGGGGGAACTTTAAGTGGGAAATAAAGCGTGTCTTTTTTTACATAACAGCAGTCAAGCACATCCCAGAATTTGCCTTTTAAATCTACACTTTGCTAACTAAGCTGAAACATTTAGGTCTGAGGCTTAGCGGCTAAATGTTTTCCGGCTGTGGTTCTCCCCTCCACAGGGGCTCTGAATCAAAACACTGTGAGGCGTCCTCAGCATACAGATGAACTTTAGAGGAAGTGGGAGGCAGCGGAGGATTAGGCAGAGCCGGGATCTCTCAGGTCCTTTTACCATTTCTTCACACTCTTAAGTGATAAGAGCAACAGACAATGTTCATGCCTCATTTCATTTCATTATCGTGTCCTGTTCGCCTCATCGCCTCAGTTCCTGGACCAGCCTTTTATCTCAGCATGTGAGCAATCACTCATGGACAGCAAACATAATGGAAGTTGGGGGGATTGTCTAATCAAAGGTTTGTGAAACCAATTTAATGCTCTACAAAGCGAAATCCAGACACAAACTCTGAAACGCTGAGTGGGAGGCTGCCATTTCAGGACTCATAATTGGAAAGCTTTAGCATTCATTCCATTTTAGCTGCAAGCTCTCTTTTATTTGTGGATTCATAAACAAAGAAGACATTAGTGAAGCCTCTTAGCTGTTGGCAATCAAGAAACTCATTCATTCAAGTGTCCTAGCTGAGAAAGTCGGCAGAAAAGCACAGGCAGGTGTAGAAATGAAATCAAAGCCTAAAAAAGTCTGAAAGCATCAGAGAAGTACCTGCTGAAAGTTTCCTCGGATTCGGTTGTGTTCTTTGTTTTTAAAGATCATTACAGCATGAAGGACATCCCTGTTAATCAGATTTTTGAAGCTCCGACTCAACCTTCACCTCACAAAGAATGGAGGCTGCCACCTCACTGAATTCCATTTAGGAAACTTTCACGCGTTCTTTATTTTAGCCTTGATGTGTTCTCACTTTTACTGTCACAATTATTTGGTGAGAATTTAAAAAAAAAAGGGTTAGAAAAATGTTTCCGTTTAAATAAAGGTGCCCTCAACGTTAGCTTAGTTCCATAGTTTACCAAAATATTAACTTTGTTTTAAACATAAGACCATTAAACGTTTACAGATGAATCCACAATAAAGAGCTAACGGCTAACTTTTAAACAAAACCTTACTCACTCCTTTGGTTACTTGTAATGTAGCATGCTAACTAGCTTACATGCTAACTAGCTCACATGGTAACGTTCTTTGATTGAGTTTTACAAGCAAAGATATTTAGTTTTAAAACCCTTAAAAAATTTTAAAGTGCAACATGGTAGTGAAAAAAGCTTCACAACAACTTTGTTTTTTTTAAACAGATTTTTTTAAGTATATTTGTAAGCAAATAAAGTCATAAGCAATCCAATAGAAGGGGAAGGAAAAAAACATATATTTTGAGCAGGGGTGGATTTGCTATTAGGCACAACTTGGTGATGAACTAAGCACTAAAAAAATTAAAAATGTTATAAAAAAAATAATAATGAATCTCTGAAATGGCATTACGGCTTTGGTGAAAGGGTTTCGTCCTCCCCCGTCCCTCTGCAGCAATGGACTAGTCAGTCAACACCAGTTAGCTAGCAGAGACACTGAAACAATATTTAAAAAGTGGTTATTGTAATTATTGGAGAAAGCGAAAAGGTCAAAGAGGAAGCAAGAAATTTGTTGCCAAACTTCCAAAACTGCAGGAAGACAAAACAGGAAAAGAAGAAACAGAATCAAAGAAACTTAAAATAAAAAAGGTAAGTAAAGGATGAGAAAGAGGACAGAAAAGCCAAAGAGAGGGACAGAAAATGGTCATTTTGAGAACATTTCTTTATTTTTATAACAGCATAGGGTATTGTTTGGTTCCATTAGGTATTTTTTCCCTTTGTCTTCCTTCATAAAAACCTGACGAAATAAAGAAAATTATTCATTCAATATATTTGATGTTTTTTTCCCAGTAGAAATAAAGTATTAAAAAACCCATTTATTTAATATTTATATGGGATTTCAGTTTTTAGATGATTATCAGAGCCATAACAACGCTACACTGTCCCCTAAACATTCATCATCGTTAGATAAATGATTTTACAACAGAAGTTTGATTTTAAGACACAAAACATCATGTGGTTGAGATAAAAAGTGTGATGATTTAGGTTAAACAAGTCACTTTAAGAGAGGATTTTTTTGTAAATAAGCTCAACCTAGAATAGATAAGTTGTCTTATTGCATCACAGACTAACTAGCATTTTGCAGGAAATTTACCAAACTAACTGTTTGTGGGGGTTTTCTTGTTTTGTTTTTTTAACAAAATCTCTATTGGAAATTTTTAGACGTTTAGGCGGACACTGCTACTATCCATATGATAATGACAAGCTTGTCAATGTCTGACTTCAGACTGGATGAAATTTCCAGAACGTCCATTTAAAAATAAATTTAAAAAAAAGGTAAAAATGTGATTCACGAAACTTAGGTCGTTAGTGTTTGGATCAAAAGTTTGTTCTTGTGGTTTATAAACTTTACATTTATTTTAAAAAATAATATTGGTTTTAAATTTCAGAAAATGTCCATTGTATTTGCTTAGGCATTTTTATTTGATCACAAATTGCTGATTTTTTTTTACAGTAGCTTTAGTAGTCCGTGTTCCATGAAAAAGGCGGGAATCACCTTGGCAACCAGCAACTTAAGCTCCTCCCCCATGTCTTGCACAAGCTGAAGATACTTTAAGGAAGGAGAGGGATAAACAACAAAACAAAATAAACGTTTGCTGAAGTACTTTCAAGGTAAAAAGCAGTGTTCCAGATCAGTAGAGAATTTCTGATATTTTTTTGTGTGTATTGGACTTTTTAAACTCGTTTTCTTCAACGTATTTCTACAGAACAGTTTGAATTGGGTCAGAGCGTAAACTCAGCTGAGACTCCTCTGAAGGAGAAAAGGGAGAAAGTGTGAGTGGGTATCCGTGACCTGTGAAGGTCCCACTCATCCCCTCATATCTCTTCATTTGCTGGATCTGTGCAGTTATCACCTGGTCTGATGAACCATCAGAAGACGAATAGTCGGCACCACAAACTTGCTCTCAGCGAAGACAAAACCGAATCCCACAGAAATGGATTTTTCCGTTTATCTGAGGAAGTTTTCCATGCTCCTCAGACGGAACAAAAACAGTAAATGAACCTGCAATGACCTCTTTGGGACTGAAATGCATCTACCTGAGTTATATTAACAGATTTTGTAAGTGTGACTTAAATAAAGCATTGCTGTTTAAAATGTAGTGGCACATGCAGATATGTTAACCTACTTGACAGTAATGATGCCATCCAATTAAACCAGGGAAGCCAGGTTGTAAATAAAGTACTTTATAAGTCTTAAAATCTGCATAAATTACCACCCAATCAAAGAAGGAAGACACCTGTTTTTACACCTGTGGTTTTGTTACTAAGAAAGACTTCAAAATAAAAGTCTGTAAAGATTTGAAATATTCTCCTCATTATTAAGATACACAAACATGTTCCTAGACTGACGTTTAACTGTGTTTTTCATATATTAATGGAAGAATTAAAAATAGTTGTTGTTTTATTAATTTATGTGAAAATAATTTACAATTTGATGGGACGTGTTTTTATTTTTATTATCAATGAGAACCTTTTGAAATTGTTGCCACGGCAATAGTTTTGCTTATTTCTAATAGATAGATAGATAGATAGACAACTTTATTTATCCATTTGGGAGGTTCCCGCATGGAAATTGACATCTCCATCGCATACAGCACTGCTTGACATACATATAGTAAAAAGGAAAAAGCAGCACAGTGACTAGAAAAATTCAAACAGTATATACAAAAGAACGTCATTCAGGCCCTTTCCCTTTCCTTTTCCGTCTTCCTCCCCCCTCCTAAGTGGAGGTTAAAGAGTTTGATGGCACGGGGGACAAAGGAGTTCCTCAGTCTATTAGTCCTGCACCTTGGGAGGAGCAGCCTCTTGCTGAAGGTGCTTCTCTGGCTACTGATGGTCGTGTGCAGAGGGTGGGTGGTATTGTCCAGGATACCTGTCAGTTTTTTCAGTGTCCTTCTCTCTGCCACAGTAGCCAGAGGGTCCAGCCTTGTGCCAACCACAGAGCCAGCCCGCCTGATCAGCTTCTCCAGCCTGGAGAAGTCTGTCTTTGAGGTGCTCCCCCCCCAGCACACCACAGCGTAGGTTATTACACCGGCGACCACAGACTGATAGAAGATCCCCAGGAGCTTCTTGCAGATGTTGAAGGATCTTGACCTCCTCAAGAAGTACATCCTGCTCTGGGCCTTCTTGTACAGCTGCCCCGTGTTGCTCGCCCAGTCCAGCTTGTTGTCCAGCCACAGCCCAAGATATTTATAGGTCTGCACGACCTCCACCTCCTCCACTCCTATCAGAACTGGTCTGGGGTTGGGTCTGTCCCTCCCAAAGTCGACGACCAGTTCCTTAGTCTTGGAGGTGTTGAGCTGTAAGTTGTTGTTGTGGCTCCAGACAACAAAATCATCCACCAGGCTCCTGTACTCCTCCTCCTCATCGCCACTGATACACCCCACGATGGCTGTGTCATCTGCGAACTTCTGGATGTGACACGTAATGTAATCAAGTGGATGTAATCAAGCAATAACAAAGAACTTTAGTTCACACCATTGACTGTTTATCCTTTGTACTATCTTGTGGGGTCCAGATGACCCCACTCCCAACATTAACGTACCTCCAAGGCACTTTAACGTTCGGAGTGGGGTCATCTAGACCCACTAGACAGTGCTCTGAACCTTTTTTCTTCAATGATTTGTGAATATTAATGGTGTCCATGGATTACATGAAATCTTTCCACCTTTATCCACCTTTGTCATGGTAGGGAGAACACGTCAATGTGAGGGTGGGTTCATCTGGACCCCACAGGATAGTACAAGGGTTATGAGAACTGGTCAGGTGCGACGTCACCCAAAGTGGCTTTCCTGCAAATGAAGACAAATCAGGCACTATTTTTTCATGTCGGAGTCAGATGACGTCAGTTAGCAGTGATTGGTCGGTCAGAGATTCATCATTGTTTCCATGGCAACCACTCGCGTCAATCAGGAGTGATTGTTGGAAGGTCACACCCCTACCACTTCAAAAGCGGGCTACACGAAATCTGTCAATCCAACTCTTTCAACACTCGACATGAGACCACCTCCTTTATTGAGATGTGTGATTGGTCAGCCCAAATCGGGGCCTCGAGGGCCGGCCTCCTGCTAGTTTTTTCAAAGACCCATTTGGGTCACTCAGTCCAGTTCTCTTATGCAGTCAACGATTCACATCTATGAAAACTGGTAAATGATGACAGGAGGAAAGCTGGTTGGACGAGTGTCGTTCTGCCGTTTCTCTGCCCTCCAACCTTTCCAAACTCAGAACCTGCAGGAATCACTGAGCTTTCCTTGTTCGAGACCCTCACTGTTCAAGTCCTGATTTTCCTACAGTGTTTGGAAGCCGTGTTGCAATTCCTATCAGTCTGACTGTAGAACATCCATGTGTTTGTGGATCTCATGAACCACAACACGCATCAGAAAGTGGAAAAAATACTTTCCTTCTGACTCTCCTTCTCACTTAAAGTCAACATGACAACAGAAAGACCAAAAATGAGATGTTTGTAAAATTTGAGGCCTCTGTGATGAGAGAAAACAACACAAAAATAGCAATAAATACCGAAATAATCATTGATAAAAATTCGTTGAGAGTCATTGCCTTAGTCATAAAGAGATGATTTGACCACATGTCCTTTTCAAGCCTCAACTTGTCACCATCATTATTGGCGTCTTCACTCTATGATCTGCGGGTTTGAACCTTTTCTGGTGCGTACCACTCTGAACATGGACCACAGAAGAAGAGCAGAGATCATAAAGAAAATCACAGACATGATGATGATGATGATGATGGGAAAATAGAACCGGAGGAGACAGCAGCAGACGTGAAGACACCAAAGGTGAAGGCCTGTCATGGTCGAAACCCAACAATGTCGTTCAACGTGTCAAACGTAAACGGAGGTTGCTAGGAGACGGTTTTTATTCACGTTAGACGTAAGGGCAAAGGAAACATCCTGCATGTTTCTGACAATATTCTAACAGACCGAAGGAGCTAAGCTGAGACGGCGTCTGTCATGTTTTGTTTTTTAAGCTTCTGGTTTCCCTTAACCTCAGAGGGAAATCTATTTTTCACAATAAAATGACCCTACATGAAGTCCAGTTGAAAAATACAGGGTGAAAAAATAGATATTTTACAAAACATGAAAAGTCAATAAAACAAAGTTTCTAATTTGTAAAAAAAAAAAATACTTTGATAAAAAAAAAAATTGAAGGCAAAATTACATTTTTTTTAATAAAGTTCAATTTTAGCACTGAGACATCTCCGTTCAGTCTTAGATGATCATGAGTCCTAGTTTTTTATTAAATCTTGATTTCTCAGAACCTGACTGCTTAACTCTAACTAAAGGAAAAAAACCTTTAAAACAGCCTTTACAAATCAGAAACAACTTTCTCAATTCAGAAGCTTTATTTTGTTGAATGCTTCTTTTCTGTGAATTATCTGAAGTCTGTTTAAACATATTTTGTGTAGGACCCATTGAAATGTGACAAATCCCTTAACTGTCAAAGCCAAAGCCACAAATCACATACCAACGTCCACATCATCTGACTTTAAAGGTGTGGCAGATAAATACAACAAAATAAGACGATAAAAACATCACAACAACTGGTATTTTCTAAATATAATGATTAACACAAACCCACTTTGTTTTGCTTTATTAGCAGCATTCTTCTTACTCAGAGGGAGAACGTTCACCGAACGCACACACACCCTAGACCCCGCCCCCCAGTCACCAGCCCACCGTTGATTGACATACACTGTGGTCCAGCAACTGGCAAAAAGAGGGGGGCGCCGGTCACAGGCAGCTCTGCGCACGAGTCGTGAATGTAATCTTCCCTCGGCATGCACGCATCTATTTTGTGTCGGTATCCCCGATATGGAGCAACAGCTCTCTTTGTCTGGCCTCTTATTCTGTATTCCAGCGTTATTTCGTTGTGCAAATGCATTTATAATGTAGGGAGAGACATATGCACAGCGCTTCCGGCAGAACTCTATGCCACAACAGCAAGCTTGATTACGCGCACGGCTGCAGCGATAACTCTCTGTTCGAAAGAAAATAACTTTCATGATCATAAAAATATGTAGATTATTTTACCTTTAAGAAATCTGGCGTTTTTATTCTGCCAAAAATACTATGGGATAAATTGAAATATCGGGTTTGCTTCGGGCTCGGGCCTGCAAATCAAGTTAATTGGTCGGGTTCGGCTTTAATGCCCGCGGGCCTGTGTCGGGTCGGGCGGGATTTTTTAGGCCCGATCTTACCTCTAGTTTCCTCACCGGCTCCTTTATCTGATAGGGCCGGTTTGTTTTTTGCTAGCCTGAATGTTTTTTGCAAATGGAGCAGCTGCTTTAGGTGAAGGTGAGACACTCTTTGACCGGCATCAAGAGCGAGTCCAATGTGGAGAAGAGAAGCTGGTAGATTTACTAAACCAAACCTCAGATCATAAATAAAACATGGATGGTGGTTGTTGTTGTTCTTCGTGGCCCGGTACCGTGGGTCACGGTTTTGAGGACCAGCGATTGGTTGGAAGTGGGCAGATGATCCACATGGAGGATCAGAATCTGGAAGGAACGGTTAAACAAGCAGAGTATGTTCTCCTCCGTTTCATCAAGAAGGTGTTTCCGTCAGGATTTGAGGAGTTGAAAAGCGTACTCAATGATCCACTTACGGCTCTTTGTCCCTTTTGAAAAGTGTCCATGAGCTGGCGTGGAGTCTGCAGATTTTGCATGTTGCTGTGTTGTGAGGAGGCCGGGCGGAGGAATCCGTCTAACCGAGCTGTGAAATCGATCTGGCGTTGTGCGAACGGCGTGGCGGCGGCCCGCAGATGAGAGGAGACGGGCTGCACGCCGGCCCTCCGTCACTGCAGCTTTTTCCGTCTCTCTGCCTTTGTGAGTCACGCTCCGCCGCAGCAACTCTAACTTTGCAAACAACTCCCAGCAACCGGCGCCGTGATTATGATTCAGTGTCCGTGTCGCCCGAATCGATCAGCAGAGCAGGATTATCGGCCAGCAGGATTGATGGAAGTTATGAATTATTAGGTGGAGAGGGAAGTAATATTGGAGAAGTGCGGATTGAAAACCTGCAGCAGAAATGACCAATGACTGCAGTGCTGGGGAATAAAACAGACATTGGTGTGATTTATCAGGTGAAGGGGGGGCCCCTGGAGAAAGGCCAAGGCTTATACAATTAAAGCGGGCCAGTCGAGCCCAACCTTTCCACAACAGTTGCCCAAGTCCTTCAGTCAGGGAGAAATCTGCTCCACTTAACACTGATGGATAATTGTGCAGCCGAGCTGTCACTGCACCTCTGCCGCCACCAGCGCCGCCGCGTTCTCCAGTCCACTGGAATCACTTTCACGCCGATGCGAGGTCGGCGTGCCGCCGCAGAAGAAGTTCCTGCCGCCAGCCTTTGGAATGTGAGGCACTTCCATCAATTCACAGTCGATTGACTCATTTGCTTGATGGTGTTCTGGTTCTGATGCAGGACGTGGAGGTCTGATGTCTGCTTTCAGGCGCGTACAACATCACTTCTCTGCTCTGCAACCGTTTCACTGCAGTTTAAGTGCAGCAGCATTCATTTCACACTGTTCACCACATTCCTGCACTCCAGAAACCATAGTCCTGTTTCCCCCCACAAAGATACATCACTTTCTTCTGATTTAGTTTCAATTTTTTTCTGGTCCTAACAATTAATTATTTATATTATATATTGTGAATTTTAGTTGTACAATCTGTTTATTTGTAACGGTTTGTTTAAAGTATGAGAGCTGCATGGACCAGGAAACACTTTTAGTTTTTATTGTTACAGGTACAATGACAAATAAAGATCTATTGTAGTCTATTCTATTCTATCCATTCCAAACCCCTTAACAGCAAAGCTTTAGCTTCAGTGTTGATGTTCTTGAATTACCAAAATTCATGCATTTAGCATCATTCCAACTGATTTGAAAGCTGAGAAAAAGGAGTTTCAAACTGATATGTGATCAGTTATAGGATATCAGATATAGTGTATAGTATATTCAGTTATCAGATATATGACACTGCAACACTGTACCATAGTGAAGTGTTTACGTCAATCAGCTGAGTCGGATGCACAGAAAAGCGGTTTTGTGCCGACAGGCAGCGTTTGAAGTGTTTGCTTGATCAGCCGTCGGATTCTGACGCAGCAAAGCGTTGGATGTCGGTGCAAAGGCGCCGCTCTCCCCGTCAGAATCTGCTGGAATTCCGTAAACGGTCCAAGAGTTACGGTAGATCAAAAACGTGTGTCATTTTTCTGTCGCCGCTGACAGCTCAGATGGTAAAGGGTTAACCCGTAGAATTTAACCCTTTAACGCCGGAGCTTTAGCTCCAGAGTTTACATTCTTTCAACCATCCTGACTCTTCAATCGTTCAACATAATTATAACAGATCCTGAGAGAAGAGAAGCAGCCTTGCACTGATATACAACACCTTACAGTAGAGAAGTGTTTATGCAATCAAGTAGAAAGTATCAGGATTCTTTCACACATTTATAATTAGAAGCAGTTTAGTGTCGAAAGCTAACGATCGCACAATATAGATGCGGACATTCTCCGATATATTTTTGCTAAAAGAGAATGAAAAAGGAAAGCTGAGCTGCAGCTTCAGTGTTCACGTTTCTTTTTTTTTTTCTGTTTTATTGAAAACCCAAAAATCTGAAATGTCAGAATTTCTTCAAAACCAACTTATGGTTGGGAAAAAAAGTCTAAAAAGCTGTTGATGCGACCCTGTGATATTCAGACTTCAAAGTAAAGGTGCGACGCAGGCGTGCAACAAAGCAGCAGAGATGGCTGTTCCCGCTGTGCTCTCAGCTGTTTTGATCCGTCGTTCCTCTGTTCTGAAGCTCGCAGCATCCAGCGGGCCGTCGTGAGCGCCGCTCCAGATGAAGAGGAAGTGATGAACTCAGCTGTGGTTGTGTTTAAGGCTCCGTCCTGCTGACACCACACATTTCCACGCTTCCTCTCGGCTCTCCAGCTTCTGTAAATCTGTGGTAATCTCATCTGAGCTCCAACTTTCTCCTGGAAGAAAAACCCAACAAGGTTGTCTAATACTCAGCATAATCCTCTGAAGTGTCCTACTTTTCCCTAAAAAAATCTTTTCTGAAGCCCGTGTCTCCTTGTGGGTGGTGCACAACACCACCATCCAAAAGGGGCTGGAGCTGTGGAAAAGTTTGCTCCACGCAGAAACTCAGCAAAGAAGAAAAGTCCAGATTTAACGTCTCCATTTAAGATTTTGTCTTCCATATGAAAATTAAAGATGCCACAAAAACCCTAAAAATTGTTGGAGGACTTTTCTCCCCACAGTCACTCCTGCATTTTTGGAACAAACGAAACTTTGTTAAACTTTAATTTAAGATAATTTGGTTTCACAGGAATCATTTTGATGAAAGTGGATCTCAATAATCCAAAAAAGGTTTTGCTTTTTATTTGTTTCATTGACTTTTTTTCTGTGTAGCGCCGTAACCCTTGTGCTATCCTGTGGGGTCCAGATGACCCCACCCTTTCATTGACGTGTTCTCCCTACCATGACAAAGGTGGAAAGATTTCATGTAATCCATGGACACCAGTGAAGATCACAAATCATTGAAGAAAAAAGGTTCAGTGCACTGTCTAGTGGGTCTAGATGACCCCACAAGGGTTAAAGTGCCATGGTTGCAACCACAAACAAGCTAAATCCGATTGAACCGAACTGGAAACAGTTTAATAATTGACCAAAAAACGTTTAATTTCACCTGATTATCGGGTTTCGCTGTCATCAAGCTTCTGCCGTCGGCGAGGATCAGCGCTGAGACGTTTTTCACGCCTGCAGACGTGTCGGAAACAGCCATGCTAAATCCGTCAATGCACCTTGAAAGAAAGTGATGAATACAAATCAGCAAATGCGTGTATCTGTGGTCCCATATGCAGGAGCTGGCTCCTCCCGAGTTCCTCGCAGTCATTCCGGAGTGGCATTCAACCAGCAGAGATCTGGGTCACTCTTTTGTTCTTAAGGGTTTCATTGTTGATGCTCAGTGTCTGTCTGGGTTTCTTCTGCCTCTGCTTTCTTTTAACTAAAGTGTGGTCACACTTGAAGGTTCGACAATGTGCCTACTATTGTGCTACTATTGTTTGCATAAGTTAGCATAACCTGGAAGAAATGATGCTTTCTTGGTAATTTTTCAGTGCTAACGACAAACAGAAACAACCCTGTTCAAAGGTGTCCATGCCCTGATGACTTTGTGAAAACATCCACACAAACTGATCCAAAAGGGTTTGACTGACCGCTACAGGTAACCGTCCTCACCTGTGACTTGTTTGTCTGTAATCAATGCTTCTAGGCTCCCAACAGACCCTTGCATCCTTCAGCAGTAATGCACTGACATTTCTGGATCCTGAGTCATGGGGAAAGCTAAAGAGCTGTCAAAAGATCTACAGGAAAAAGGTGACTGAACCGTACAAAACAGGAAAGAGACATAAGAACCGAGAATACCGAATGTTAGCAGTATTTAGACTTTGATCAGGAAGTGGGACGTGAACGGTCCTGGTGAAACTAAACCACGGTCGCAAACGTTTCTGCCAGAAAAATCGTTGGTGATGCAAAGAAAGATGGACAAGTAACTTCAGCTGTGGTTCTGTTTCTGTGGTCAGTAAGATTTAAAAAAGGGTAAACAGATTTTTATTTTATTTTTTTACAATAAATGGCTTACCCAATGTCTTCATTTATATTCTCTGAAAAGTGACCAAGAAATCGTCATTTCTTCCAGGTTATGTAAACTTATCAGTACAACTGTATTAAAGAAAAACCTTAAAAACAACAGATACTGGAATTATTAGAAAATATTTTGAGCATAAAATATTGGAATGAAAATCATGTAAAAGATTTAAACAAAGATCACACGTTTAATTTTTGTTTTTTAACCATGAAGAAAAAATATTCATACGCTTCCATACAGAATAATTCAAAACATGCGTTACATGTGTCATTTTTTTTGCTAAAGGCTTTTAAACAAAAAAAAATTAATTTTAGTGACCCTAAAAGGGTCGTTTCAGAATTGGAGGTCATTTTAACGTTCTACCCATCAAATAATCCACGTACATAATACTAGAACATGTCATTTCTGGCTAAATTTACTTGTCTTTAGACCAAATCTACAAAAGAGAAAAGAAAGCTTGAAAAATGTTTTTAAATAATATGGATTCCCGCTCAAAATGTGTTTTTAACCTTAAAACAGTAAAAATTAAATTAAAAAGAATTTCTTTTTTGGTATGAATTTTCTTAGGTGTCTTTTCTAACTATGGGAGTTTTTGTTTTAATAAGCAAACTATTTCAAGTAATGATTATGATTAATTCCCACAACATGCACATAACCTGGTCACCATTACTTTTATTGTCACATTAGAAGAAGAACCTAGCAGCCAATCACATGACTCGCTGGACTTGACATCATCAAACAGAAGCAAAGGTGTGTTTCACTCTACCCCACCAGGGTACGCATATAATCAGAACAAGACAACAATTACTATTAATTACTTATTCATCTCAGTCAGTTTGCCCTCTTGGTCATCAGTGACTGCTAGCCAAACAGCTAGTTTCTGCTCCTGGGAGAAAGCTAATTTTAGCATAGATTCGAAATCCTGTTAACTGCAAAAAGTTCTATAAAGTATTAAATGTAATAAAAAATGGTGCAATTAATCAGTAAGCTGAACTAATCAAGCTTTTGATAGATAACTATCTCTTATTAATGAATATGTAAAAGGGAAGGTTCACTTTTTAAGAATTTAAAGGCCAAATGACCTAAACATACAAAGGCTAATGCTAAGTCATGCTATCATGCTAACCTGTATGCTTAGTGCTACATTAGCTGAGATACGCAAATTAAAATGATGAACAATGCTAAATATGTAACACTCTAAATCAGTAAGAAAATAAAATAAAAGGGTTAATGCTTGGTGGGATTAAAAATGCTAAACTGTTTGTTAAATGCTACATTACCTAACACGTGTTAATAAAGTTTAAAAATACGAAACAATGCAAAAAAGGCTACCTTACCAAAAAAAAATTGTAAAACAGAATATTAAAATAATTGCTAATAAAAAGATTTTAAAAAATCATTAAAACACATTGCAAGTAATGCTAGCAAAAATAAACTACATTCGCCTTTAGATTATTTAGAGAAAGTTAGAAAAGCTGTGATAAAGATGAAAAATAAACCAACATTTTGTTTTCTGTAGCTGAGCTGAAAAACAATTCTACCTGGTATTTTTAATTACAAGTGATCCTCCGACATCAATGATTAAAAAGTACTGGATGAATGAGATTATGTGTTAATGAGCACAGTAAGCTTTTGTCTGTCTGTATTTATTTATGAATTAACCCGGGATCTTATCAGAGTTTCGCAATTTTCCTGAATAATTTAGCAGCCTAAACACTGAAGAAATTCCTGTGAAGTGTATTTAAGTTTGTTTTTGTTGTTGTTAATTAAGGTTCTGGTTAACCCACATAATGACGAGGCGTAATTAAATAATTGAGCTGGTGTTAACATTGCATTGTTTTTCGTCTGAAGCCTCCGGGTCTGTAGTCTGTCCTAATTTCATCCCGATTTTTATAATTGCAGCCAGGCCTTCAGCCTGTTCATGCTGGGAAAGGCTCTCTGATTAAAACATCCACGTCAGCCGCTTTAAGCAATGCAGGCATTTCAGACTAAAACCTTTATGTAACGGCTAAATGGATTGTACTTCCTCTGCTCCCTTTCTTCTTCTTTATGAGCCTGTTCTGAGCAGAAAGCTGCAAAATATTCATAAATCTTTAGAGAATGGCTCCATTTACGAGTCGCCTGCTGCAGCTGCTGGGATGCGTGAGGCTGGAGGTGTTCTGTGCAGACGCCAGAAAATAACGGCTTCAGTGTCAAAGTGCAAGTGAGATAAATGACTCAGAAGCATCTGCTGCGGAGGCCCCCGCCTCTCCATCCTCTGCCGGGTCAGGGACGTTTCTTCTGCTCCGTTCACACCATCTCCACACTGTTTTGATGCTCTAATAAGAGCGAGCGAGGGGTGAAGCAGACGCAGAATGAAAACCCTGATGTTGGCGCTGAAGGACAGGAACTGTGCGGTTTGCTGAGACACCAGAGGAATGGGATTTTCCTCCACACGCTACTGTTGTTTACTCTCTAGATGAATCCATCATGGTCCTGAAAAAAAGCTTTGCAGCTGCGCTTTAGCTGGACTCGGGGGAGTCCAATGCAGGTCCACTGAGACCAGTTTCAATGACACCCACAAAGACGGTTAAATCATATTTTTTCCACTTAGATCAGGCAATTCTGCTGAACAGAGAAGCACAATATTATAAGATTTACTTTAACAATGATAAAAATAAAAGCTGCTGTGGGAAAGATGGGTTTCTATTGGCTTTCAGAGGAAACATTTCTAACTGGATGGATAAACCCTTTCCTTTTAACCAGTTTAAAAACAGATTTTAGATGGATGATCCTTGAAATGGTGTCAGATGACCTTGTGTATCAGTCATTCTATCAAACTCTGTTAGAATTAGTGAGCACCAATACTTGTCACCCCACAAGCGTGTTTTGGCGTTCAAGAACGCGCTGAATGTGGGTCTTTGACCGCCGGTACGTACACACCCACCGCGTCATCTCGCCTCCAAGTGGCCACTTTTAATAATAAAGTGTCGTCTCAATCAGAATGTCCAGAACACTCACACTCATGCATTGCTCAGCAAGTTTTTGAGTCCGGTCACGGGCTCCACATAAGACACGGCGTTTACTGATCGCACGCTGGAAATACAACTGGTTGAACTTCTTGACTCTAAATCATGACAAGGCTGGCAGAACAATGACCAATCAGGGACTCGGATTTGGCAGTGACGTGCTGGTAGCGTCTTTTTCATAACACAGAACAACCAATTGTTGTAAACGTGATCATGTAGGAGAACCTAATAATTGCAGTTCATGTCCGGACGGAATTCTATGACAGCAAAAGCCTAAAGTAAGAGTTACAGGATGTGCACCGCTTTGATTTTACATACCAAACATCTGCCAACTGTGGGTGGTGGACAAGCGCTAGCAAATAGCAAAAAAGAAGAAGAAGCCCCACCCTGCCACCGGCTGAATATACGTTCATGAAACCGCATATAGGATAAAGGGCGTTTTTGAATGTGCCACATGTGGCCGGTGTGAACCTAGTATACGGTGTTCATAATATGGGAAACTTTATTTCGGTTATGTTAAACAAACAAACTTAAAAACATCAACATAAACATTGACACTGATCAATGTCAACATAAACATTGAAAATAATAATAATAATAGTAATAATAATAAATAAATAAACATAACATAAACATTGAACAAAATTAACCGAAAAAGGTGTTGGGTGAAGCCAAGGCTTATTTCCCCAACCCTGAATACAAACATCACATCTACCTACAAACTGTTAGAACCTTAAATCAGAAAAGAAAAAAGAAGAGGAAAAAACAAAAAACAAAACAAACACTTCTCAAAATGACCTCACAACCACCAAAGTCTCTCAGTCCAGAAGGTATTTTTGAAACATTTTAACTTTATACATTTTCTTAAAGTGCAGTATGGATTTTGCATTTTTCAGTTCGTCTGATAATAAATTCCACATGTTGACCCCCTGAACAAAAATATCAAACTTTTAAAAAATAAAAAGAAATAAAATCAACTTTTATTTCTAACAAACTCAGTATTTTGGCTGGTACACATTGTTTTTTAACTTTAAACATAAAAATTCCAGTACTTAGATCAACTAAATCATAAAATTTTATTGCCCTTAATTTAGGAAATATTTGTTTTGTGGATTGATTGTATGAAGAGTGGTTTACAATTCTAATTGCTTTTTTTTGCAGAATAAAAATAGGTTTTGTATTTGACTTATAACTATGCCCCCAGATTTCTAAACAATAGGTCAAATAAGGAATCATGAAGGAACAATATAGAATATACAATGTAGCTGTGTTTAAGAAATATTTGACTTTATGTAGGATGGCTAATGATTTGGACAATTTAGAGAGAATATAAGTTATGTGTGGTTTCCATGATAATGTATGATTCAAGATTACTCCCAGAAATTTTATTTCATTTACTCTTTCAAGAACAACATCCTCAATTTTTAACTCAGAGATGTTTTCCCGTTTTCTATAGCCAAATATAATGTACTTGGTTTTATTTTGATTTAAAGACAGTTTGTTTGAATCGAACCATTGTTTGATTATGGATCATTCTTTTGTTATGTCTGAAAGAAGCTTTTCCAGGTTATTTCCAGATAAATACAAAGTAGTGTCATCAGCATATAAAACACTATTTAACAAATCAGAAACTTTACAAAGGTCGTTTATGTATAAAATAAATAATATAGGACATAACATGACTGTCGCTACCCAATACCTAGCACATGTACTCACAGTGTGGTAGAGGCTTGGTATGAAATGTCAAAGTGGTGTAAATCTGGTGAATCTTTCTCCAGGATTTTTCTTCCACAGCTCTATACCAATAAATGAAAGACTTGGTGTCATAGAATTTCATCCAGGTACATAGTGCAATTATTAATTGATCCTTTATGACCAACTAGTTGGTGCTTTCGCTTTTCGAAAAGGATGCTACTTATACCCAGTCACTACCAAATCCTAATCTCTGATTGGTGAAAGTTCAACTGGTTCAACTTTCATTGCGCGTTCAGTGGCGGCGTGTTTTGTACGTAGAGCCTGAAAACAGACTTAAAAACTTGCATTGGGACACATGGATGCGACAGTTTTAAGCGCGAGTGCCTGAAACGCTCATTTAACATAATTCCACATTTCATGAAAAAATCCATTTAAGTCTTCATTTTGATTCAAGGTGGAGGCGTCCATTTTAACTTCTGACAAAGGTGATGCATTCAGTTTTCCCGTTTCAACATCAAAGTCGATTCTTCTGTTTTTCTCAGCATCCACAGCTGAACCGTCTAGATTGTTAGAACACGCCGACACATCACCGTTTTCACTTCATGACAAGCTTTTGATGCAACATTCAGCCGGAAAATGTGAGAGCCTTCTGATGTTTGGATTCTCCACCTCACCACAGAGAAAGCTGCTTGTAAAAATATGCCCATTTACATGATAGCATCTCCCGATTGGACCGATTGACGGACCTGTGCGTCCCAGTGCAAAAGGCTAGAAGTCTTTGTTTTTCGGCCACAGGTTAAAGGTCGGTGAAAACGAGGCTTTAAGCACGAAACACATTCACAACACTAAAAACTCAGCAGAGGGAAAAGAAAACAAACAGCAGCAAAGTTGTCTAATAAAGATGTCCATTAGAGCAGTGGTCCCCAACATTTTTGTCACCGCGGACCGGTACAACGCAAGACACGTTTACCGGGGACCGGTGGTGGTGGTGGTGGTGTGTGGGGGGGGGGGGGTTGAGGTGCAACGCAAGGCACGTTTACCACTGCCTATGAAAGGCAGATTTCCCTTTTTTAGCTAACTTCTAAAAACAACTACCTCGTGCCTTGCATTTTTAAAGGTTCCTCTTCTGTCCCTTCATTGGACCGTTTCCCTTTGTCAAAGCAACTTTCTAAAGAAGTTTGTTTTTTGGTCATTTTGGTTGTTTGGGTTTAATTTTAGCGGGGTGTATCACGTGATGTTTGGTGTCGCAACTTTGACGTGCGTTAAGTGTGACGAATGTAACAGAGAGAATCCGGTCACTTTTCAAAATAAAACGTTTTTTTCGGAAAAAAAACAATCAAATGGAAATTATTTTTTCTTTCTGTGCGTCCCGGTGCCAAAAGAGTACCAGACCAGACGCGCCTTTGGACGACAACAGCTTGAATAAACTAACATTACTAACAAAGAACTAACACAGTCAATCTTAAAGAAAAACAAATTTATCAAATTTAAAATTCCAGATTCCCCCTGCCTCTAGAGTTTGGTTCCTTCCAATGAGGCGCCGCCCCCATGCACCCCCCCATTGGACCGTTGACTGTGTCTATGTCCAAATTTCCTCCCTACTCGCTAACTTCTAAAAACAACTACATCGTGCATTTTAAAAGCAATTCAGACATCGTGCTCAATACTTTTTTGTCTTTTAAACGGTAAATTTGACGCCACCGATTTTCCCAAAGTAAAAACCTAAAAAATATGAAAAACTCACAAATTCTATTTATGAATTTTCTATGTTCTGAACTTGGATTAAAAAACATCTTTTTACACATAAAAAAATGCTAATTCAAATGCAATTCACTGTAGTATTTACCAATCTAGTGAGCATCTACTGCTTTTTCGCAAAGACTTCTGGGAGATTTCTCGGGCACTGGATTTTGGAATAGTAGATTCAACCATGGAGAACACACTATAGAGTGCATTAAGTACCGAGTAGTGAAGGATCTCTGACACAACCTGTACACAAGAACTGGACTGAGTGACTCCTCCCACCTGGCGTTCCAAACAGGAAGTACCCAAAATTCCATAGACTTCTATTGAGAAATAAACAGCAATAACTCATTCTATTTGTCAGAATAATTATTTTTCAATCTGTTTTTAATAATTCTCTCTTTCATGATATTTTCTCTGTAGTTCAGGTTTCTGGTTATGTAGGCTTCTCCCTCCTGGTTGCCATAGAAATGTTGACTCAGACTGGCTCAAACCAATCACTGCTCACTGACGATTTCAGGCTCCAACATGGCGGCGTCCATATTGGGAAATAAAGGCCAACAGGACCGACTTCATTCAGTTTGCAGTCGTTGGTCTGGACCTGGAAGAAATCCTCAAACTCAAAGATAAAAAAACCCGAAGGTTTCCTAAAGGACATGGATAAACGTCGCCCTAGCAAACCAGTAAACACATCCATGTTTGTGTCTGCATAAAAGGTTTTTGTCTTTTTTCAAAAATCCCAAATCCTGACAGCGACAGCGCCAAAAAATGTGAACTCTGTGCAAATGAGCATTTGACTCTTTCCTCCAAATTTAGCTCCATCCTAAGATGTCTGGAGACCAAACCAAGCTCTTCACAAACGTGGACTTGTCCTCCAGCCTTCCAGTTTTTGGAAATGTGTGAAGAAAACCCAAACTTAAAAAATCCCAGTCAGTGAATGTAAACATGTCAGGACCCCCACCCCCACCCCCACCCTGTGTTTTTCTACCATGTTCCAACGTAACTAATTCAAAGTCCCTCATTGATGATAAAGTTGTGTTTTGGTCTCGTTAAAGTCGTCTTCCTCCCTTCGGCTGAACGGCTCTTCCTGCAGAGCCGACGAACAAACCCAGACATCACGTCAGCGGCCTCCTTTTCGTCAGCGCCCTCCTTTTCGTGGGCGGTTGCCTTGGGCGCCATCCACAGGAGGTCGTCTGTGTAGCAACCTAAAGGAGAGCAGGAGGAGGTGAAGCTGCAGGAGAAAAGCGGGAAGGAAGGAGTTTGATTTGTCAGTGATGATGGTTTTGACAGATGCCTCGTGTTGCTTTTCATCGTTCCTCCTTTTATCTCGACGTTTTTATGCTTCAGCGGTTCACATGAGAGTTTTCAGATTCTGCTTTTAAGATAAAATACACATCAGACACGATCACACGGTTTTTAGCTACTTACATTTTTTCATTAAAAAATGTTGTTGTTTTTTAATTAAATAAGTGGTTTTAACCCTTCAACACCTGATTGGTCGCTGGCGACAGGAAATATACATATAAATTACTGTAACTTCACAGTTTGAATATATGAAGCTTTATTTATATCACTTTACAACACCTTCGGGGTACCAAAGTGCTTCACAAGAAGAGGAAGACAGAAGAATGTTTAGATTTAGGCAAATTAAGAATAAAATCAAAAGCAGCATAAAATAACAAAAAGCAGCAGAATACATAAAAGATAAATACGAATGCAATAAAACAAAAGAAAATAAGATACCACCGACTACTAAGCCCATTTTGACAACATTGTCACATTTGTCACATTTAAAGCAGCCGTCAAAGAGAACTGTCAGATTTCTAGAAGAGTCACCCAAAATAAATCTCTCTGTTTTTGACTCGTTCAAATACAGAAAATCTGCTCAACCACTGCTTTATGCTTTTTTTCTCTCAAACTGAGGGTTGGATATATCTGCAGATCATCAGCATAACATTAAAGAGACATCGTGCTAGAACCAGGAGGCGGCAGATACAAAGAAAACAGAGCTGGACCAATTCTGCTCCATGTTTTTCGCTTCTTTGCTCTTAGTGTTGCATCTCAGCATAAAGCCGCTTCTCTCAGCTTTCACAATCCGTTGGAAATATTTTAATTGCCCAAAATGTGAAATGAAATTGAAATTCATTTCGATATTTTACTGGCTTTGACCCGCTTTTTTTAATTTAATCAGCTGTTGTTCTGATGCCGTAAAAAAATGATAGTTTTCTTATACTTTGTTGGCGTTCAGCTTCCGTATTTTTACACTTTCTTTAAGTTAGCATTTCTAGACTTCTTAGTATTACTCCGTTTTGGGAATCTTTTAAAGCTAATATATCTGTTTATTTCTTTATTTTAACGATCTTTAGAGAATTCAGCTGCATTAAATGACTGTTTTACCCTAAAGGGGACAGAACAGCGCCCCCTCTTGACCATAGGAGGCCCATTGCACCGCCCCTTGAAGGTAAAAAGTACATGTGCATTTTGGGACTCAGCAATCACAACTCTCACAACTTTCTACGACCGTTTTACGTACAAAACATGCCGCCATTGAACGTGCGACCCTGATCTGGCCGTGGCGTACGGATGGCGTGCCTTTCAATTCACGGAAGTACCACCGTTTGAAATGATGGAGGCGAGTAAAAGGTTGCGGTTTGTTCGCCGACCAGAATTAACTGACACCAAGTCTTTCACGTGAAAGAAAACGGCTGGAGCAATATTTTTGAGATTTGTGAGACGTGCATCGCTTCGTCGTTCTGCACCGCGCCTCTCCTAACTGTAGGTGGCAGATCTGCGTTAGCAAACAGCAGAGGAAAAAGGAGAAGCCCCTCCCTGCTCGTCCAGTGTGAACTCCAAATGCACTCTCAAGAAACTTGAACCCGCGTCACATGACCGGTGTGAACGTAGCTTCAGACGCCCAGAGCGAACCGGAGCACCTTCACTGTTTTCCTCTGAGATCTTTTAAGAACTTCTTTGTTCGTTTCTCTGTTTATAATTGATTTCTCTGATGTTTGTACAGAAACTTTCTGGTTTGAGGTTGTTTTTGTTCCAGGTCTCCTCAAACACACCTGGGGGGACACGCGTGTCCAGCATGGGCGGGGCTCCCTGACGTGACATTTGTTTCCCTGTTGGGGTTTTCGCTTTCGCTAAAAGAGCAGGTGTCAGAACGTGGCTCATTCGGAGCGGCGAAAGGTCAGGCGTCTTTTGTCAGAGCGGCGCCTCCTGAGGGCAAACGGCGGGAGGAAATTCAATTCGGCGGCGACAGAAGGTCAGACGGGTGTTTCCAATTTTGGGGTCTGCACAGACGCGGCGTGGATTTGGGCTGCGAGCAGCTGAAGCTTGAGCTGCGTTTTGTAATGAGCTGCAACTCTGCCTGATCCGTACGTCTATTCTGGTAAATATCCTAAAATATTAAATGTTTTTGAAGAGGGCGGCGTGTGACACAGATACGGCGGCGGAGGCAGAGATGAAAGCTCTGCTGGATTTCATCTTTTCGGCGGCGGCGCATCCCGACAGAGCGCCGTGGCGCCGCAGCACTTCTAATGAGGAGATCTGAGAGGAGCTAATGAGGGAGCACTCCAGAGTGTACAAATAGAAGGCCGCAGTAGGGGCACAGGCCCCGCCCTTGGGCGCACACCTTTGAGGCGGGGTGTTGTTTCTAAACCGCGGGCGAAGGGCCGCGTGACGGACAGCTCTGCCTCGCCGTTTGAGGCTCAGATGTCTGAAATGGGGGCTGGCTCCACGTCGCCACGGGCAAAAGAATGCTAATGATTGGCTGCTGGGCGTCAGAATGAACCGCACTCTAACTATACGGTCTGGCGTCGGCGGGGCGCCATTGCACGTCACGCTCTGAGGACTCAACAGCTTCTGCACCAGAAAGGAAGGCAGATGATGTTTTTAGTGCCACTAAAACGGCGTTTAATCCTTTTTCTTAATAAGCTCTGGGATGAAACTGCGCGTTTCCTCCGACTGGCGTAAATTAAACGTGTTAAATGGCCGCCGAACGTTTCAAGCGATAACTTTGACGGCGGCTTTAAAGGCTCCACTTCCTTTTAATGCAGGAGATTAAAGACATGTTTATTTAGGAAGCTGTTTTGTCAAATTTAGTGTCTCCGGCAGCCGGCGGAGCTCTGAGCATGCTCGGTTTGCGGAGGGTAGCAGCTGGAGAACATCTTCACCAAATCAGAAGTTGGTTCAAAGCGATTCTTTCACTTGATGATCAGCAGACGTTCCAGAGGACCAGCCGGCTCCGTTTTGTCAGCAGGTGCAGCATTTGTCACAAACATGACAGCGTCTACAAAACATGTTATTCAACACGCCAGTCCTCAGTCAAACTGAAGGCATTTGGATGTGGCTGTGCGGCGCTACAGGACGTACCTACGCCCCACGGCTGGGATAGGCCCCAGCAACCCCGTGACCCCAAAAGGGATTCAGCAGGTTCTGATAATGGGTGGACAAAATTTTTGTTTGTTTGTTTGTTTGTTTCCATTTTCTTGTGCATGAGCTGCACAGTGGTGTAGTGGTTAGCTCCGGTTCGATTCCCAGCTGGGACCTTTCTGTGTTCTGTGTTCTGCTGGATGTAAATTGTCTCTTGGTGTGTTTGTGGCTGTATGGTCCTACGATGGCTCTGTGACCCATCCAGGTGGTACCCCACCTTCTCCCAACTGTAGCTGGGACATCCCATGGGGATAGGCTCCAGCAACCCTATCCCAACTGCAGCAGGGATAGAGTTTCAGCTTGGAGGGAAAAAACGGTACTCTTTTTTTTTTTGTTTGCTTGGTTTTTTTGCTACTTAACATCCATTTCAAGGGAAGGATGTGATTTCAGTCCCACTCTCTGCATAATCCCAGCTCAGACACAAACATGAGATGAACAGGCAGATGAAGAGGAAATCTGAAACACGGGAGACGGACGTCTGTTCATGGATTCCAACGAGGAGCCGCTGACGTGTCAACAGAGAAAAACTTTATTTACAAAAACAAGAAACAAATGAAACTGAGACTGAAGACGAGGATCAAAGGAAGATCAAGAGTTTGTACAGAATTGTATTTAAAAGACAAAACTGTTCATTTTCACAAACTGCTGTGGGACATTTTTGTGGACATTGACTCACTTTAATGTGTTAAATTTAAGTGATGATTTTCTCCAGAGAACTTCCTCTTCTTTTTTCTATCCACCCTTCCGTTTTCTGCATTTGTTTTGGGGTTGGGGGGGTTGCCAGAGCCTGACCCGGCTGCTGTTGGGCGAAGGGGGGTTTACTCCGGACAGGTCGCCAGTCTGCCGCAGGACTCGTCTCTTTCCCTTTGGTTTTTTTCCTCATGCCTTAGGCCCATGGGGGGGAGGGGGGGCTGCAGATTTTTAGGCTTTCCAGTCCCGCAGAGGAGTGGTGCCACCTTACGTCATGGATGTGAATGGATGGAGGAACGAGAACGCTCGCATCAATCCTCCACATTGGATTTGTACTCCGCCGGCTGATCGAGTCACTGAACAAGTCCCTGATTGGTTGGCACATCAACGTCGCTCAGAACGCACTGCTGCCAGACCGCCGGGCCGCGCCCAAAGCTCAAATCGAGCCACAGACCCTCAGCTCACAGCTGTACCATTGAGCTAACGCTGAGACTTCAGCTTAAGGCTTCACTTGTTGATCATATTATCAATATTATGACTAAACGGACGTTAACGCCTCAGACTGGTCTTCATCCGTCTGTGAAACATTTACGTTCAGACTTTTATCTGATGGTTTCATCCAGAGGGGGAGTCAGAATAAAACCACCGCAGCATTTAGAGGCACATTCACAGTCCGATCCGCCCAGAATCCGATGCTGCTGATGTGATAATTGAAGATCTATGCAGCAAACGCTCCAACTCTTTTTCCAATAACACACTCATTATGACTATTGAATTACAACCTGAAGGACCAAAACCGCTGCTGACCCTTCGAGCACGAAGCAGGTTCTATTCTCTCCACGTCATTTTTTCCCTTTTTTTAAAGTTGAGCCCGTCTGTGTGAGTGCAGGTGCCCCGAGGGCGGCCAGGCGGGTCAGAGGGATATAAAATAATATCTTTCTTTTAAATATTTAATCGTAGGGAAGTAAGGACGCCACCGCGCTTTCTGTCCCCCTGATGGTCAAGCTGCTGTCACTGGAGAGATCGTATTCCTGCTCGTCTTCCTGCAGGTCCCATCCAACCTCCAACGTCCCGTCCAGACTCTAGTTTTACACGAGGAGAGCTTTTAGGAGCGGGATCTATCATGTATCGCCTCAGAGTGATGCGGCGCCTCCCCTTCACCCCCCCACAGCCACACTGGAGTCCAGGTCAGGGGGGCGTCCCGGCTTTCAGCACTGAGGGCCGCTCAGGCAAATGAAGGGGAGGGTCGGGGGGAGGCTTACCTTTCAGGAGCCATTTTTTCCCAGCAGCGACGCAGGAATGACGGTTATTTTCAGAGTCTGCAGGCAGACAGGAAGCAGCTAAAAAAAGACGGAAGATAAGAAGAAGCAAAAAACGAAAGAGATTGTTCTAAGTTTTAAGAAAATAAAAATATAAAATGAAGAGTAAACTACAATAAAAGATAAAGCAAAAGCATTTAAACCTATATTTCCATTGATGTAAATGTAAAAATCTGTAAATTATGAGTAAAAGGATAGAAAAGATGCAAACAAACAAACAATAAATAATCAAAAAAACACAGAACATTATGTCCAAAAGAGAAAAACACTTAAAAACCAGCTTTTGAAAAGAATTTAGTTAAACAGTTAAAGAAGATTATAATTGTTTTACAAAAAAACTCTAACTTAAACCTGGAGAGAAAGAAAAGAAACAGAAATTACTAAAATGATGCTGAAAAAATAAAAATAAATTAAAAAAATTGAAAGAAAAGAGGAACTAAAGTCATGATCTAGACGAATACATTCAATGTGACGAGCTAAAGTGGGGACTTCAAAGAACGTAAAGAAAATTATGAAATATAAAAAATACTTATAATAAAAAGTCATTAGTTAACATGAATCATTTTAATATAAATGGGCAGGAAAATTAAAAATCAAATGAACATTTAACACAACAAAATTGAATTTTCTAATATTTTACAAAAAAAAACTAAATGAGTATAAAAAATACAGAATTTTTTGAAGAAGAAATGAAGAAAAGTTTCAGAAAACAGACAGAAGCAAAACTTTGGTCAAAGAAGCAAAACTAATATTTGCTAAATGTAAACCACAGATTACCTTAGGAATAATAAATTAGCTTAATAATGTTTGAAAAAAACAGAATTGTGAGCACAAGACAATATTCCTGAAAAAGAAATCATTCTAAATTCACTGCTGGAACTTTTATTTTTCAGTTGTCTGTTGGTTTTTTGGGGGAAATGTTCAAATCTTTCGGCTACGATCCAAACAAAGTTGACGGCATTCTACTCCAACAAAAACAAATGTAAAAAAAAAGTCTGTTTAAACTAAGGCAACAGTTTACACTAAATTACATTTCTGCTTTTTTTATGCATAGGTGCAAAAATGTTAAAGAAAAAGTCTAATATTCAACTGTTACTATTGACAATTAGCCTAAATTTGCACACTGTAAAAAATGATGTGACCTTGTCTGGTTGGATGCCGACGTTTCTCCATCATTTCATCTGAAAGTTATTTGACAAACAGCGAAAGTCAATCATCCAATCAGCGATATTCCATAGTTCCTGCCTTTTCCGGGTTTTTATTGTGTTTTATTTTGCTAACATTTGATTTTGTTTTCTGGAAATTGCTACTTTTTTTTTTTTTTACTTTTTTTTCCATTTTCTATGTTTTTAGGGTAATTTGGTTTTGTTTTCTAAAAGGTAAAGTATTTGTTTTGCTTTGTTTTTTAAAGTTGTTGTGATCTTTAAAATGTTTTTTACGGCAACGTGATTTGTTGATGGGATTTGCACTTCATGGCCACCGTAGTTGTTTTTTTTTTAATCTTCAAATCCTTTGCTTTGATGCTAACCAAGCTAACAGAATGTTATGCTAACGAGAAAAGAAGATGATCAGTTTCACAGTTTGGGTTTTCATGCAGCTGGAAGCTTAAAAAAAATCATTTTCATCCGAAATCTTTTTATCCAAGCTTTGTCATCATTTCTAAGAAAGTTCTCCACATCAGATCGGCCATCATTTTGTTCAGATTCTTTGTTAATAATTTCATGAAACTGGGTTGAGCAGGAAGAAGGTCCGTCTTCATGGACGGACGGTGGTTTTCTGGGTCCACCTGGTGACGTCAGGCCCTGCAGGGTTCAACACTTCCTGTTCACGCGGCCAAAGACGGACCGTCTGACGCCTCCACCTTCTGCTTGCGGTTTAGTGGCAGTTTGGTACTAAGACTGAAGCCATTATCATATGTGGCAGCGAGCCAGAGCCCAGCCTGCATTGATATTCACTGCACAGTGGTGGAAATGCAGAACGCCGACCGCGGCGGGTTAGCACGCCAGCCGAGCCCGTCTCTTCAGACGCCGTCTCCTGAAGGATGTGACGGCGGCGTCCGACAGAGTTCGGGACAAAAGCGCGGTAATACGATGAATTATAGATCACTCCAAGCTAACTCCTGAACTGGGCTAACCAGCTAACGCATTCAGAGCAGACACAACGCCGACAGCTTTGAATTATTCATCCCTCACACACACAACGAGCTGCAAAGCTCCAGCGGCTCGCTGGGAAACGTGGCTTTATCTGCAAAGACAGGAAGTGGAAGTGTTTGAAGAGTTCTTCACCTGAGGCCAAAGCGGTCTCTGTTGGTGAGTTTGCTCCGGTGTCTCCTGACGTTCTCCAGAGGCGTTCCTCTCCAGCAACTACAACAAACGTGGAAAGGGTCCAGATTCTGCCACTGCGAGAACTTCCACAACCTGTTTTCTACTTTCAAATCAAGAGGTTCGGCTGCTCCGGTGACTTCGTTTAGCTGAAAATTAAGAAATTCACACCAAACGTCCCCTGAAAACGCTGCATTCAGTCCTAAATTGAGTAAATGGATTCATTTAGGCCCTAAAAATGCCAAAACAACATGGAGAGTTTGAAGGCTGTGTCTCACAGCACATATTACACGGATGAAGATTGGTCATACATGAATATACGTGAAAGAGTGAGAACATTTTTACAGATGCTTCAAGAATAAACCAGGTTATAACCGCAGAAGGAATACAAACAATTCACAGCATTTAAATATACGTCCAAAACGTAACATTCTGAATTTGAATTGACTTTTTTTAATGAATTTTCAGCTCTTTTATCTGTTTTGCTCATATCATTAACGGATCCTACAGCTATAAAATAAACGCTAAAGGCCGTGTCACACAGCCACTCCGTACATTTCCTGCATTTTCCGCCAATAAGATTTCGTCCTTTCGTGAAACATGCGTGATGTACGTAACCAAATACACAGTATATGCATACGGGTTTCTTGCATTCGTCATCCGTCGATGTGCGCAGATGTCCGTCAAGAGTTTTGTCAGACGGGTCTTTACGTGAAATTGTTGGTTGGTTGAGAATTAGGCAGTGTGCGTATTTTACATAGTTTGTACCCAATCATTTTGTAAATCTCATACAATCATGTATTTTTTTAGACGCGTACACAAACTTTCCATGATCGTTCCTCGTATGTCTAACAGACTTTTCACACATGTAGCCATAACTTTTGTATTCTCACACACATCACATTAAAATTACTTACGATTGACGAATCTCTACTGAATTGCATATAAACAGCGCGATAATACCGCATAGTTCATCTTCTACGTGTTGTTTGCATGGTTCTTTCATTCTCTCTTCCGTGGTTTCGGCGTGATACATAATTTGGCGTGATACTAAAAGTTGGTCTGCAGCTTATTTTTTCCTCTCCAAGGTTTTTCACTGTCAGATCTTCGCTGGTCCTTCACCCTTTCACCACAAGGTTTCTGCTTTTTTAGTTCATCACATTTTTTTTTCATATTTTTAGTCAAATTTTAAAATAATTTTGTGTCACTGAGCAGCCTTTTTGTGTTTAAAAAACATATAAAAAATGTTTTATTTTGTCACCTTATTAGTAAGTAAAAGCACACAGACATGAATATTTAATGAATGACAACAAAAATAAACAGTTCAGCTTTAATCCTCAGGAGTCTGTGGGATAATTCGTTGTTTTTGTCTGAGTCTGATTTCATGTTTCAACCTGAAAAACTGTTTATTTTGATTACATTTAATTAGTATAACTTCCTTTATTTTATTTTATTTTACGATCCTCTTTTAATTCAGCGGACAAAAAATTCAAATAGAAAAATTATTTGTTTTTTATTTTGAAAATCCCAAAATGTTTAATACACCTTTTTTTTTTACTTAAAAAGAAAATGTAACAATTTAAAAACTAGAAATTTAGCAAAAAACAAAGTTAAAGTTAACCATTAATATTAAAATGTCGATATAGCATGATCCAGGTAAATACTCGACTCTGATTGGCTGCTGGGTGTGGATCCAGTAAAGGTTAGTGGCCGACGAAGTGGCCACTAACATATTTTGTCACTTTAACATCATTTTGTCACACACATCACATTAAAATGACTTAGATGATTGATGAATCTCTACTGAATTGTATATAAACAGCGCGATAATACCGCATAGTTCATCTTCTACGTGTTGTTTGTGTGTTTTTTTTTCGTTCTTTCTTCCGTGGTTTCGGCGTGATACATGATTCGCGAAACATCTGTGAAAATTTCTCGTAAAGACCTCAACCTTTCTCACTTTTTCCACGTAGATTTCCGTATGACCAACTTTCATCCTCCCAAGACGACCAATATCTACGTAGTGGAACATGTAAGAACGCCCGTCGAGCCCATGCTGTTCACACTGGACAAGCAGGGAGGGGCTTCTTCTTCATTGAAGCCACCGTCCTCCGCTTCGCGTTGGACGCTTCCTGCCTCCGCGTCGTCCATTAATGTGTGATTAGAGACACATTAGAGGCATTATCTCTTATTAATGTTAAAAATGTCCAAATTTAAGATGAAACTTCCTGAGAAACGGCTGACAAGGTTGGACTTCTGTCTGCAGGTGAAGAAATACTGAACTTGTAGTATGAAAAAAAAGCTTGAAAAAGTGAAAATTGCTCCAGGAATGTCCTCAGTGAGCTAAAGTTGCTCTGGGCTTCTTGTTCTGTTTGAGAAAACGATGAAGAGCCTGCGTTTCGTTTAATTAGGATTTTAAGGAAGGAAGGCAGAGGCTCTTGTTGAAGCCGATTTCAGTTTTAATGCGTTAAGTTTAGACGCTGAGCCTCATCTCCAGCTGACTTGAATGGTTTTCCTGGAGTGAATCTTCCGGAGGGGGAGGTGCAGGATCTCATTTGGGGGACATACTCCTGGGTTGGCAGCAGTCGTGCTCTAATGAAACGGTCGTGATGCTTGAGCGCTGACAGTCTGAGGGGAGGATCGCCGCCGTTCTGTGGCGTGGACTCAAAAGCGGCTCGTTAGCTCGGCTTAACTCAAAGGAGTCGGCGGAAGCGGCTCACCTGTCCGCCCCTCCGCTGTCTGCTCGGCGTGCCGCTGACCCCTTCCGACCTCACTTTAAGTGACGCCCCCCTGACTGCCGTCGCCGTGGACAAACGTGTTCTTGGTCTCCAGGACATCAGGATTGCCAGCTCCTCACAGGACTTTGAGTCGGCCTGCTAACGCCGGCGAATGAAGGTCAGGGAGGACAGGGAAGGAAAGTGGTGCTCAGAACACGTGAAGCTTGAACGCACTAAACATTGGTTCTTGAATGTGCATTAAACCCATGGTGTTCACACTGGAAAAGCAGAGAGGGGCTTCTTTACCAGCACATGGCCGCCGCCTACAGCTGGATGAGGCTTGGTGAAAAATGTTGAAGCGGTGGACATCTGGTGAATCTTGCTCCAGGTGCCCCGAACATTGGTTGCACCTTAGTCAGCCTTGAACTCGGGTTGTACAGAAGCAAATTGCCCCTCGGAGATGAAGGAAGTTGTTTGAACTGAATTAAATTGAACAGTAGACGCTTCCGTGAAATAAAAGCGACGCCATTTATACGTCACTACCTAATCCCCATCCCTGATTGGTCTAAGTCTAACCTGGTTAAACTTCAATGTGCGTTCAATGGCCGCACATTTTGAATGTAAAGCTCTAAAACTGACTTCAAAATTTGCGTAGCTACGCGTGAATGCGAGAGCATTGAACATGGAAGCCTGCAGGCACGGACGTAAAGTAAATGAACGTTTGTCTCAGTAGCACCTTTCTCAGATGAAAATGTGCTTCACCATAGTAAAAACACAAAAAATTACAACCATCAGTCAAAAAGACGGCACAGACAAAACAAAGAGACGGTAAGAAGACTAAATTAGGTCAATGGAACTAAACTCTTCTGAGTGAAACCACCTTGGCCTGACTGTTAAATCACATGACGGAGTCAAGGAGCGACATCTTGAAAGGCAAGGTCTCCTCTGGTTTCACGGCAGGTTTTTTTGTAATTTATAAAAGTTTTCGGTTTGAGGACTTCAGGGCTGAAGAACAGGAGGTTAAAAGGTCACCAATGTATGCAGGAGTTTATCCATGCATACCTACCATTGACAGTAGGTAAACTGTCAATGGTAAACAGTAAACTGGAGAGGCACTTTAACGTTGGGAGTTGGGTCATCTAGACCGACAGTGCTCTGAACCTCACTGGTGTCCATGGATTTCATGAAATCTTTCCACCTTTATCCACCTTTGTCATGGTAGGAATAACACGTCAATGTAAGGGCGGGGTCATCTGGACCCCATAGGATAGCACAAGGGTTAAGCGTGCGTTTACGTAAGCTTTTCATTGGAAGTGTCGCGCTTTTCCTATAAAAACCGTGGACCATTTGTTCAGCAGGGATGAGGCGTGAGGAGAAACCTCTGGAAGGTGGAGGTGACCCCTCCCCCCTGCAGATGCTCTCTGCTGCTCCCGTGACGAGGCTGCGGCGCTCCGATCAAAATGGATGGCGGGGAGCAGGTCTGCTGACAAACTGTGGCGACAGGCGGCTGCACTCCTCCCCGGGAGACGCCGGAGGTGCTGAGCTGTGCAGCCAAGGCCTCTGCAGGAAAACATCATCAAATCAATCTCTATTTGTGCCGCAACGGCGAGCGTTTCCGCAGTGATGTAGACCCTCACAAACCGCCGCTGCCTATCATTCGGTTCTACCAGAGGGCTAAAGGGGCGAGGAGGAGCGGCCACCTGAGGACAGCTCAGGGTGGAGCTCCACCCCCCATGAACTCCATCTTTGAATTGGGATGGATTTTTTTCGTTTCAGCTGTTTCACGTGAAACCATGGCAACCGTGTCCTTCCATCCTCAACCCTCACAAATATATCCCAGACTCCACCTAGGTGGGACATGTGGGGTCCAGGTTTGAGGACTGGTGACGGTGTGGGTACCGGATGTTCTCGGGTCCTTCGGGGGTCCTTCCAATGAGTTCTATCACTAGAGGAGACATCACGTGGTTCCTCATGGGAGGGGAGCACCGCCATCTTGGTGAGGTCAAGTTACAACTGCAGTGCAAATTCTTTAACTGTGGAATTATAAAAAAAATTCTGGGATGAGTTCTGCTTCTGGTATTCTTCCAAAATTGCAATGCCATTTCATTTAAACTCAAAAAATGTTCTATTCGATGTGGTATCATATAGACAAGAAAATACAGTTCTTAAAATCCTGATATTGCAAGGAAAGTTTTATATGCACAAAAATAAAAATTTGAAGACCAAACCACTTTTTATAACATTTAATAAAGAGCTCTGTTTTGTTCAGAAATACAAACTTCACGAGTACCCCTAACTAGTATTAGACTATTTAGATTTTTTTATGTTCCTTTATTTTATTTTACTTATGTTTTTATTTATTTGTGTTTTATGTTCATTGTTTCTTTTTTTTCCCCTCTATTCTTTATTTTCTATGTTAATATGTTATGTTTGGCAATGGTGACTGATCTTCGAGGCAATATTGATTACATTGTTATTGTTCGTTGTTAATGTCATTGTTAATGTATGATACGGCAATTGTCAATAAAGTTTTTTAAAAAACTTAGCGACGTTAACTCATTGGTCGTGGCAACTTACAGCCAATGAAATAGTGTGACGACATCATTGGTCGAAGGACCCCGAAGGACCCCGAGAACATCGGCAACCCGAGAACATCCGGTACCCACAACGGTTTTAGTAGAGTTTTCTCATCTTTAGTCGTGATTTCTGCAGCTTCTGCACAACTTTTAGTTTCTAATTAAGCTTTTTTTTCTCTCTCCAAGGTTTTTCACTGTCAGATCTTCGCTGGTCCTTCACCCTTTCACCACAAAGTTTCTGCTTTTTTAGTTCATCACATTCTTTTCATATTTTTAGTCAAAGTGTAAAAGAATTTTGTGTCACCGAGCAGCCTTTTTGTGTTTAGGTCCATAAAAAACAACATAAATAATGTTTTATTTTGTCATTAAGGGGTGTTTAAATAAAGGCTATAAAGTTAAAGTCACTTTATTAGTAAGTAAAAGCACACAGACATGAATATTTAATGAATGATAACAAAAATAAACAGTTCAGCTTTAATCCTCAGGAGTCTGTGGGATAATTGGTTGTTTTTGTCTGAGTCTTATTTCATGTTTCAACCTGAAAAACTGTTTATTCTGATTAAATTTAATTAGTATAACTTCATTTGTTTTACTTTATTTTTACCATCTTGTTTTAATTCAGCGGACAAAAAATTCAAATAGAAAAATTATTTGTTTTTACTTTGAAAATCCCAAAATGTTTAATATACCTTTTTTTTTTACTTAAAAAGCAAATGTAACAATTTAAAAACCAGAAATTTAGCAAAAAACAAAGTTAAAGTTAACCGTTCATATTAAAATGTAGTTATAGCATGATCCAGGTAAATACTCGGCTCTGATTGGCTGCTGGGTGTGGATCCAGTAAAGGTTAGAGGTCGACGAAGTGTGCATTCTCAAAAATGAACACATTAAAGCTCTCACTTTGTCTCGTATAGATGATGTAGACTTAAGGTGAAAACGACTGGCCTCTCTCATCTTTTTTTGCGCGAGAACTTTCACATTTGGTGGTTGACTGCACACATTTTTGCTGCCTCTCCCCAAAAACTGTGTTTTTTTCAGCCAAACTCATGTGACCCCTTCCCAAGCACGTTGACAGCTGTGTTTAACTACAAATGAAATAAAAACGCTAGAATGTTTCAGCCATTTTCCTCATTTCTACTGTTAACATTCACATTGGGATCCCAAAGGATGATGGGAAAAGTCCCTCTACTCAAGTCCACATTTTACTGCACTGACACTTCCTGACACTGAAATGGGACGCCACACTGCAAAAATTGACTGTCTAAATACAAGAAATGTGGACTTATTTTTAGATTATATTGTCTTAAAACAAGTGAAATTATTTGCCAGTGGGGTAAGATAATTTCCCTTGATAAGATATCTTTAAATAAGAAAAAATATCTTGGCTTTAAGAAAGAGAGAAACAACTCAAAATTAGTAGTAAAATACTCATTTCAAGCACCATTTTTTAGGTAAAACAGTCTCAAAACTAGTTTATAAATTCTTCTTTGACAGTTGTTTATTACTCACTTTGAGTAAAAAGACCCTAAAACTAGATAACCGTAAGAAGATATGCTTTTAATTCAAGAGTTATTATACTAGAATTAAGACTTATTGCTAGCGAAAACACAAATCGCTTTCGATGTGAACGCAGCTAACCTTTGTGCTGTCTTGTGGGGTCCAGATGACCCGACTCCCGACAGAAACATGCCTCCAACAGTGCACAGAACAAGCTGATGCCTGTCTTGTGGGGTCCAGATGACCCCAATCCTGACGTTAACGTCAGGATTGGGGTCATCTGGACCCCACAAGACAGCACAAGGGCTAAAGGGTTCAACTTTAGGTTTAATAGCATTTAGCATCGTCACACTTCCTCTGCTTTCCAATCAGTTATGGAGTCATTGTAGAATTAGGAGCCCTAAGGTGATTTGTGGGCGATGCAGCAGATCTGAAAGGAGACTGAAGTCCACCTTCCTGTTTTTTGGTGGTCCTCTGACAGAGAAGACGTTTGGTCAGGTTCTCTAATCTTCTCCTGACGTCCAGCAGCTTCTGTCACTGAAGCAGAGACCGAGTTTCTCCCCGGGCTGATCACCTTCTCATGCGCCCTCAGAGAGCCGGCACAAGAGAAATCAAAAGAGAGTGAACCCAAACACGCGCATCGGCTCTGGAGACGGGTTCCTCCAGGAGGCACGAACGGAGAATCAGTGGAACGCTTCATCTCCCTTTGATGTCTTTCTGTGATGAGATGGAAACCCTGGTGGCAACACCACAACCCTTTGAACGAGAGGGAGAAAAAAAAGCAGAGATCTCAGCAGAAGGACACCAGAGGCGCAGGGAGGAGGGGCGTCGGTAAACAAGACGCCGCCTGGAGCGCCGATGGTTCTGCTGCATCACGCCGCCGACTCCCACAAAATTAGCTGCGCCTGTCCACAGACTGTTGACGTGACACCAGGAGGAGATCAGCTGACGTCCCTGCAGACATCCCTGACTCCCAGGGAAGATTTCTCCTGTTTGTTCCGTCCTGAAGGTTGTTTGGTTCACGTCTGAGGAGCAGGAAGTGGAGCGGTGAGCGTGCACGCCGCAGGCTCAGGACTGAAACTCATTCAAACAGAACCAGCATCCGCCTCGGAGATAAACGCCAGCCTCAGAACACAAAGATGGACACGATAGCGTCTTTACAAACCAGACAAAGCCGTTGTGTTTCAGCCTGTTCAGGATCATTGCTGCTCTGCAGCAGAGCTCAGTGATCATTATTGACAGCTGAAACGTCGGCTTTTGGTTTGTGCTGCAGAAGAAAAACGTTAATGCCAGACTGGAACATCTGTTGGTCTGATTGAGCCGCGTTTGGTCTGCACTCAGACCGCCGTCAACCGGACATTTCTGTTCCAAACATTGAATTGAAATCTATTTTGTGTGTCTAGAAACAAGTGCGAGCTAACAGCATTTCTTTACTGTCCATTTTTCCGAACAGTATTGATTGGTTGACATTTGAACTCTGGACACATCGTACCGCGTGGCCGCCTGAAATGCGCCATTGCTAGACCGCTGTGGCGGGCGTCTCGCAGGACCTCTGCTGGTGTCTGTACACTAACTCATCATTGAAACCTGATGTGCGAATCCCATTTGGCGTGAACGTAGTTCCAGAGTGATCAGCGTTCGTAAAACAGCTTCCAACGCTTCCTGACTGATGATTGATGGAGGAAAGAAGCTGGTCCAAAGTGCTTCTCATTCATTCAATGTTTCTCATGTTGACCTCGTGTGAATCCTCCTGTGGACATGTCACAAAAATAGAAACCAAACGATAGAACTAGATCCACTAGAGCAGAAGAAAAGGTTCTGAAACCCACCAAAAAGAAACAGACCTCCAACCAGTTTGGAAAAGTATCTCAAGAACTCGATCAAAGTGAACCATCAACGGAATCACAGACTGTCTGTCCATCACAGCAAACGATTCAAAGGCAGCTTACCCACTTGTGTGTCTGATGCTGAGGACTCTGTTTAATTTCATGATTCTGCATGAGAACCAACCCACAGCCGTGGCTCCCTGAACAAACTGGGAGTATAAAACGCTGCAGTTCCTTAAATGAACACTGGGAGTTGAACTCCAGGGTTAAAAAGTCTAATTTTACACCAAAAACAAACCATTGGATCATTTTTATGTAATTTGATTATGGTATGTGTTTTCATATTAATGACGACTTTGAGGATGAATTCTTTTGAAGAAATGGAAAACATCTTTTATCTATATCTAGTATGAAATCCACCATCATAATGAAAGACCTTTAGGGTACAACGGTCCAGTTTGCAGATATTTAGGGTCTGAAAAAAGTCAAAATCACAGAAATGTGACTCAACATGGTGCAGTCCAAGCTTAATTCTATTTTAATCATTTGTAATTTTTTGATATTTGAAATGGACTCAGCGAGAATCACGAACCAGTGGAACAAACCTGGGTTTCCATGACATATATGTGCAAAACTTTATCTAAATGCTAGAAATGTTGAAAAAACTCAGTTTAGGAACTACAGTTTTTAATAAATCCTATTCATGTGAATAAACACAAACCAACAAGTCATTTAAAAACGTGGTGATGGATGTCAACAATACTTAGATTTACAGCAGAGACTTTCACATTTCTGTCACGGCGCTAGCGCTCATCCTCGTCTATCAAAGGGGACGGCGGCGTCTTCTTCAGGCCACGGAGCGGCGAGCTCCTTACACGTGGGAGGGGCTACGGATGAAACCATTTGGGGAAATGGTGGTTGTACAGAGGAGCTGTGGATCCAACGATTCCACATGACACGCTGTGACGCTGTGGGACCTCTGGTGGCGCCCTCTTTGCAGCGACACGGTTGTTGGTCACATGACTTGTTTAATTTGAAAAAAGCGTTTCCATTGTAGATTTGCAAAAGATGGCAAATGCACGTTTTTTTTAGATTTTCATTATTTCCATTAGGTGAATTTTGTGTCACAAATGTAACGGAAATGCAGCTTTTGAACCGATAATTGTTTGATTAGAAATATGTTGTTGGGGGCGGAGCCATCAACTGTGTACTGATGCCGCTACTTGTTGCCTGAAAATCAATTTTCCCAAAGTGTTTTGGAGACTCTTTGTTTGATGTTTATTTTTTATTATTTTCCCACAAACATCTCTCCGAAAAGACCCTAGTTTCTGCGTGACCTGATTTTTGACTTGCTGAACGGATGTTTTTCTTGCCGCAGCACCACGATGGCGTTCTGAGAACAGCCTTTCCCCCTTTATGAAGTCCTTGTGTCTCCTCCAGAGAGCAGCACGCAGCAGTCACTGATGATTTGGTTGTAGATAATCACACTCGGGCTGAAACCATTTGTCTGCACAGAGCTGTTATTGGCAATATCACACAGCCAGACATTTATAGTCTCCACCATCCCTCGTGGGAATGAGATTTTGCTTTCTGCAGCATTAACAAATTGCAGGAGGTGATATATCAGATTGAAGATGTCCTCCGGCAGCCAAAACGCACATTAATCCTGTAATGACCCCTGTGTTGAGCTGAACATCATTATTTTTGTCATGACATGGGGCAAATGTTGGCAGCCTCTTTGACCGGCTGATCAAATATGAAGCCTTTGTCTCAATATCGCCACTTGGATCACCAAGTTTGGGAAGTTTCACAGAAGCTCCAGGAAGAGAAATGTAAAAATGCTGTTGGTCCTTTGCTGCCTACAAATCACCAGAGCTCCAAGCATCAGTCCCCGTTGCAGAGACGATGCGTGATGGGATGATAAAGCGTCTCCTCTGCGGGTCAGAAGTCCCGGTTGTAGTTGAGTTTTATCATGTGGAGACATGTTTACCACTTTAAAGGTCTGTTATTGATTGTTTTCACAGAAGTACATGTGAGTCAGGAACTACCAGGGGTGGAAGTGAACACATAGCTGTCCATTAGGTCCTCTGTTTAGTAGTCCCATGTCAGTTCCTGTCATGTATGTCTTGTTTTTTTTTTTATTCATTCTCAAAAGTATTTATTTAGGATAAAACGAGAAAAGTTTTCTGAAGTGGCTTTTTAAACGTCTGGCCATGCTGTGTGTCTTTACTGCCACTGGAGCTTACGTGATGCTGCGTAGTCTCTAGAACACTCCTCTGCTTGTCTGCCTGCTTGTTTGTAGGTGATGTGGGCTCTCAGAGAAACTACTTTTCATGACTGTCTGTTTGGGGGGGGGGTTCCTCTTCCTGCCAGCAGCGGTAGGGCGATCGACCTCTGATTGGAAGATTGCTGGTTTGATTCCTACCTTGCTTGCCCATGTGTCGCGGTGTCCTTGGGCAGAAACTGAACCCCACATTGCCTCTGGTGGTTATGAGCTGTACGCAGTGGAGCCACCAGTGCATAAATGTGTGTGTGCATTAATGAATAGGACTGTGACTGTGAAGCCGCTTGGGCCTTCAAGGAAAGTGGAAAAGCTCTATCCAAGCATACACCATTTATCATTTACTGTGATGCTCTCTGGGATGCTCCCCTTCCTGTTTGCCAGTTTCATAGGGGTCTCTGGGATGCTCCCCTTCCTGTCTGTCAGTTTCAGAGGGGTCTCTGGGATACTCCCCTTCCTGTCTGCCAGTTTCATGGTGGTCTCTGGGATGCTCCCCTTCCTGTCTGCCAGTTTCATGGTGGTCTCTGGGATGCTCCCCTTCCTGTCTGTCAGTTTCATAGGGGTCTCTGGGATGCTCCTCTTCCTGTCTGTCAGTTTCATGGTGGTCTCTGGGATGCTCCTCTTCCTGTCTGTCAGTTTCATGGTGGTCTCTGGGATGCTCCTCTTCCTGTCTGCCAGTTTCATAGGGGTCTGTGGGATGCTCCCCTTCCTGTCTGCCAGTTTCATAGGGGTCTCTGGGATGCTCCTCTTCCTGTTTGTCAGTTTCACAGTGGTCTCTGTGGCGCTCCCCTTCCTTCCTCCGTGTCTGATTAAAGGAGGGTGGGGTGTTTGAGAAGCTTCTTTTCATGGGGGTCTCTGGGATGCTCCTCTTCTTGCCTGGCCTTCTGTTTAGAGAAGTCTTGTCTATGACAAACTCCTTTTAATGTCTGCCTGTATGGGACGCTCCTCTTCCTGCCTACCTTTTTGATAAAGGTCTCTGGAATGCTCTTTTTCTGTTCAGGAAAATCTTCAGTAGGCCTTTCTTTCTGACTTCTCGTTTCAGGAATGAGAGATTTCCAGGTTGCTCCTCTTTCTGCCTTCAATCTGTCCATTAACATTTAATTGACCGCCAGCCTGTGCCAGTCCACTGCATTAAGTGCAGCACTGATGATGCAGTCAGTGTAAGACTCAGCAGAAGTGTGTGGCTCCACATAGAATCTTTGAAAGGTTTGATTGACAGGTTTTGTGTAGCCCTTTTAAGGTGGTAGGGGTGTGGATTGCCAACAAGCTCACTCCCGATTGGTTCCCATAGAACCTTAGACTGACTTGGACCAGTCACTGCTTACTGATGTTGTCTGGCTCCAACATGGTGGCATCGATATTGCAGAAGAATGGTGACTGAATTGACTTCATTTGGTTGGAGCCACAAGTAAACCATTTTCCATGGATGATGTCACACTTACTCCCTCAGTCCAGCTCTTATAGACAGAACCAACAATCAAGACAGACAAAGGTTAAGACTCCATCCAGTAGATCTGATCTATTAGCCAATCAGCTCTCCGTCAGGAAAAACCAGACCCAGAAGCCCCCGGCAGCTACTTCCCCATTTCGTGCCTCTGTTACTGCCGAGCCGAGCGAGGACGGCCTCCACATGCAGCCCAGAAATATTACCGAGCTGTTTTATTGATGCTTGGCTGCATTTTAATGAGACTTCACTTCCCATCTTGTCTACATGGGTCTGAAGGTGTTGACGTGTCTGATGGTTGGAGCTCCTGACAGGAGTCATCGCCAGGGGCAGCTGTACAGGATCATTACATTGACTGAAGTCTCAACAAACATCCTTCATGCTGCAGTGCTGTTGTAGAACACAGCACAGTAAATCTGCTCTCAGACGGCAGGATGGGAAATGGTGAAGGCCTCTCACAAACACTGCAGGTAGTTCACGATAAAACTGACAGGCTCAGGAGGAAGGAGTGTCTCCGCCGGGGGAGAAACCGGAGCTGACAGCAGAGGAAAATGACTGAGCAAGTGCAGCCGGGAGAATGTGACTCACGGAGCTGGCAGCGCGGGAGGATCACATTGCATGGTTATTTCCACAATGAATTTTTCCTGCAGCTGACACGTGGACTGGAAGATACTCCACGCTGAATTACCCTCCCCAGCGGTGATCAACAGCACTGGGGAGGAGAAAACAAGCAACGAGCCGCAGACGTGCTGCAGATTTCAAACATGAGCTGGAAGGCAGACGATGCGCATTTGACTGATGAGAGCTTTGATTTGGTTAAAAACATCTGTTTTTAATGTTCAATGCCAACTGTTGAAAATAGATTTTAAATGTTATTGATATGTTTTTTATTTGGGACAGATTGATGGTTATGCAGATAACAAGTTTAATAAAATGTCTAAGCAATTGTAATAATTAGGCAGTTATGAAGAACAGAAAGAACCAAATGAGGACGCCTGTATTTATTTTTCCCTTTGTTCCAGTGACAACACACAGGTTGTTTGAATTTAATCCTCGGCATTTCCACCAATCAAAGATGTTCTGGTCTGAAATTCCCTTTCAAAAGGGAATGTACAGGTTTAAGGTTTAAGGACGCTGTGATTCAAGACTTTAACTTATAGAAGTTCTGAGGGGAGATTGGTTCCTCCAATGACGGCATAAAAAAGTAATATAAGTCAAATTTATTTAAGAAAAAGAGATTTGAAGTCTGGGATTATTTGAAATGATGTTTAGAATTTTTACAGTGTGGATTTTCATATTTTTTATTCTTTTGAAAGTATAAATACACAGATATACCAGATTTTTTGCTATATAAGGCTCCCCAATATGTGATCTGACTTCACTACCCAGTATGCCTAGAGAAAAGAGATTGGTCGGAGGGGTTGATGGGAAGTTTTTCTGGTGAACTGTCGTAAAGTCCAACTTTATTGACAATAACTCTTAACATGGTTCAGTTAAAACGTAAAAAAACAAAACTACAATTTTTCAGTTCATTATGTTGAAGCACAGAACGTATCACTCCGCCATCACTACAGTACCCATAATGCTCCACCAGTCCCTCTACGGGCTGCGGCGTCATACTAAAGTCGAACTAAAACATTTGGAAGGATTTTGAGCGGAGTGTAAAAAGGAAAATCCAGAAAAAGATTGGAACAGAGTTTTGGCTTGTGACATGATCAGAGGGGGGAGTCCAAAACCAGCATGAAGGAGAAGCTGATTGCTGTCATTTGTCCTCCTGAACTTTTCCAGATTTTCCGTATTTGCTTGGAGTCAACAACAATACAAATAACGGCTATAAACCACAATACATCAGGGGGGTATTCCAGAAAGCAGGTTATGCTAGCTCCCACAATAAGTTTGAGGCTAAGGAAGTTGATAACCTCAGTTTTCGGTTCCAGAAATGGAGGTATGTTTCAGGGTAGGTCAAGTTGCCATGGCAACTCATGCTCCGAACATAACCTGGTCTGGAGCAGGTTTAGTTAAAGGTTAGTTTGTTTTCAGAGAGGTGAAGCAGCATGGCGTGTCTATTTGAAGATGATTTAGCGGATGAAGAAGCTCAGATAATACTTATTCCAAAATGAGAGGGTGATAAGACCACATATGGATGTTGGATAATTAAACTTTTTTACTGTGATCTAACATAATTATTTGCTTCAGTTAAGAGAAATCATTTTTTTAGTTAATTAAGCTTAATAATAACAGGTAGTTATCACACAGTTATTTTACTTTCATTCAAATTAATTAAATTAAGTAGGTGTAACGTTGGTCCTGCTGTTAGATCGGCACCGCAAGGGATTGTGGGATACCATTTCCTTTGCCTGTCTGGACAGATTTGGGTTTAAGTGTGGCTTTTTGACCAAATGTGTTTAGTTGTTTAGCTGTTTTACTGTGTTTTGCCGAGTTATTTGCCTGTTATGTTTAATTCTTTCTGCACCATGAGTGAGAGGGACGGATAGGATGATCAGATTATTTAGCAACACTAGTGGAGCTTTATAACTCAAGAACTGAAGTTAAAGTCTGAGTCATGGTAAAGAATCTGTGCTTCATGTTGTAAATCCTTATTGATTCTTTAATTTTAATGTTATAAGAATAAGATTATCTGCGGCCTCTAACTTAGACATATGAGAGTTCAAGTGGTTCAATAAATTCAGATGGAAAAACATTTAATTGAATTGGAGTAAAATGACAGTTAGATAAATATGTAAATTTGAGTTGTAAAAAAAAGTTGGATAGACGTAAGTAATTAGGTTGAATAAATGTAAATCAATTACTTGTTACCAATTGAAATAAATCATTTAAGATGGACAAGTTATATATATATATATATATATATATACCAGGTGCAAAATAATCCAATGCTATATTTAATGCTGTTGGAGCCATTGTAATGTTTTTCAAATTTTGTATTTTATTTTCACATTTGCATCATAAAAAGACCTGAGTGTGGACTTCAGTCTCTAGAATAAATGCACATGAAAATCCGACTGAACAGAGCCAAAATCAGATTAAAAAAAAAAAGGATTCTTGAATTTTTTGGCACCGATGGGTAAATTCAAAATCTTTTATCAGTGTTTGGTGTCTGAAAATTTTTTTGTGTCTGACACGTTTTTTGGAGGATAGTATTTTTCATTGAACTGCTCTTAATGACCCACTCTGATGCAAATGGCGTTTTTAACATGTTCTTGACATTTTTCTGATAATAGCGAATATATAGAAAAAAATTGTGCTCAATTGCATTTCTGGTTATTTCTTTATTCAAATTATTGTGATTCAGGAGCAGACGAAAAAAAGCTTACTTGTGACGTAGAAAATATGCTGAGCTCCCTGCTCTGCTCCATTCTGATGTACATCTGCGCTACCTTTCACCACAGAACAGAGTTCCTGTTTATTTAGTGGAGCTGGCATCTTCTTAAAATAACCGTGATCGGAAATCCACGGAGTGTGATTACAGACGTTATGGCAGTAAAACTCCTCAATGCACACTTTTACACTTTTCTAAGACAGACATGAACATTCTCCACTCCTTTTCTGTTGTTTCAATTCCCAACCTGGAAGTGTTATTGTATCAATGAAGACTAACAATAACTTATAGAGGGACCTCGCGGCTTTATTCACTTCCAACTTCTCGGCCATACATGTAGAATGAAGGCTTAGGTGAAAAGGCAAACTCTGTATCACTCCGCATAGGGAACTATATTCATAGTATGTGAGACATATGACAACACAACCCTTCATAGAAATGAGGTCCAGGATCTTAGAATGAAAACAAAAATCTGATCGATGACAGATTTCTGTAGATCTGAAGAGCTCCGCGTTTCTGTACAGGTTGGAACACAGACTGCAGAAGGATGGAAGAAAATGTCACGTTCTATACAGGTCTTGATCGTGTGGCCAGATAAAAAACTAAAAAACATGGGTCTCTGATATTGTTCAGTGGGCCGGACCAATCATGGAGGCGGGCCGGATCCAGTCTGTGGGCCGCAGTTTGCCCCCCCCCTGCTATAGTCCTTTAAGAAAAAATCTTTTTGGTTGAACATTTAAATCTTGGACGGGTAACATCAAGAGTTCTTTGGCTACACAGAGATTCCTTCAGATTCTTTATGCCTATTTTTAGCATCACTTTCAGACAATGAATGAAGCTTTTTTTTCCATACAAATCAGACCCTTTCCAGGTGACGTAAGCAGGTCTATTAAAACTTTTGGATGATTCCGAGAAAAGCTCAAAACTATTGCCGTGAAAGCAGAACAGGGCTCTTGAATGCTAGCACTGCATGTGCGCGTCCCAACCGTCACCTTCCTGGTGATAAAGAAGAAGGTAATTGGGAGTTAAAAGTTTTTCTTTTTCTTTTTTTTTGTCTCAGCAAGATCGGCGGCGGTGGGTTATGAGGAGGTGTTTGATACGGCGGTGTCAGCAGGCCGCTGTGGAGAATCCTCTGCTGGGAGCTCACTTCTCAATTAAATCCAACAGCAAGCACTTTGATGGTGAAGAGCTGCACCCAGAATGAGACTCTTTATGACGCCGGTGCAGCTCCGCCACCGGCTAAGTGCACTTGCTCTGACCTCTATCCTGTCGTCAAATCGGCACACAGAAAATTACAGTGAAAAGGCGGCGGAGTCGCTGAGAGCAGGCATCACAAAAGGCTGTAAAAGGGAGGAAAATGACTGGATCCAAGTCTCCTTTATCACATCCGGATAAAGTCGTTAAGGATTAAGCCTCAATGAGGCCTTCACATGAAACCCATCAGCTCCTTCTCAAAGGTTGACCCCGTTAAAGACGCTATTTCCCTTGTTTTTCGTACATAAAAATCCTCTTTTGTTCGTCATAAATAAACAGTGGAGTCCATTTTTTTTCTTTGCAAGTGCAACTGTCTGAATTACAGACTCACCTCTCCCTTTAGACTGAACTGCACCACTGCTGATGGTATCTCAGCAACCACAAGATGTTTTCAAATGAAAGTGTCAAATAAAAATAACATTCAAGATCAAGGCAAAAGAATAAAGTTCATTTTATCAGAGCAAGAAAAAAAGGCAAGAACGTAAAAAAAATACAGCAGCTAAATGACGCAGCTTTAGATTTCTTCTCCTTTTGGATTCATGCAAAGCTCCAAGTATTTCTACTGTTTTTCAGCGTTGCTCCTCTAAACCCTCACGCCCTGCACACAAAAAAAGTACAAAGACATACATGGATACATTTGTCTGCAGGTGTTCAAACTACATTTGTTTGTCGGCTCCTGATGAACCTTCTTCATGTTTGTCCTCCATCATAGAAAAAAAGCCACAGGAACACGTTAAAAACACCAAAAACACTATTTTTCATTGGGGTGGATGCATTGGCTACACCCCAAAAACCCAATGTACCTTACATTTACGGTGAGGATTTGGGGGTGGCCAAATAATTGTGCTTTTCACAGAAAAACTGGAACACGTTCAACAAAAGAATTTAGTTGCTATGAAGTGGTCGTACTGTAAATTGTCCTCTCAGACCTCAGTCGTAGCAGCAGACCGATGGGGGCTGGGAGACCAACGCCGTCTGCAACTGTAGGAAACTTGAATGTGAAAATACAGATCTCGACATGTGTTTCTTTTGGTTTGATGAAGATGGCAGAAGTGTAAATATCACATTGTATCGTGAAGGTGGGGGTGGTTTTTCTCTCTTATCAAAGTGTTTCTTGGACTTTTTTCTCAGACACTTTATCATATTTACATCACATTAGCTTGCAGCATTCAGATGCGATTCTTCAATGGTTCTTGACTTCATGGTGTAAGTCCTCCCCGTGTATCGATCAGCGTTTAAATCGGCCGTCAGAAAGCTCCGGGCTCAGCAGTGGCCTTCATTCCTCACATTTTCAGTTCAGGCGAAAGCTCCTGGTTTTCTTCAGACTCATTCTCTCAGAAACGTACAGTTAATTGCTGCGTCTGAATCCTCGGCTCCACCTCGCTCGGCTTTCCCAGCCAAGGTCGTTCCATTTCCCCCCCGCCCGGTTCTGCAGGATGCTGACAGCCAGAGGATGACACACAGTGCATTTTTCCGTGGCTGACAGGATGACCCACTGGGCAAGCAAACGCTTCTACAACTGACCGACTTGATATTATGACAAATCTCCCCCAAAATGAGAGCATGCCTGCGATATATTAGGGCTCTGGGAAGGATCCTCGTGGCCCAGAATGATTCCAGCAGCTGCACCCACCTGCCTCTTCCATTATATGCCTGAGAAAATGACACTTCCTCCTGAGTCGAATAGGTGGCTCATGAATATAACATTATTTTAGCATCCAGTCTGGCTTCTCGTTATTTTTCCTCTTTTAACTAGCAAACAGGTGCAGAAACATTCACAACTGAGCGGCAAACAGTGAAAACAGCACATTTGTAAAGAATTTTACTTGTTTCCGACTTTCAGTGACGTTTAGTTTGGTTATTTTTATGGCTGGAATTCAGCCTTAAGGAAAAAAAACTTTATTTAAAAAGCGGTTTCGTGCTAACAGCAGCTTGTGTGTCATAGGTGGTTTTAGTCAGAATGAGCAGCTGTGGTGGGAACACTGAACTAACTGGCAACAGACTCCTGTTCTACTCTGAGTTCCACTTCTTGACAGTTTCTTTTTTTTTTTTTTTGCAATGCAGTTTTTCCCTCCACAAACACAGGCAGCTAGCTTCTTCAGTTGGGTGTGCTAATCTATCCTGCTAACCCTGACTTGAAAGGATGCATACAAATCTCTTCTTCAGCCCACCCTCCGTATTACTGCAAACAATTTTATAAATAACACATTTAACAAATGCATGCATTCTAGAATGATGAACATTTCCATAGTCTGTTTATAGCACAGAAAAAAATGACTGGGAGGGTTTTCTTCAGGTTCCAACTATCGAGGAATCACATTCCTCAGTCTCCCTGGGAAAGTCGTCCGATAGTGGAACTTCAAATCCAGGACCAGGTTTCTGTCCAGGTCATGGAAAAGTGGACCAGTTCTACACCCCCTTAAGGGTTCATGGGGGTTCGCTCATCCAGTGTGTTTTGTAGATTTGGAAAAGACGTTCAACTGCGTCCCCCATGGTGTCCTGTGGTGGGTGCTCTGGGAGTATGGGGTCTGGGGAGCTTTACCAAGGGCTGTCCGCTCTCTGTATGACCGTAGGAGGAGCTTGGTTTGCATAGCCGGCAGTAAGTTGGACCTGTTCCCGGTGCATGTTGGACTCCGACAGGGCTTCCCTTTTTTACCGGTTCTTTTCATAATCTTTATGGACAGAGTTTCTGGCGCAGCCAGGGGCTGGAGTGGGTTTGGTTTGGAGACCACAGGATTTCCTGTCTGTTCTTTGCAGATGATGTTGTCCTGTTGGCTTCATCGAGCCGGGACCTCCAGCTGACATATTCTGCTTGTTTTGTTTTTGGTTTTTACTCTGATCTTGTGCAGGTCTGCTGTGGCTTCTCCCTCCTTCTCCGCCCACTCACCTGTGCTTCCTGCTGCAGTCCACAGCTAGACCCTGTTAGTTGATTGGGTTGTCTGTCTAATTAAGCCACCTTCTTTTCAGTGACGTGCAGTCAGGAGAGGCAGGTGAGGCTGTGCCTCACCTGTCATTATGGGAAGAAAAGAGAAAAAATAAATTCACTTATTATATTCAATCAGTAATTTGTGCTTTGCAGTCATTTTCCATTTAACTGTACCATTTTTGGGTGTTTTTTCTTTTCAAAATCGCTGAATTTCCGCATTTGACGTGCGATGAGGCACCAGCCCGCTGAGCCTCACCTTGGATTGCGCAATACCTATGTAGTCAGACGGTACTGCTGTCTCTCTGTATATCAGTTCAATCACTCGTACTATATGAGCTGAGTTTGCATAATTTAGCAGATGTATATGATGTACAGTGTTTGTTTTTATAAATAACTGTATGTGAGGGACGTGTTTCTTGTGCTGAGCGCTAAACGCCGGCGAAAAAGCCGCCGGGTGAGGCCAGAAGTTCTCGTGCCTCATGTTAGGGGGCGCCAGTGAGCCCTGAGATTATGACGCTAAAAAATACTAGAAGAAGTGATAGCAAGCGGCAAGTCATTTTCTTCAGAAGGAGCGGCGTATGGACTTTATTTACAAGTAAAGGTAAGACGATAATAACGTTTGTGATTTTTTCTATGCTGCAGTTTGTATATGAAAAAAAACATGTTGAAATGATATTTTAAACAAAACACGTTAACTGTTGTCAATCAAATGGTGAATAAGTTACTCAGTATGGTTCATATGTTTGTAAATCTGACTGATGACGTCAGTGCCTCACCAGCCATTAACCTCACCGCACGTCACTGCTTCTTTTGTATCTCTGTGTCGGAGCGTTTTGTGTGCTACTCCTTGGTTTTGGTGCACTGTTATTAAACAGTCTTCAAACCTGGTCTTTTGCATCAAGTCTTACTCTGCATCTGGGTTCTTGAGCTGTAAACCGTAACACCAGCTTGCATTGGGGCAGTTTGCGGCCAAGTGTGAAGCGGCTGGGCTGAAGGTCAGCACCGCTCAATCTGAGGCCATGGTTATCGACCAGAGGAAGGTAGTTTGCCCTCTCTGGTGGGCGGAGTGTCCGTACCCCAGGTGGAGGAGTTTGTCTATTTTGGGGTCTTGTTCCCAAATATCAGAATTGACAGGTGGATTGGCGCAGCGTCCGCCGTTGTGGGGTCTGGGGACGCCACAGGGTCCCCCCAGAAGAGCTGGAGGAAGTGGCTAGGGAGAGGTAAGTCTGGGCATCTTTGCTTAAACTGCTGCCCCTACGACCTGGTCCTGGATGAGTGGAAGAAGATGAAGGGATGAAGGGATGGATTGTCTCAATTTACAGCTCAGGAGTCACGTGCCAAGTAAATATTGTAAATGTCTGAAAACTTAAACAGTTGTCACATGAAGAACAACCCCCCATTTTGGTTCATTTATGTGGCCTTGTGTTAGTTATGAATTTTAAAAACCCAGTTATAAGTTCTGTTCAAGGTCTTGGGGCAGCTGGAGTCTTTTTCAGCTACTTTGAGGTCAATTCAATTTTATTTTTATTGCCCAATATCACATCGACAGTCATCTCAATGGGCTTCATACCAGTAATTGTATGGTAAAGGTAAAATCATAAGGATCATGAGGTCATACAGTTCATTAGGTAAATTCATAACTAAACTAACTAAACTAAACTGGACAAACTTGCCCTTAGACCCTCCTTCACCGTAAGGAAAAACCCCTAAAAATACGGATTCCGAATGAAAAAACTGGATGCACCCTAGGGACATAAGTCAGATAAGCAGGAGATAGGAAACCATTGTCAGGAGGATTTGAACCTGTGTGGGGAGGGTCCAACAACCCTCCAGTTAACTTGGTTATCCTTTTTTATTTTTTTCCTTTTTATTCATTGTCCAAGACTATGCACTGAAAATTGGAGGAGGCTTGGTGTCAAAGCGGTGCAAATCTGGTGAATCTCACTCGAGGCTTTTGCTTTCACAGCTCTGTTCCGATACATGAAAGACTTGATGTCATAGAAATCCATCCGGGCAAAAAAACTATCAAGTTCTCCTTCGTGAGCAGTTTTTAAACAGTTGGTACTTCTGTGTATTAAATAGGACACTACCAATAGGTCACCACCAAACCTGAGTCCCTGATTGGTAGGGATGGGTAAGGTTTTAACAGTACTAGTACTCTTATTGATACTGCTTATCAATACGGTACTTTAACGATACTCTTATCGATACATTTTGTGGACGAAAAATAAATAAATAACAAATTAAGAACATAAAGTGTTTTATTTCCTCAATATGCAAACAACATTGTTTTTTCAATAAAACGTTTTACTTTATACATTTTTCCAACTTGAAAAGAAAAATACATGAAAAAAGAAGTTAATTAAGGAAAAATAAACAGCAATGTTTTGACATATAGCTGTCATGATGTAAATATAAAACAACTTAAATAAACTGTTCACTCTAAAGCAGCATCATCAGTTGCTTAGGGCAACATGGTGGAGTGTGCAGGTCGATTGCAGAAAGCTGCTCTTTTTTTTCTTGAAAGTTCTGCATATGGTGCATGATTTGAACTATAATAAATACAATCATCTTTGCTAGTAATTTACTTTTTCTACGAGTCCTGTGTTCAAACGTTTCCGTTACAAGCTGCGTGCGTTCTTGAGCGCGGTGATCAAGGATCCCACAGCGTCACAGCTCTAGTTTATATCTTGTGGGACACAAAGAAATGCGACTTCTCCAGTACCGATAGCAGAACCGTTGAGGTCAGATCTTACCGTACTGCGGTCTTGAAGAAAGTTGCCCCGGGGCTCGTTCAATACCCCTTGTGCTATCTTAGATGACCCCACCCTTACATTGTCGTGTTCTCCCTACCATGACAAAGGTGGATAAAGGTGGAAAGATTTCATGTAATCCATGGACACCAGTGAAGATCACAAATCATTGAAGAAAAAAGGTTCAGAGCACTGTCTAGTGGGTCTAGATGACCCAATGTTAACGTGCCTAGGATAGCACAAGGGTTACCGGGGCTCGGTACCCATCCCTACTGATTGGTCAACTGGTTTTGCCCTTTCAACGCTCATCTAGTGGTCGTGCGTTTTGAACAGACGGACTTAAAAACGTTTGATGCGAAGCATGAATTTATCATTGAAGTTTTGAACATAGAAACCCGTTGCTTGCTTAGGCTTTTCTTATCCTACATTTTAGGGTAAGTATAAAACGATTTACCACCAGCAAATACTCAGTGCTGTTGCTTTTTGCAGAAAAACTCTAGTTTCTGTCGCACTGTCACTGATACTCTGCTAAAGAGGTAGAATTACAAGAACAAATCTGATGGTAAACTGAGTTATTTACTAATCATCAAGTCGCAAGGATGTCAGGTGACAGAAAGACAGCAGCTGGACAACACTTTAATAATTACTGACTGGTTTCATTCAGGTGGCACCTCCCCATTTGTCTTATCTGCCAACTCAATTAAGTCGGTGTCAGGCTTTGGCAATCATTCAGCATCTGCTACACGTTCAGGTCAAACGTTTGTTTCTTTTTCCCCACCAAATTTTTCTTTTTCTTCATTTAATGTCACTCAAATGTCTGATGGTTAACAGTCTTTATGAGCAAATCTGGCTCAGCTTCATTCAGTTTAGAGTTAGCTCCATGTTCATAGCCTCACGTTGTCTGTCAGATAACGTACACAGAACCCAGTCAGGACCTCTGAAATTGCAGCGGCGACCTTATTTAAAAGGTGTTGATGTGTTGTGTTGTTTGTCAGTGTTTTGTGAAAACAACAGACTGAATCGTCCAGAAAACGTGTGTGAGAGCAGACGTTTGCAGCTCAGGGTTCTTCACAGCTGCTTCGGGCATTTTCTTGCTCCACTCACACGCCAACGTCGTTGTTGGGATTCATGACGGCTCATCTTCTCCAGCGGCTTTGGAAGCTACGATTGTTTACTTTACTCCGGAGTCAGAATAAAGCTGAGCGTGCCTTTCTATTTGGGTTTGGTTTTTGTTTAAGTTTACATCGCCTAGACAGAGCAGCCATTGGTTAGAGCTGAAGTCAAACCACTGCAAAGAATCGGTTCTCTTTCTTTTGGCAAATGAAAAGTTTAAGTCTGTGCATGAATTATTGGATCAAGAATTTCATATTTGTTTAGTTTCAGTCTTATAAAACAAAACCTCCTAATGTGAAAGGATCTTCTCCACATGAGTGTACATTTATACTTCTGTATGTCGTCTGAGTTTTCTTTGTCAGTTTTGGCCCTGCAGTGGACTGACCAGACATCCAGGTTATGGGCGCTCATCCAAATGATAGGCTCCAGCAACCACTGCGAAGAGGTAAAAAGGTTTGGAAAATGGATAAGTGCGTGGATGGACGGACGGACGAACGTGTCATGGTTTGGGTTTCTTCGTATTCGTTTTTTTGCTTCTATTATGTTACTGTCATGATTTGAGTTCTGCTTCCTGTTTTATTTTGAAAGGTTTCTTGTTTTGTCATGCTTTTGAGTTTTACTTCCCTGGTCCCAATCTCTCCTGATCATGTTCACCTGTGTCTTGTCAGTGCTGTTTGTATTTAAGTCTTGTCTCTGCCTTCCTCTTGTCCATTATCGTCTCTTCCCTTCTGCCATGTGTTCATGCTTTCCCCACAATAAGTTTAGTTTTGTTTTCCTGCCCTGCAGGGATTTTTGTTAGTTGAATAAACCCCTTGCCCTGGAACCGTGTGCCTCCTGTCTCTGCATTTCGGGTCCTTCACGCTCACAAGCCCCCCCAACCTGACAGGATGAATGGAGACATAGATGGATTAATGAAAGGTGGGGTGCTTTGATGGTTAAATATATGGGTGGGTGGATTGGTTAATAGATGTATTGAATTTTGGATGGATTAATAAGAAATATTTAGAAATAGATCAATAATCAATTGGATGAAAGGGGTGATGGATGGATGGATGGATGGAAAATAGATGGATGGATGGATGGATGGACGGACAAACGTGGAAGACGGATGGGTGGTTTAATCAATGGATTAATGGAGGATGAGTGGATAAATTGATGGAAGGGGTCATTTGTTTTGTTTACTGTAAACATCTAAAACACATTTCAGCTCCATAACTTTGCATGTTTTGAAACGGTGCTAAACCGCCACCAGTGTATGAATGTGTGTGACTGTAAAGGGCTTTGTTTTTGTAGGAAGAAAGGCGCTATATAAGTATACGCCAAACAGTTTTGTTGATTTTCCTGTTACTGGTTTAATTTCTTTATTATTATTATAATTCTTTTATTTTTACTATTTAATTATCACTGAAATCAACAGAAAGAATTTAACAATCTTTGAAAACTTTGCTTTAGTTTTAGGGTGAGCGATAAACCGAATGTGGAATTGGGAATGGACCAGGTTGACCAGCCATCAGTAGCTGGGATAGGCTCCAGCAACACTCTTACTCTGTTCTAACTTTGGCGTGAAAGCAGCAGCTCCTCCTTCCTCCTCTTTCTGATGTCTGAACTCTGGATCTTCCCGTTTCCCTCCTGACTCTCTGAACGCTGGAGGCCGTCTTACTAACCGCAGCCCCCCCCCCCCCCCATCCATCTCAACCCCACACTTTGATTCGATGCCTTTAATAAAAGATGACGTTTCTGCTCCTCGCCTCATTTCTCGTGTCTTTGCTCCCTGACTTCCACTTATCTCACAAAAACATTAGTCTTTTGTCCGGCCGGCGGGATGAATGAAGGCCTCGTCTGCACTCAAACATGGATCATAGCAGCAGAGCGGCTGATTACATTCAGACAACACAAGCGTCTCGGCGATCCGCAGGGTCAGAAATCTGATGGAAGGGGACGCCGGCGGCCTGTTTCTGCCGTCTGAGCTTCAGCTGTCAGAGGTGGTCCAGCTGGAAAGACCCACAGAAGACTGTGACTCCGTCAGAAGGAGCTCCAGCTCGGCGGGAGAGGAGGTGCCCCTAAAGGGAGGAGCAGCGAGCATCCACCGTGCAGCGATGATGGACGTTCTCACACCTTCACATGACCCCAGACGGAACAACGTTGAGCCTGGAAAACAGGTCAGCATCACTCTGACACAGTTCAACCAATGGACACAGCAGCAGCGTCCCTGCATAACATCTGAGGCTTTCCGCACAAAAAAACATCAACTTCTGCTTAAAAAGTCCCGCTTTCCTGCCGGTTGGAGCTTTCAGTTCTCAAATGTTTGTTTGGCTTTCTCGTTTCTCCGCTTGTTTTTCATGCAGGAACACGAACTGAAGCTAAAAGCTGAAAGATGTCGGCCGCTGATGAAGGTCTGTGCACAAAATGTTGCATCAGCTGAAGGCTTATTTCTGCATAAAAAATAAAAAATAAATCCTGTTTTTTCCCTTCAACTGTAACCCACGGCAACGCACTAAAAAGGTGTAATAAAGGTGCAAGGAATCGGAAACTGGGAAAGCAATGCTCAAATGATATTTTAGTGATAGATGATCTTGAGATGATGAAATCAGGTAAAAAAGGCGTGAAAAAATAGCTCAAAGTGCTTAACAATTATGAAAAAATGCAAACAGGTAAAGAGGCGGAAGAGAAGAAACCTGAGCAGTCCTCGAAATGTGGAATCCAGGAGTGCAGAATAAGTTGAACAGGAAAACAGTGATTGATTATTTCTCATCAGCGAGTCAGAAAAGGCCTTTTCCTGGTGGCGTTTTCCCCACGGCGGGCTTCCGTAACCCGGGATGAGCTGCAGAGATGCGACCCGATTACGGAGCCGTGGAGGAGTAAACACGTGAAGCTGCTGCAGAAATTTGTTCCTTGTTTGGTGTTTGGAGGTAATTGGAAAGCTCCGGAGCCCAGCAGCGAGGTTTAGATTTGTGCAGGAAGTGCGAGTCAGCCGTCGCTTTAACGCATGCAGCCGGCGACAAGGTGCGTCTGTGATTTATGGGGTCAGCAGCCGGAGAGACGTGGACGCTCTGATCTTATGCACAAACAGCTGATTGCTGGGGGAGGTTTTATTCTCCTCTTCCTGCTGAAAGACGCTCCCGGGTGTCAGTCTGCGTTCTGCTCTCCCTCCATTCTGCTCGGTTTGCTTCACTTCTCGCCGTGTTGTTTGATTAGTGGCTTCTCTCTCCTGAAGTTTCTCAGGCAGGAAAAAGTCTGAACTTTCCGATAAGCCTCTGAGGCCGAGACTGTCGATATTGTTTCTACTGAAGAATGAAATGAAAAGATTCATCAGGAAACTCGTGTCAATACGAGAAGTGGAGTCTGAAATCATTTCATCTGAGCCGCTGGAGCCTCGGAGTCGGTTCTGAGGAGCCGTGCGGTGAAATGAAGACGACTTCCTGATTTCAATGGAAGCATGAAGGAAGGGAATTGGATTTTCCCCTGAACAATGAAGGCGATGGGAACAGTGGAACGCCGTGAAAGAGGAAACTCGTCTCATAATCCGTGCAATTAAAACCAAGAGTCACATGGCGGGTTTTTGCCTCCTTCAGCTAGTCTTCACGTCACGACTTGGAGCGCTGTGCGTCTCAGCGGATCATTTAGGAACAATGACTTCAAGGGTGTTTCATTTACAAAGTCTAACTCAGTTCTAGGATATCAGAACAAAGAGAATCCAACTGCTTCTCTGCAGCTTTGGAGCACGTGACAGAGTCAAAAGAACACGGGTTCTCCTCCGTGAGAACACGGGTTCTCCTCGTGAGAGCTCAGGTTCCCCTCCATGAGCAGACTGATCACCTGATGGCGTGACACCTCTCTGACGGCAGAGTGGCAGCCTGAGTTCTCCTCTGGCTCTGCCTCTGTGGAGAGTTTAATTTGAGGAACAGATTGTCTTCCCCCCAATGATGGATGAACCGCTGTTTTCCGATGCAAAGAGGTCCGGAGCGGCTCCGCTGACGGCGTCCTTGAGGTGGAGTTCTGCTTGACAATCACAGACCGACTGAGCAGAAAACGGGAGGAAGCTGAGATCAATCTGCAGAGTTCAAGGCTTCACATCCTCTTCCAGTCAGAGCCGGCCGGCCGACTGCTCCTTCCCGATGATTCTCGTGGAGATTTGTGGAGCAACAGTTTCCGACTGTGGCTTCAGGCGGAAGCACAAAAGAGCAGAACTGTCTAGATAACCAAAATTCTTTAAAAAATCCTCAAATAAAAAGCAGTTTTATAATTTTTTCCCGTGTCTGACTGCAGCTCACATCTTTATGACGATGTCTGTCTCTAAACAATCGAGTCTGGAGGACTTCAAATAGAGGAAACTGACCAAAAAACGAAAAGAAAATCTCGGCCTGTAAAAGTAAAGAAAGGGTCTCCTTCTGTGAAAAATGCATCTGTAGCTTTTACCAGAGACGTCCTGAAGGTTTGACGATGCAGTTATCAACACTTGAGGATCCACTCGGATTAAAACGGGTGTTTGCAGTTTTTAACATGTTCTTGTGGCTTTTTTCTCATGATGGAGGACAAATAGAAAGAATATCAAGCTTCAGATCACATTTCTGAGTATCGGCAAAGGCATCATGGGAAGTGAGGGTGGGTTGACGCCCTGCCAACCGTCCCACCCACAACCCAGAAGGGAAATTTCTGTTGAAGTCCGGCCGCTCTGCAGAAACTATGTCCTAGAAAATGACACGGGTTTTTCAAATATTTTTTTGGGGCTAAAAACTGCATCAGCATCGTAAAAAAACATTTGAAAACAGATCAAAAGATGATCGAAGTCTTAGTCGTCCTGTTAAAATGAATCTTTTGTGACGGTGACACCTGTAGGGTGTGGCTCTGGCATGAATGCCCTTTGAAAAGGAAAGAGTGGATTCTAATAATCAGGGCTGTTTTTGCAGTCTTTTAAAAATTGTTATGGTCTACAGCTGGTGACAGCTGTGAGACCAGTAAACCTTTGTGTTCAGTTTATACGACCAGTTTGCCTGAAAGGTGCACCTGTCTTTAATACATCCCTGATATATGGATGCACTTGTAACAAACGTATCGTCCCAAAGTGTTAAACTGCTTTAAAGAACTCAATAACAAACTGTTTGGTAAGAAAAGCTTTTATTATAGGACCTTAGGAGACCAAAAGCTCAAAAACACAAGACATTATTCACAAGTTTCTAGTCCTGAAATGTTTAGTCAAAATATATATTTTATTGTCAAGTGTTATTAAACTATTCCAAACAACTCATGTAGAAACAATCACAATTAGTGTCTGTATTCCTAATGCAAAATAAGGGAGAAGTTTGATAGAAGGCTTTAGATCTAAAGATATAAAGAAATAAACACAATTTACAACTCTAAACCTCTTTGAGGTTGAACCTCACCTTCAAGTTTCAAGTTCAAATCCACGTTTTTGATATTTACCTTAAAAAAATCTAGATTTCAGGGACAAATTCAAAAAAGGACTCATCCCTCAAAGAAAACCACACCCATTTGAAGGTAAACCACACCCATTTGGAGGTAAACCACACCCATTTGAAGGTAAACCACACCCATCTTGAGATAAACCACACCCATCTTGAGATAAACCACACCCATTTGAAGATAAACCACACCCATTTGAAGGTAAACCACACCCATTTGGAGGTAAACCACACCCATTTGAAGGTAAACCATACCCATTTGAAGGTAAACCACACCCATTTGAAGGTAAACCACACCCATTTGAAGGTAAATCACACCCATTTGGAGATAAACCACACCCATTTGAAGGTAAACCACACCCATTTGCAGGTAAACCACACCCACACTCTAATATTCAAAGTAAACCACACCCATAGACTCATCTTTAAAGAACACCACACCCACACTACACCCCTCCCCCCCCCCCCCCCCCCCCTGACCAAACAAAAGACAAACTCTTTTTTTGCCTTTCAATGTTTAAATTAAAAAAAAAATCATGTTTAAATTAAAATCACTTTGGTGCGATCACAATTAATGACCCCCTCAGAACATTAAAGCCCCTGAATTTACCCATAATTCCTTTTTCTTCTTTGCTGCAATGGTTTACCTTGGATCCTGTCAAACATGTCTGCATGCCACCAGCAACTATTTCCCTTTTATTTACCTTTTTTTGTTATTACAGAGGCTGTTGTACGAGCTCGAGCAGTTTTTACTGTCAGGGCTTTTTTTTTCGTGACGTTAACAAACTGGTGCTGCGGTGAATCCCTGAAATCTTCATCACGGAGTTTGGTTTTCTGGCAGTTTGACCGGCACACCCTCCTCTGCTCTGCTTTCCTCTCTACGTATCTGCATGACCTGATACTTCCTGAAACACATCGTCTTACAGTTTGAGCTTTTACGGCTGACATTTGAGATCAAACTTTTATTGATTTTTCAGTTTCAGTGTCAGTTTCTGTTTTTTTCTTTCAAACACAAAACAAATGAAAAAGTCAACACAGCGGTTTAAAAGACCTAAAACAGTGAGCTTAAAAAGGAGTGGGTTGAAGAGAAATCTTGTCTGCTCCCACCCCTTTTTACAAGACCTGATGATGTACGTATTCAATACCCGTGTTGCGTTTCACAGATGAGTACAAAACATTCACGGTACTATTCTGCCTGGCAACTGTGCTAAAGTGACAGTTTTTGTTTAACTAATCGTTTCTGGCTTTAAACAGTACTATTAGTGACTTCTTGTAGGTTTTTTTGAATACATGTAAACTTTTGGTTTGTTTTAAACTTTCATCCAATCCGTTCCATCAATCCACACCACAATTTGATGAACACATTTTCTTTTTTGTTGTTCGTATGCACTGCTTTTTGAAAGTTTTTTTCTTAGATTGTAACTCCCGTCTCTGTCTTTGAACATTTGCTGTAAGTTTATTGGAAGTAAGTTGTCTCTGGCCTTGTACATGACGACAGCTGTTTTCAGTGTCATTAGATCCCATATTTTCAATAAACCCGACTTTAAAAACAGAGCGTTTGTATGTGACCCACAGTCGACTCCATGAACAATTCCAACAGCTTTTTTTTTCTACACTGTACTGTAAATATGTTAGTATTATGGATGAATATACTAGTAAACGTGTTTTGTGAGTGAGAGTATGGCTTTGCTTTTAGTAATTTTAGCTCTGAAATCCTTTATTTGTGGTTTCCAGTTTATTTTGTCGTCCAGAATCTCTCCAAGGAACTTGATTTCCGACACTCTTTCCAGAACATTGTTATCAATGGCAACTTTTATTTCTAAATCTGCAGGGATGTGGCGATTTCTATCAAATAAAAAAGACAAATAAAATATCTGGAACACTCCCAGCTCAAAACACACCAAGAACAGAAGCGGAAAATGCGGAAATGCTGACGAGGCCTCTTGAAGACGGTGCGGCTGCTGAGGCAGTTCTCAGGCTGGACACACTTTGGAGCCGAAAGTGAAATCCAGCCGGAGCGCCGGGAATTAACTGACAGCGAGTAAAGGAACAATATGTGTCAGAGCCGTGGGGAAAAACCGGAGAAAACACAAAAAAGCCAAGAGAGCTTCTTCTGAAAAGTCTGTCTGCTCTGCTTGTTCCTGTTGGAGTCGCAGGATTCAGAGGAAGCTGTTACATCTAATTTTAACCGAGCGCTGTATGTTTGCCGTATTTATAGATTTGCCTTCCAGGCTATGTTTTCATTTCATCCTAATATTGCACTTTTTGATGGAAACTCTCCAAAATACGCCGTGGCAGCACGGTTCTTCGCTCTGATGGCAGAGAGAAAAAAGTCAAATTTGATGCTTTCTGCTTTTTACCTTATGGAAATCTTTATAGTTTTGTATGTAAATTATAAGACGGTTTTATTTGTTCTGATAAAACTCATTCCTGTGCGGAAATGCTCTGGTCTTTTAGAGATTTCTACAATTTTGCAGAACTCTCTGATCCTCCAGTTTAAAGAAAAGAGAAAGATTTCCAACTTTTCCATCCTAAAACACTTAGATTTTTCATTTGAATACAAATTCTAGTTTAGTTTTTATCTAATTGTTTATTCTGTCTGGGTTTAAACGTATTTTAATGAACATGAAATGAAAAACAATCAGATAATCAGCATTTTTTTACTTCTCTCTTTTAATTCAAATGGCTCAGCTCTTGACATGTAATTTAACTCATTGGAATTGTTGGATTTATTTCAACTTCTCAAAAATATTTTTTAACTTTTCTGTCTTATTTTGAGTTTGAATGTTTTATTAACATGTTTTCAAAGTCCCACTCCGATCTCTTTTGATCTATTTTCATATGATGATGTCATTTTTGGACAAAATCAGCAAATCTGTGTCGTTTTCTGGGACAAAGTTTCTGCAGAGCGGCAGGAGTTCATTAGAAATTCCCCTCCGAGTTGTGGGCGGGACCTTTTAAGCCTTTTCCCCTCATTTCCCATTATCCATCTGACTGTTTTCAGCTCAATTCCTTTCCGTCTGGCCCTGATTCACAACAATCGGAATGAAGAAATACTCAGATATTCAGATTTTTAGACATATTGACATCCTCCATCATCAGAGCAATGCCACAAGAACATGTTAAGAACACCAGAAATACCATTTTCATTGGCACGCGTCTTCATCGCTGTCACTGCTCAGCCTTTCCACTTCCTCCCTGTTCTCACAGATTTCTCAGCTCCTAAGATTTGAACAGGAAAGCGAACATTTTTAGCTTCGTGTCTGTGAGCGCTCCTCAGGATGACGCCATTGAAACAAACAGACCAAAGGAGTTTGTTCCACGCTCAGCAGAGGACTCCTAATCGATCCCGACGACACCGACTCCCAACAGTTTCAGTGCCGATCAACATCCAGCTCTGAGCAGCAGATTATCTGGGCGGGATGAGCAATCAGGCACGTTTGAAAAAAAGACTGAGTGACTACAAATTGGCCGCCAACTTCGTCTGTCGGAGAATCTCCCAGCCAAGTCAGAGAGAGAACAGACTGACTCACGTCTGCCGACGCAGCCTGCATGCAGCCACGGGGACTTTAGAGAAAGACACAGAAAGCTGGTTCTGGGAGCACAAAGAATCCCTGACATACCCGAGAAGCAGTGCATTGTGGGAGAAATCCTCTGCCTAACTCATGCATTTTGCAAGGAGCGTGTTGAAAAGCTTTTTCATCCATTTTCTAAACCTGCTCTGTCCTGTTGAGGGTTGCTGGAGCCTTTCCCATCCGCTGGGCGCAGGGGGAGACAACACCTTCTGGTCTCATCATCTACACGTAAACAAGCAGGAAGAGGTGAACTTTCACTGTATCACGACCATCAACACATAGGTAGCACTTTCCTCCGCTGCTGCAGAGCGAGGTCAGTGCAGCCTCTGTAGACGTTACCATGACAACAGGACACATCAATAGTCCGCTTTTTGTGAAAAACGATTGAAATGTTAAAAAAACAACACAAATAATTGATTGAATATCTATTTCTTTCAGCAGAGACCATATAGAGCAGGTGTCTAGCATAAGAAAAATAGACTTCACAGAATCAACAGACCGACGCGATCAGGCCTCCGTGTCGTCCATTGATTCAGAATAACGTACGCCTCATTATCCCTTACATAATAGATTCAAAATTATATTCAACTCGGTAAAAAACATTACATGCTAATTTTTCTGTAACTAGTCGCGAATAATGGGATAATTTGACACCCCAAAAGTATATCGTGAATAAAAAAGAGGATTATCAAGAAAATGTTTAAAAAATTCATATTCAAACTTCAATAATAATAAATGGTAATCTTGTTCAGACGTGCCAACCACAGACACAAATGTTTTTTATTTCAGTAATGGATGGTTTACAACAGATTATTAGGGAATTTAGCCAATCACCATCAAGAAATTGTACTCATCATTTTTATTAATTATTTTAAACGTAAAATGCAGCCCCCATTTTGGCCCCAGACTTTACACATTATACAGTCTATGGTAACTATTGACCCCTCCCCCTTGCTTATTCTTGCTAATCCATTTTCTTTTCATGATATACGTTTTTTTTTTTTTTGGTGGTAAAACGTATTCGTTATAAACGGACCAATCAGATGCCTTAATAAAAGTAGGTGGAGCCTGCTGGCCCCCACATCCAACATTCAATTCGTTTTGTCTGGCCCGCTTTCAAGTGGTAGGGGTGTGGCCTTCCAACATGCTCACTCCTGATTGGTGAGAGTGGTTGCCATAGAAACCTACACCGACTCTGACCAATCACTGCTCACTGATGAATTCTGGCTTCAACATGGCGGCGTCCATGTGGCAAAAGAATGGCGCCTGAATTGACTTCCTTTGGATGCGGCCGGACGTAAACCGTTTTATGTGGATGATGTCACACTAACTCGGTCCTGTTCTCATTTACCGTCAATGCGTTTAGGTCTGTCTTCATGTTTTGAGTCCATTTCTGCTTGTTTGTTGGTCCTCCTTCTATGAAGATGATGAACAAAAACGTTTTTTTTTTCCCTGTGTTTTCTGCTGTATCTCAGACGAGTCCAGCTGTTCTCCTCCCAGTTAGGACCTCAACCTGCTTCTGGTTCTACATCTGTCACCCCTTCGTGTCTCACTTCTGTGTCTATTCAAGTGAGAAAAGAAAATCCACCTATTCAGCTTTAAACTTCTAAGGACTTAATCACAATAATCGTGTCGGCAGAGCCGGAGCCTCAATTATTTGATTGCGTCTGATATTACAGGCGAATGCCGTTGTCACGGTAACGGGAAAATGTTCAGACGCAGACGGGCCGCTGCCACTCGGGGTTGTGTGCGGATCCCGTGAAACGCGTGTCATTCATCAGGCGTCATCTTCCAGGCTGGAGGACCGTCGGAAATCTGCGTCAGGAAGCGGAGGAGAGGGGGGGGAGCACGAGGAGTGGTGTCTAAAGTCTCCCCCAGGAAGGATCTTTGACAGAAAGGCTCACGGCCCATAAGGCCCATTTCTCTGATATCAAATATGAACTCCGGTGCGTCCGTTTGTGAAGCTTGGAGATCATGTCCATCATGTCGTCGCTTTAAACACACAGTTTTTTAAATCTACGGCTAAAATGTTGTCCTCTCCAGCCACCTGAAGGTTGTGTAGTTACTACACACATAGGGTGGTGATTGACATTATATGTTCTCTATGACGCTTTGACTCTGGAGCTTCAGCTTCCATGTTGATGGACGACCCAAACCCTTCAATCGTTTACGGAATTAACGAAATTCCAACGGATTCTGAAGCGGGGAAGAGCGGCTTCCCGCCGACATGCATCACTGAAGTGTTTACGCACCAATTTGTGGCCATTTGCAACACTTTACGTAACGTTACAATGTCGTTACTTGCAAAAACAGTCGAGGAGTTATGTCAGGGTTGGAAGTGTGCGTCATCAGAAATGAACGCACGCCGTGGAAGCCTGAACCGTCCGACGAGCTTCTGTGATCTTTATTCATTCCAGTTGGAGATTTGGATTTTTCTCTCTAATGTCATTTAGACTAAAGCTGACTTTAGCTTTCAGGGAAAAGAAGTTTAGACGTGTAAAAGTCCATGAAGAGTCGCTGCTGTGCCTAGTGTTGCTGAGTTTATAGTCCTTTGTAGATGTAATCTTTATACACAAATAAACAATACCTATTTTTGTTTTTTAAAGTTTGTTTAGTGAAATAATTACAGAAAAAGTTGTAAACGGGAAAAAAGACATTTACTATTTGTTGGATTTATAAATTTAAAACAAATCAATGTATTAAAATATTACATACATTTTGAAAATATTGAATACATTTGATTTATTACATTGTCATCTGATTGAATTTCCTCCATTGGCTAGAATTTTAATCAGATTAAATCAAGCTGATTGTCATCTTGATTTCATCTACTTTTAGACCTTTTTTAGGAGTCAGTTGTGGGTTTTTGTCACATATTTCTCATAAATTGTTATCATTTATCATAAAAAATTAACTCATAATTATCTGAGTTAATTAATAAGAAAAATGTAACCAATGCATATTATTCGGTAAAGAAGTGGTGGTAAAATAGATGTTTAATGGAGAAAGTTAAAAATACTAAATGAACAGATTTGAATATATAAACTTTATTGCATTTCACGGATTTTGAGCAGTTAGTGAGCCTGAGTGGTTTTACTAAAACACAGAAATATGATATTTTAAAAGTAAAAATCTCTTTTTTCCCTGTTGCATCAATAATTGACTTGTTTTCTTCGTTTGTGATTTAGAATTGAATGTCTTAGCTTTCTAATCAATAACTAATTTGGGCGGGAAACATGACACATTCAGTGTATTTTTGGAGAAAATTAAACAAGGAGAGAAAAAATGTAACTTTATTTTTTGAGGAAAAAGGGACTCTGGAAAAGATGAGCCTATTAAAAGGGCGTGGCCGGACAGGTGATGGAGGTCAGGTGGGCGTGTCCAAACGTTCTGGAGCTCCTCAGAGATGTTTGAATTTCAGGATGACTCCTGTCTGCGCTGTTGGTCTCTTCCTGGTTCCACGTGGACCGAACCACAGCCGCTTCGCCATCGGAACCCTCCGCCCAGCGCCGTCCTTCGGTTCGAGTGAGGCACGCGGCACCTCGCGCTCCGCGGACCTTTGTTCTGTTCTCCGGCTGTGACTGACTGGGCAGCGCGCGCGCCTTTGACGGTGCAAACAGTCAAGAGGAGGAGGAGGGCTGCTCCTCGCGGGGAGGAGGGGAGGGCGTGCCGTCGTGGGAGAGGTCCACTCCACAGCGTCAGACTCCTGGTGTCCCTCCAAGCCGGAGGAGCGGGAGGACGGTGCGCTCTGCTTCCCTCTGCGGACCGAACGAAGATGCTCGCCCCGCCGCTGCTGCTGCTGCTCCTCGGCGGAGCGTCGGCCGCCTCTCACCGTGAGTACCGCGCGCGCGCCCTCCCGGCACCTGCTGCTGGTTGCTCGGCTTCACCGGGATGAGGAGGGGAAGTTTGATGATCGGGCAGAGGACGAACAGGCTCCAGGTGCGGCGGTCTCGTGCGCTGGTGTGAGCGCGCGCGCATGGAAAAAGTCGCACGCGCAACCCTCTTCGTGGATTTACTGCAACAACTTGACGCAGAACTGAGAGCTTCTGAGTGCAGATCATCTGGATTTTTTTGTGTCTCTGTGTGTGTCCCGGAATCGAACCTGCTCCCGCTCAAATAAATAGAATAAAAATAAAACTCTGGTTGTGGATGCGTGAACTCCGCGTGCCGCGCAACCATCCGATCTGTGACCTTGAGTTCATGCGTGGCAGAAGTCCGTCACAGCGGGAGACGCAGCTGCCGCAGCTCCGCCGGAACGACCGTGGTCCGGGCGGGAGCAGGGACGCGCTTCCTCCGCATCTTCACAACTTGTGTGTGTGTGTGTGTGTGTGTGTGTGACAATCACACACAGCCTATGAGAATGACAACATTAGGATGGAGGCGGGAATGTTCCCATAGGTTCTATGGAGAGAACATGAATCATTGAGGTGTCTCCTGCCTGAGATCTGCTGTGAATCCTGGTTCTGATCAGGAAGTTGTTGCTGAACTGGAAAAACCACTAAGGAGAACCTTCAGATTAGGAGTCTCTGCTTCTGTTTAGGGTTTGTTCTCTGACGCTTCGCTTCTGTGATCTTTATTAATTCCAGTTGGAGATTTGGCCTTTTCTCTCTATTGCAATTTAAACTCAAATATAAATGTGGACAAGACCAATTGACAGTTTATTACTTTTGATCATTTGTTGTGTTCGGTGGTAGAAGGGCGCCCCCTTGTGTAACGGTCATGAGTTTGAACAGGGAGTTAGGCTAAAGCCGTTTGTTTCCCTGCTCCGTCTGATCCCGTGGTGACTTTTCCACATATCGGAAACTCTAATATCTTTCTTTTCGGCCAACATCTCATTTGTGTTTTAGCTCTAAGTTTCTAAGTCTAAAAGACTTCACGAAGTTTGGCTCTTCTTTGTTGCGCTTTGTTCCCCTCAATTGATCCTAACAGCTGTTTGATGGTTTGCATTTTTCTTTTTTAAAACTTCTTATCTTGGCTCAATCTGTCTTCTTGCTCTGTGTTCTAATGTAATTTCTGATAATGGGATCAGAGCAGGGGATAATTAATAAAACAAGATTTCTGTGTGTCTGCTTGTTCGCTGATGACACAACGCTCTCCGTTACTGCCACTTTTTGCCTCTTAAGGGAAACGATTTCTTATTTTTCCTATTTAGTCCATTAAATTCCTTCCTATTCTAGATCATTTCAAATCTTACATATATATATATTTAGACCATAAAAATCAACAGCACTCTCTATAATCTGATGTCGTTATGTTTGACTTTTGGTTTTGTTTACTGACTTTGAACCAATGTTCTGTGGTTCACGGTGCTCCAAAATTGGTCCCAGTGTTTCAGAATGATTTTCGTAAACTAAAAAGCTCCACTAAGTAATGGATTGTTGGGGCATTGTGGGTACTGTAGTCTAGAGCATGGCAGAGTACTGTACTTTAACATAATGAACTGAAAAAGTATTGTTTTGTATTTTATGTGTTCCAATGGAATCATGTTGAAAGTAATTGTCAACGTTTGCCTTTCACATGAAGAACGGCACAGTTCACTAGTAAAACTTCCCATCAACTCCTCTGACCAATCCCCAACCGCTTGACACCTTTCAGCATTTGGGTAGAGTAGTCAAGTCTCATTATCTGACTGTTTTGTTTCTCTTAATGCGCAATCCTGGGTTCCATATGGTCTAAAACTACAGTGGATTGTTTTAATCCTCCTTGAACTGATGGACAGTTTTATGAAACGGTTACCGTCATCCTGTTAGCTCATCTATATTTAATCAAATTAAGCTCCATCTCTGGGTTATGAACCGCTGGCTGTAAAGTCTGCTGTCATTAAACCATTACTTTAAAAGCCCACGCCTGATCTGCGGGTTTGGAATAACATCAGGTCAGTTTTCTTCATAAAATCATCGTAAAACATGGAAAACAATCGTTTTTATAGAAGGGTTTTCAGGTCATAAGTTTTATCAAACCTCTGAAAGCATCTTTGTTTCTCTGTTTGTTGACAGTTGTTTGAACTGCTTTAGATCATATCTAGCATGCTAATATCCGTGTGTATATTCTTGTTATGGTGTTTTCCAGGGTTTTGTTTTAATGTTTGCTTCTCTGTTGGTCACTTCGCCTTGTGTTCCATCCAATCGGCTGTATTTCTGAATTCTTTTGGTCAAATTTGGCTTCAGTTAGATGTGAAGAACACGAAAGTACATTCTAAAGACCCACTCTGAGGAAAAATATGTATTTGGTGTTTTTTTAACATGTTCCTGTGGGATTTTGCTGATGATGGACGTGTAGAAAATTAGGTTGAGGGGTGTGAGGGGCTGTAAGCTAGCGGGAGAGAGCGTAAACGGAGTGCTCTCAGCAGTGGAGAAGGGAAGAGGGGGTGGGGTTGCTCTGCACCAACAGTCTCACCCACAATCTAGAGGGAAACTCCTGTTTCTCTGCAGAAATTATGTCCTTAAAAAAGGACAAAGGTTTTTCCGAGAACAGCATAATCATAAGTAAAAGACTACGGCAACGCTTTGAAAACCGACCAAAAGATGATCAGAATAGGTCTTTACATTTTCTTGTTACCAACTTGAGCCACAATGTTGAGACTTCACCCATAAGGTGTCCTCTCGGTTAAGAATCGCTCGTCTTTGGAACTGTTTTCAACGGTTTCTCAAGTTAGTTTCATGAAGCGGGAAAATAAAAAATGTGGTTCAACTTTGTGAGAAAAGACCCTTTAAAGTGAAGCTGACATTCAGCGAGAAAGGAGCATCAAGGAGGAACTTGAGGTCATGAGGGAGCCAAAAACGGCCGACATGGTTTCCTAACGGATCTGTTCTGACCCGACTACAGATCCTCTTTAGCCTGGATCTTTCCTGAACTCTGAACAAGGGGTTTAGGCTAAAACTCTCAGTAAGTCCATCAGTTTAAAGGCGCCGGCTTGTTGAAAGTCATCCGGGATGAAGACGTGCGTCTTTCAGGGTTTACGTCAATCGTGTTCATCTCTGGACTTCCAGCCACCGAGTGTTGCTCGGGCTTCATGTGTGGCGGGTCTTCTCTAGTGTCGGTAGCCCTACAGATGAGTCAGAAAAGCTCCTTCAGGAGTTGAGGTCAGTGGGTTTATCATTTTGGGATTTGACTGCTGGCATTATGGGACAAAAATACGGTGGCCCTGAAGGTCAAATCACATCAACAAATCACTACGCAATAAAACAATAAAGATCACAGTGACAACTGAAAAAGCAAAATCCCAAATCCACGCGCTTTTGTTCCCTTTCGGGGTCACGGGGGCCGGGAGCCTAACCCGGCAACTCGTGGGCGAAGGCAGTGGACCCCCCCCCCCCCACACACACACACACACACACACCCATGCACACTCACAGTCACACCTAGGGACAAACCAATGAATGCACAAACCAAAACGAATAATAAACATTTCCATTCTAGAAATCAAAACCAAATTCTGAAATACAAAACATTAAAAGAAAACTTTGGGAAAACAAAAGTAATTTAATAAATAAAAATTAAACCAACTTTATTATTGGACAGCGCTGATTGGATGATAATGTTTGAGTTTTGAAGAAGACGGAAAGCAGAGGGATGTTTTACCTGGACTGGGGTAAGAAGCTGACTAATCAGTCAAACTTTTGCTGTGGGCGGGGCCAGACGCTCAAAGAATCACCTTCTGTCCGAAGATATTGCCAAATAATTTCTGGTTGAAAAGGTAAACAAACTTCATCCAATCAGTGATGTTCTGTGAGACCTGTCTTTTTTAATATATATATATATATTTTGTTTCATTTCTTGACATTCATTTTAAGATCTGTAAATTATGCTCCTATTTTCCCAAACATTTCCAATATTGTAATATTAAAAAGTGGAATATTGTAATCTTGTTTTTGTTTTGATTTTTTAAAATTGTCTTTGATGTTTAGAATGTTTTGCCTTGATTAGTTGATGTGATCTGAACTTCAGGGCCACCGTTCTAAAGTGAGATGCAGCAGATTTCCATCGCGGGAATTCAAACTCCTGGATCATTTTTCCCCTAAAGTTTGTTTAAGGAAGGAAAAGTTGTGAATTTATTGCATTAATATGACAGTCGCTTTACAATATCGTGTTTCTATGAGAAACCAGGACTAAACTCGGCACAAATGAATGATTTTGAATAATTCCTTTGGTCAGTTGACTTCTTGGTGGCCAAATAGCAGAATTCCAGACGCTGATCTTCACTTGGCAGTCCGGATGCAGCAGGAATCCTGCTGCATCCGGACTTCCCGCTCTGGGTGTTAAAGGTGGTTATGTTCAGGTTAGACAGTCGGTTAGCTGAGCTGGACTGACAGCCTGTCAAACATGCTCTGAAATGGGTCTTGACGTGAAACGGCGAGAAGCTGCGGAAGGTCAAAGGCCCGTTCTCATATTTACCGTGGGAGGAGAGGAGGAGGCGGCAGCCATTTCCTCTGAGAGGCTCCTCCGCCGTCCTCCTCAGACCTCAGCGGATCTCCGGCGGGCGTCTGTGTTTTTCCCAGTGTGGCTTCTCCAGTAATTGCATCAGAGAAGGTGTTGAGAAATGTTGTGGAGTAGGAGCGTCCGTTATCAGCTGTTGGCTGTTGTTGTTGGACGCCGCCTCATTGACCACAGCTGAGCTTTATCTGGACAGCAGCAGACCGCAGGAGGCTCTCCAGCAGCACTATCAGTAATAGGAAGATGGAACCGATTGGCCACGTTAACATGCAGCAGCAGTCTGAGGCCTCCGTGACCCCGCCGCCGCCTCAGATACCGACCCTGATCCCGCCGCTCCTGCTTGTGTCTTGACGGCCGTCTGGGTTCACTTTCAGATTTTTCCCTCATTTCCATTTTAAACCTTCACTGAGTTGATGCACGAGTGTTTGGAGTTGATTCAGACATAACGGACCTTTTTAAATATAGTTGAATAATCTGGACTGAAATGGATTCTGGAATATTTGGAATGACTTGGATTAAAACCGTCACTGGATTTCTTTCTTTTTGTTTTGCGTCTTGAAACAACCTTGGTTGTGAATTTATAAATAAACTGAATTGTGAGATGAAATGAGCTCCTCCTCTCTGGAGTCTCTGAAGTTTTCAGACCAGTCAACAGCAGCATTTTCCCTTTAGATCTGTGACCTGATGTCCCGACGGCCTGCGCAAGAATCCCTTCTCACCGGATTTACTGGCTGGATTTTGTTAAACGGGCAGCTTTGCAATCGATTTTCCATCGACAAAATAGAAACATAAGGAATTTTGGCTCTGTGCACTTTGAAATTGGGGGAGCAGATACTAATAGATGAGTTGAAGGCACACCGTTGAGGTTAATAAATCACTCATTTGTGTCTATAGTTGGATGTTTAAAAGGCAGCTAAATGGCTCAACTTAATAAAAATACCCAAAGAAATCAAATATTCTCTGCTGATGTAAATATGTCTGAAATTCAGATGCTAGGATTTAAAAAGACTTCACTTTGCGGAAACAACCGTCTGACGCGAAAGGCTTCCACGGCGGGCATTAATTTGTTGGCCATTGTCCCTTACATAATCCATATCAAGTGCAGAATTTCCCCATCAGGTTAACCCTTTAAGTCTGTGAACCACCATAACTCTTTGACTGTTTACCCAATAAGTTCATTCCAACAGGTTCTGAAGCGGAAAAAAGATTTGTGCCGATATGCAACACTTCACTTCATGTCATCTGTTATTATTTCAAAGCGTTCCCATTGGTCTTTTAATTCTGATTATGCCGTTTTTAAGAAGAGTAAAAAAAAATTACCTCTGAGTTGTGTGGAGTAAGCCTGCTCCCACTTCCCATCAACCATCTGTTTACATGCTCTTCTGCTAGCTTACAGCCCCTCACAACCCCAAGCTAACATTAGTGTTGCAGCAAAACTGGGGGAGCAATATTAGATCTATCCAACCGAACAATTTGCATGCAGATTTCAGTTTAGACGAGAACGTTCATGGATCTATTTGTCCCCAAGAGGATGCAACAGAGTAGACCGGAGTAGGGAGACTTTGGCCCCCCCATTTCAGTTTCTATGACGCTACTTAGAGCTTTTTCAAACGGCATCTTTTCATTTACTCTTGATTCACAACGATTTGAATATAGAAATACTCAGTAATTCACTATTTTTTAGGTTGATTTTCTTGATATATGTCCTTATGAAAGGCTGATGATGGAACCAGTGGTGGAAATTAGAGCTAACATTACCAATGCCTTCCTCCTTTTCCACTTGTTCCAATGTCTCATTTTGTTTTTTTACACAATCTGTTCCTATCTTCCATTCTCCTGCACTTTAGTTCCTCCCAGCTGCCCTAATTATTGCTGCACCTTGGAGCATCTGAGAGCCCTGACTGCTGCTTGTGCCCCAGCACGAATCCCTCTTGCAGGAGCATTACTAACCGTCATCGGTATAGACCATTGACTGCATCTGAGAACCGGAGCGAGCGAGTGTGATGTCACCTGTAGAAAATGGTTTCCTTCCGGCTCCAACTGAGTGAAGTCATTCAGTTGCTATTTTTTCCAGGATACAGCGATTATCAACATCGGAGCCAGAAACTGTCTGTAAATTGTTATTAGTCAGAGTAAGTCTGTGTCAACATTTCTATGGGAAGTTCTTGAGTCCAGTTCTCGTATACATTCAATGGCATAGACACAAACTGGGTCTACGCATCCTGCCTTAAAGCTAGTATAACAAAATAAATCCGAATGCACACGTGTATTGGTGGATGTAGACCCTCTTCCGATGCTGCAGACCGCTTAGCTAAAACTATCCTACTCCAATGTCTACAATCCTTAACACACACAACATGCTCCTAAATACTCCTGTTTGTACCTGCTATCCACTGTACAATCAGTCAGTAAATCACCTGCAAATCCCATTCAAAGCCAGTGGAATCTATGAACAAATCAAAGGCTACAGACAGTCGGAGAACTATGTGGACTCGTTGGCCTGGTTGGTGCCTTGGTGAGGCTGAAGTGGTATGAGGAATAACTGCATTGATGAAGGCCATTTAAAGATGAAGTCATTAAAGCTGCAATTGCGCCAGTGCTAAACATTAACGTTTAGATCATGTATATGTTGGTTCACAACATTTGAAATTTAAGGACGTCTGGTTAATGTTGAAATTGGAGGATCGCAGGATTGATCTATTTTTTTGTCCTCCACTGATGTTCTCTGAAGTTACTCTGGTTTCTGAGCAAAAAAACAGGAAAGAAGTTTTTACCTGAGTTTACTTTGCCCATCTAATGCTAGGGTCACCTGTACAACAACCACCACGTGATGGGGGCGCATCGGCAGAATCTTTGAGATTGGCTTAGCTACTGCAGCCTTTTTTTTTTTTATTTTTAACTGTTGGTGTAGTCATGAATGTAGACAATGGCCGTCAGGCGGCGATGACGTCATTACAGATTGTGGGTGATTGTAGTCAGATCGCCAGGTAGCTGCAGCTCTGCTTGGATGATCTCTCCGGTCCATATTAGGTGCTACCGGCCGCCAACTGCCCGGTAGCTCGGTGACGTAAAAAAATTACGTTATACAGTCATTTTTAGACAACATGCCTCCCAAGAAACCCAGCAGGGGCAAAACGGCGTCTCCTGATACGAAGGTCCAAGCGGTCCAAACACAGCAGGATTGATATGCAGGACCCACGGTGACCAGGATCGCCAGATTGACGTCTTGTCATTGCCGGTCCCCGGCCAATGTCAACAGCCCTCTTTGAGTGCCTTTGGCAGCGGGACGGCAGCACGGGGGCGGCTGACAGTCTGAAAACGTCCAATCATCAGACGATTTTGGTGGGCCTTGGAGATCCTCCTATCCGTCAGTTAGACCGCTAGAAATAAAGGTCTGGGTGTCATAATATTTGAACCTTTCCCACTGTGCAACTGCTGCCTCCTGATTACGAATACAACCATGTGGCCACCTGCTGATTTAGCTAAAAAAACCTTGCATGTAGGTCGCCGTAGTGTGGCATTTTGGGATATGTGACCTAGTTTTAAACAACGTTCCAAATGTGGGCGATTGAGTCATAGTTCAAAACCACAGTTTTTATAAATGTAAAAATAAAACAACGAACACAAATTAAGCTAAAAATTGGATTATTAATGGTTTAGAATTGGACGTTTTAAAAAGTTTGAGAAGTTGCTCCCCCTTAAAAACCAGATTCTAGTGGTCGTATGAGGAACTGCAGTGTCCAGGTTTAAATTCACCCGCAGAGATCGGCGCTTTTTGAAGAGTCAAGGTGAAGCTGTTTGGTAAAGTTGTCCCTTTCTGCTGGGCACAAGTTTTAAAATAACAATTGGGGGGTAAAGTTTTCATACGAGTATATAAAGGTATTGATGGTTACCGTAGCAACACACTGTGCCTCGGTGAGTCATGAGTTTTGTGGGACTAAAACACAGACTTTTCTGTAAGTGTTTAGTATTTTTAAAAAGCATTATGGTGCCTCATGTTTCTATCAACATTTTTGCTAAAGAAATCGGATGTCTTGATATCAGGTGTTTGATATGATGAGGTCTCTACATTTTTGCCACATTGTTGCTTTCTCCTTTCTGGCCTCTGTGTTCAGATCAAGGACAGTCTCCAGACTGCAGAGATTAAACACAATCGCAGAAGCAAGGACTGATGAAAGGCTCTCCGTCTGGCTATTTTAGAGTTATGTTCTGTTATCCATCATATGTTCAGGCTTTTTCAATGTTTTTTTTCTTTCAAGCAGGTAAAACTTAGAAAACGTCACCAGCGCAAGTCCATCTTTCCTCTAATTTTAGGCAAAATAGGTTTTAATTTTTGAGGAAAAATTCTTCCAACAGTTTGAAACTTTAAAACATTGGAAGACCCAGATAGCTTCAGCTCTATTTCCTTTCATGTGACCATATAAAATTTAGGATTTTCATTTTTTAGGATGTTGTGCTATGATTTAAGGTGGCACGGGGTTAAAAGATCAAAAATCTTTATGTGACGATGTTGTTCACCGTCAATCGCTGCGTTTATGGACTAAAGTAATCGTAATAAACCCCTGAACAGAATAATCTGAAGATAATGCGTTGTGTAAACTCATTAATCAGAATACTCTTCCCCGATCAGACTCATTCAAAATGTCCTTCTGATCGAGATAGGTGGGTTACGCCGATTGTTGATCTGATCGTGGTGGATGTAAAAAATGCATTCAGGTCGTGGGTCTTTACTGCTCTGGCTTTTAGGTCATGCATAGACGGTGTGGCGCTCCAGAGGAGGCTTTGGAGCGTGAACAGGACCGGCCGGCTGCTCTGTGCAAGTGAACCGTGTCCCTGAGCCGTACTCCTCGCCTCGTGTTTGCGGGCAGAGGGGGTTGCTTTGTCATGGTGTGGCGCTCTGGAGGAGTCTTCGGACCGCGGACTCAGGAGAACCATGTCTCCCGGTAGAACTGTGTCTCTGAGCAGAGGAGCGGCTTTGGGACGGTGTTTGATCTGGCAGAGGCTGCTTTTGATTGTAAAAACGCCGGTCCACAGTCCTGAGAAACCGTGTAAACAAACACGTGAATTTGTGTTTCCAGTCGTGTCCAGACAAAATAAAGCTTGGTGTTATTCCCACATATTTACATGCAGCCAGGATGCACAGTGCTGCACTGACCGCACAGATTTTAGGTTCATCCAAAGCTGGATGCTGTTGGCACGTATTAGCCTAATCCTAACCCTTCTTCCGGGTCCGGGCAGTCAAGAATAAAGCACTGGCCGCACAGATTTAGAAAATTGTGATTGAATAGGCACTTTATAAGAATCAAAACAATAATAAAATCACGTTCAGAAGATCATCTCGCTTTATGCTGCAGCTCTGTTTACAGCGGGACTCAATTTGTCTTCTATTACGGATGTTTCCGGTATTTTAGAGACGTCTGCGCTTGTCTAAATTATTTATTCTGACCCAAAGTGTGGCGTATGTAAACATTTGTTTTTCTGGGCCCATGAACACGGTTCAATTCTAATCCGATCTTCGGTCATTTTGCACATGTAATCGCGGCTACTGTGAAAGTACAACTGCACTGTTGTGTACTGTCTCCGTGGTTGCCATAGCGACTATCATGTGAGATGAAACGGATGGCCTCTTGAGGGGAAAAATGTGATTAGCTAATGTAGGAACACGCATCAAAGGTTGGGGACAAACTTTAGTGGAAAATCTTTTAGAATCCATCGAAAACCTAAAAATTGTGTGTACGATTTTTCAAAATAAAGTTCCAGCGTGAACCGCTGGTGGGGATTCTCACGGCTGAAGCTCAGTCCAGACGGAGCAGAGAGCACAGCTGCTCCCATAAACTACAACTGAAGACTCTTCCCGTTTCCCCGTGGGGGGTGGGGGTAAGGCTGCAAGCTGTCAGGAGTCCTTCATGTATATGTTCAGGGCGTCTTAAGTGGCCTACGCACTGAGCACGCTCTATAGTCCACCACCCCCACCCTCCCCACTGGGTTTTGACCTGAAAGCGATAACAAGTGGAGGCTGCAGAACAGTGGTGCTGCTGCCTCTGCAGCTCAGAGTGACGGCTTCTCAGACACAACAGAGCAGACTTTTGGAAACACTGCAGTTAGTATTAGTGGGGGCATTGCATAACATTGGGAGTTATGCCTGTTCTTAAAAGCAGAAGGAGCGAGAATGCTGTTCATCCTTAAACCTTTGCAGATCATTAACAAGACTGTAAATATCCAGAATCATAAGAGGCTGCTCACAAATGCAGGAGTGCCATTAGAAGCCAAATCATTTGCATCTATCAGATTAATACTAACTTGATAAGTCTTTGTTCTGTAGAAAAATCTTCTCTGTCAGTCGTTGGTCTTCCTGTCTAAACTGTGGTTTCTTCTCATAGCAGCTGAAACCAGACCTGCAGAATACAAACCAGGCAGAGGGAACTCACCTGCAGCCTTGAGAGTAAAAAACAGCAGTCAGTGTTTGGAATACGGAATGACTGGATGTTGGGGGTTCAGCGTATAGACAGGATTGTCTCCTCTGCTGCATTTGGACAAGAGTAGTTTATACAATTTTGAGTAAGACTTCAAAAGTGAGGACTTGATGCTTAAACTCTGTTCGCATTGACACTTGAGATACACCGCAGTGAAATTTCAGACAGAAGTCTGAAGACTTGACTTTGCCGTTAAGCAACCAGATAAGCGTCTTGAGAATCAGAAGAGCTCGCTGCTTTAATTCTTTTTATTTATTTAGAACAACAAAAGTCGTTAAGTCAAAAGATGGGTTGATTTTTTATTTTTTATTTTTTTTGACTTTTTTTCTTTTGCTAACACATGTCTGCGCTAACACATCTGGCTGCTCTAACACAAATCAGTCTGCGCTAACACATATATGTCAGCGCTAACACATATGTCTGTGCTAAGACATATGTCTGCTATAACATGTCTGCTCTAATACACATAAATCTGCACTAACGCACATATTGGTCTGCGTTAACGCATGTCAGTTTGCGCTAACATACATCTGCTATAATGCATATCAATCTCTACTAACACATCTGTCTGCACTAACGTACATCGGTCTGCGCTAACACCCATCGGTCTGCGCTAACACCCATCGGTCTGGGCTAACGCACATCAGTCTTCTCTAATACATGTATTAGTCTGCGATTCATATTATAGTCTGCGCTAACATACAACTGCTATAATACATATATTTCTGCGCTAACACATATATTAACCTGCGCTAACACACATATTAGCCTGCGCTAACACATATATTAGCCTGCGCTAACACATAAATTAACCTGCGCTAACACATATATTAGCCTGCGCTAACACACATATTAGCCTGCGCTAACACATCGGCCTGTGCTAACACACATCAAGTCTGTGCTAACGCACATCAAGTCTGCGCTGAAAGAGAACCCTGTCTTTGTTAACACTCACTTTTTTGCATTGTAACAATTGTTTTATACATTTTTTCAAATCTCCAGTTTATTGATCTGAGAATCAAGCCGTTATCAGTGGCTCCTATCTTGTGAAATAAAGGACCACAGAGCTGTTGCTGCTCTTGTCTAGTGTTGTCTGCAGCATGTTTTTAAATGTTTTTAAGGTGGTCTGAGCTGTTTTAAGCTCAGTCTTTAAACCGTAACCAACTGATTATCCAACAGATGATCAACACTGAAGATACAGCAGCAAATCCTGGTTTCTCCCCAAACCTACTCACTTTTCAGGCCTAGAATGTGGAAACTGTGAATTTCTACAAGTATTGTGGATCCACAGAAATAGGAATCTGGTCTGGCAATAAAGATGGACTCTATAGGAGATGACAGAAAGTTGTTTTGTCATTTGTACATTAGACCTGCTTTCAACTTAGTTACCTGAACCAAAGGTCCCTTCTTTTTGTGTCTTTTGTGAAGCAACATCAAGTTTAGGACTAAACTTTATTGATGCCAGATCCTTGAAGAAGTGAAATAATAAAGAATATGGGCGTCCTCGACTGAGTTAACAAGCTGCTTCAGACTCCAGTAAACTGAACCACGACCTTCTGAAGGTCCACAGAGAACGGCTGTTGTCCACCCATCAGATATCACTTGATTGGCTCATTCATGTCTCACTTCCCATAAAAGCGCGTGTCAGGGACCGGTCTCTGCGGCGTTTATCTGTAACAAAACTCCAAATTAAAAAATGCTGTTTTCAAGGAGACTGTAGTGGACAGAAATGAGAAAATGAAATCTTTGAAAGCTGAAGGTATTTGGATTAACTTTCCTTGGTTATTTTTTTCCAAGAATCCTGAGTAGGCTGCTGTTTGCTGGCTGCTGTTGGGTTTGCTGGCCGTTTTGTTTACATTGGCAGGCTGTTGCATTTGCAGGCTGATCCGGATGGGCTTTGGATTCTTGGCAGACCGGGGGAAGCAGACGGAGCAGCTTTGCTCCACTCTGTTTTCTTTTCTTCAGTGGCATGACCTCTAAACTGTCTGCTTTTGGAGCAGAGGTAGGGTGGGGGGGGGGTTCCAGAACAGTCCAGAAAACTGCAAATATTTACGATGGGATGTCTTCAGACTGATGAGATCTCTGCAACACGTTTCCCAACACAGCAATGCGCTTGTTCCTCTGCCGGCGCGACATCTTTCCTAATGAGCCCCCCCGGCCTCTTAACGAGGGGAGTGGGGGGCCTCGGCCCACGCGGCGCCTGGCGTGGAAGAATGAAGGGACTCAGCGGCCGATGTGACGGCGTCGGTCTGTGGGAGGAATATCGCAGCGCGCTCAGTCATCCTCACTGGAGACCGCTTCAACACGCATCCATTTTTTAAAAGATGCAATCGGTTTCTGGAGTGGCAACCCCCCCCCCCAATGACATACACACACCCCTGCATACGCACACACATATTTACTTAAAATTTCATGCTTCAAGTTAGCTCAGCGAGCAGATACTTCACTCCTAATTATTTCCCGGCTGAGGCTGCGGGGGGTTTACCCGGGACCAGGATGAGAGCGCACGTGAGCGTGTGCGTGCAACTGCATTAATGAACGCCAAACGCAGCGCCACTCGCTCCTGCAGCACATCCAAGGCCTGATGAATTTGTCAGAAGGTAAATGAGGCGGAGCGTGCCGCCGCCGCCGCTTTTCCTCACGTTTAAATGCACAGAGAGATAAAAGTGGTGGTGGGGGGGGTGCACCCCCCAGGGGTGGAGGTTGGGGTGGGGGGGGTGCAATGTGGTTACTGAAAGGACGCCGGTTCTCCTCTGCGTCTCTTCACTTAGGTGTTAGAGCTAATTGACCCCTTCAAAATAAAGCTTCATTTTAAAGATGACATGAATTAATGTATTTATAGCCGCTTCATGGTCGATGTGAACAGAACTGGTGCAGATAATAAAGACCCACTCCAATGAAAAACGGCGTTTTTTTTACACGTCTGTGTAATTTTTCTGAGAATAGATGAAAAATGTAAACAGAATTAAGGTTAAATATCATTTCTGAGTCTTGATTCAAATCGTTATGAATCAGGAGCAGATGAAAAAAGATCGTATTTGTGATGTAGAAGTTACAATCGGCACGCCTCCTGCTCTGCTCCATTCTGATACCTCCACTGTCAGACAAATGGATCCATGCTCGTCTTTGTTTTCCTCGTCTGAGCTGGAATCTGGATCCGAACTGTACGACTGGATAACCCCGACATCGCTCGCCATTTTTGCTGCACTGCTAATGTTAGCTTGGGTTGTGAGGGACTGTAAGCTAGCGGGACAGAGAGCGCTCGGGAACGGGGAAAGGAAGTGGGGGTGGGGTTACTCCACCCCTACAGTCCCACTCACAACTCAGACGTGAGTTTCTAAAGAACTCCTGCCGCTCTGCAGAAGCTATGTCCTTGAAATCGACACAGGTTTTTGGATCTTGGCTTAAAATGGCATAATTCTACTGAAAGACGCTTTTCAGAAGAAGACGATTCCAGTGGGACTTTAGGGTGACGTTACGGCGGACCGCTGCAGGTCCTGTCCACAGACGTGACGGCAAACCAAGGATGAGATCTGATTAGTCAAACTCTGTTGTCTGGTCACCTGTTGTTTCTGTTTTCTTAGTTACCGTGACGACCAGACTTCACCACAGGGAACACGACTAGTAGGAAAGGAGTCATTTTTAAGCTAACGTTTTGTCAAAGCGGTCTAACTATCCGGGTTTCTCTTGACATTTGTTTTTCCATCTCGAGCATCTCTCCTCGTCTTCCTCGCGGTTGCTGAGAACAGGAATCTGTACCACCGCAAGTCAGACGCAGATCTTTGTCCAGATGAAACGTCACAGCTAGCTCAGCCTCCGGACCATCAGCTTTTTGTTAGATTTCCATGGCAACGCAGCTCTTGTTAGTGCTGGGTAGGGTTCACGCTGCGCGCACGTCTCACCGGTGAGAAGCCGCTTCCCAGAGTTCTGTGTTTGATGTCACAGGCAGCGGCGTTGGGGAGCTGTGAGAGATGCGGTTTAATGAGGCGGCGCGGCGTCTTTGCTTCCCGCCTCGCTGCTGCGAGCAGACATGAATGTCGTGTCCTCTCTGAGGTCCGCGTGCGGTTTCTTCTGCCACTGACAATAACTATTAACACCATCATTTCATCCTCATCCTCTTCTTCTTCTTGTCTTTTTTGCGTTCACTAACATGGGCCTCACAGGAGCCTCTTTAATGATGACGATGCAGCTGAAATCACAGCAGCTAAATGGGCTCCAAACCTGAGCAGAGACACACATACAGTCAGGACCATAAATATTTAGACAGAGACACATTCTTAGATTAACAGAGTGAATTGTAAATAAAACAACTCCGATGCCATTGAAGTGCAGACTTTCAGCTTTTAATCCATGGGTTGAACAAAAAGATTGCACAAAAATGTGAAAAACTAAAGTATTTTTTAAACACAATCCCTTCATTTCATGGGCTCATAAGTAATTGGAAAAATGAAATAACTGAAAAAAAATGTTCATTACTAATATTTGGTTGAAAAGCCTTAGTTGGCAATGACAGCCTGAAGTCTTGAACTCATGGACATCAGCAGATGCTGGTTTTCTCCTTCTGAATGCTCTGCCAGGCCTTTACTGCAGCGGCTTTCAGTTGCTGTTTGTAGTGTGGTGTAGTCTTCAACAAGTGAAATGCTGCTCAATTGGGTTAAGATCAGGTGACTAACTTGGCCAGTCAAGAATATTCCACTTCTTTGCTTTAATAAACTTCTGAGTTGCTATGGCTGTATGATTTGGGTCGTTGTCCATCTGGATTATGAAACGCCGTCCAATCAGTTTGGCTGCATTCACCTGGATCTGCACAGACAGTATGTCTCTGAACACCTCAGAATTCATTGGGCTGCTTCTGTCCTGTGTCACGTCATCAATAAACACTAGTGTCCCAGTGCCACTAGCAGCCATGCACGCCCAGACCATCACACTGCCTCCACCGTGTTTTACTGATGATGTAGTGTGCTTCGGATCAGGAGCTTCTCCACGCCTTCTCCATACTTTTCTCTTGTCATCATTCTGGTAAAGGTTGATTTTGGTTTCATCTGTCCAAAGAATGTTTTTCCAGAACTTTTTTAGATGCTTTTTAGCAAAGTCCAGTCTAGCCTTCCTATTCTTGAGGCTTATGAATGATTTTGTATGGATGACGTCACACTGATCCGGTCCAATTCTCATCTACAGTCTTTGGCTTCCACCAGAATCTGAGGAACTCCACTCATGTCGTTGTCTTGGTTCTGATCACTTCCTGTTTTTCTGTTTTTGGCATCATCATCCCCATCAGCCCTTGGGATGTCATATTAAGTTTATGTATCAACTGGGATAAATTTAAGATTCATTATGTGTCGTTTTTTTTTTCATAACACCAGGCTCAGTAAAAGCCAGCTGAAAGCTTAACACATTTTGAAAAATATAGTTTTCTACGTTTTTTTGTTTCGTACATAAATCTTAATTGAACTGAAACAAATCCGTGACCCAAAAATAAAGGTTTGATCCAAATCGTTTCTGACTGTCTGATGAAACAAATCTTTTGTTTTTTGTATTAACTGGAGCTGGTTTCCGTGGAAAAACTCTTGTTTTTGTTTTTCTGGACATTGATCCAAACACCAACCGTTTGTTTGTCTTGAGGTTTCCCTCATTTCTTCAGTTGTTGTTTGTCTTCGGTTCAGGTTATGGTTTCTGTTTTCTCCGTCTTCTCACCGGCTCTGAGTGATCAATACGTTCAGCAGCTTCGTTTGAGGCTGTGGTTTGGAGTCGCCGTCTGCCTGATGCTCTTCAGCTTAGTCATCTTTAGGTTTTTGCTTTGCCATGTTTGACTTTTTCTTCTTGTCAGTAACTCAAAGTTTCACCGGCCGGTTCATATTTTGTGATCTAGTTTGATGATTAGTGGGAAGATGTGCAGAAATGCATCCGTGAAACTACAAATCCACTTTTTCCTGAGTAGGTTGAGGTTTGTTAGTTCATCTAAAGCGCAGCTCTCCGGATGAACTCTGGGGTTGTGTCAGAATCCACTCACTACTCCCCGGTTAGTACTCGCTGTTTCATCGTGTTCGGATCTACATTCCCCAGGAAATTTCCCTGAAGTCTCTGGAAAAAAATGGCAAATATAGACCACAATGCTTTGCGTTTGAAAGATTTGTCATTAGAAAAATTGTATGTACAGTGTTCCCCCGCTTATTCGCGTTTTAGGATTTGTGGTTTCACGTATTTGCAGGTGTTTTTTTTTCTTTTTTCTGTCACATGACTCATTACAAAACGCCTGCATGGGACGTTTGCGTCCGAGAAAGGTGCTGTGTGAATATCTGAGGAGGGGCGCAGAGATGAAGAGCACGCCGCCCCGTCGGCTGAGGAATATTTCACAGCTGCTTGTGCCGGTTCCTGAATCGCTATAACTGAAGGTTGTGGCCCTGCGTGGAGAAATGGCATCAGCTGACTCAGAAGAGCCGGAAATGAAACGGTTCCATAATCATGCACGCTTCATGCACGATTGGGGTATTCTGTGACAGGCTAATAAATCGGATGATCTTTCACCCCTCCAGCAGTTTATACCAAATGGGGGTCTCCCCTGTGTGGCTGATCCTGGCAGGGGGGGGTATCTGGGTACTGTGACCCTTCTCGCGGATCCTCCCGGCTGCGGCTTCTACTGGGACCCCCGTTTGGGCAGCCCCCCCCGGTTGGCTTCCCAAAGGTGGCGCCTAGCAGCTGACTGCCAACGGGAGCAGACCAGGGCGCTCCCACTGTTTGAATCAAACCAAGCATGAGGTGGGTGCTGACCATGGTGCTGACCATGGTGCTGACCGTGGTGCTGACTCTTTTAAGTGAAGAAAATCAACGAAGCGTGGGTCGACGTGTTCGCTGCGTGGTTTATTCGTGATGCTTCTATGAAAATTTCACGTAAAGACAACAACTTTTCTCACTTTTTCCACGTATATTCATGCATGACCAGTTTTCATCCGTGTAATATGCACTAAATGTACACGGTGGCTGTGTGACGCGGCCCTCTTTTAGGGGTTAAGGGAGAGTTGGCGATCCTGCGAACATCAGCAGCTTCCAGGTCTGCAGACGCCACTGAAGCTGCAGCAGAACATCAGACTGAAGGAGCAAAGATGAAAAAAATCCCATCACCCCCTTCAGCCTGCAGAGCGCAGACGTTGAAAGGTTGTCCTCTGCAGATCGAGTGAGCAGCACAAGCTGCTTTTTGATTGGAATGAAGAAAAAGCAGTGATACTCGATATCGGACTATTCAGAGGAATAATTTCTGGGCCGTCTCTCAGGAGCTGAAGAAAATCGTTGGTGATGAATGTGGCGCCGGCGGAGGCCCTTCCACGTCCAGCTGGTCGCGCTGCGAAGCCGCTGCAGCTTCCAGATCCATAGAGTGCAATGAATATGCTGAAATGTGTAACGCAGTCTGTAAGTTTCAGCCTCTATTTATTTCCTGGTTCCTGGCAGAGGCTGGAAGGATTATGAACACCCACCTCTTATCGACTGTGCCAATGAGATGGAAGCAGCAATGTGTGGGGATGCTCACGCTGATGAAAAATTAGACCAAAACGTGTATTCGTGCTGCAGGAGGAACAAATTGGGTGTTAAACGGAGGGGCGAGAAAGCGCCGCAGAGGCCTGCTCGCGCACGCCGGATTTCACACTTTATTATTTGACGTAATTAGATTGTGTGGTTACCTGCTGCATGCTCCCACTGGATGATTTGATATCGACCTTTCAGGAGGAACACACTGTCTCAGATCGCGGCCTGTCACCGCCACGAAGTCGCCGCCGTCGTGGCCAGAAGATAAGCGGCGGCGACTGTAAACGGAGCTGCTTAATGTGGCTCTTTACACTGTGTTATTAGACTATAACCACCTGCTGCTGGGCTGATTGAGAGCGGCCGCAGCTGTGATTAAGGCCTGCGCGTCGCCTCTTACGATTATCGCTGCGGCTTTGTGTGTCTGAAGATTGCGGCGTGGCGAGCGTGTGTGAGTGTGTTTGTCGGGCGCTCCTGCCGTGTTGTGGTTCAACATGTTGCACTAGAGGACGGCTGAGTGACATTTTCTGCTCTTGACTTTGTAAACATGCAGTCAGGAGCCGCTTTTTAAGTTGGTTACAAATGTTTTTCTATTTGGCCACACGTGTAAAAGCAGCCAGACTTTCTTATTTCTTTTTTATATTTGCACCCTTTGATGTTAGTCTTGATGCTCTTTATGTCACCCCGTGAAATATTCTGACTCAATATGATTTATGAGCTTAAATATAGGTTTCTGTTGTATACATTTGAAGGAAAAAAGTAAGTGCAGGTCGTAATTGGGTCTCAGTTTCTCCTCATAACAGCAGCAGCCTGACCATAAGAATACAAACCAGAACAGTTGTTGAACCTCTGGGGCTGATTTTTTTCAAAACTAAGTCAAAGCAACTTTTGCGTCCATTGTTCATGCTCCTGTTCTTGCCCCGCCCACTGTAATTGATTTCCAGATGTATTCTTGTACGAGTTCTCTTGTTGAAACATGTATGAGTTTAGGGGGCCCAAACGTCTCTCTGGCGGTGCAACAACTGTTCAAATCAAATCAAACTTTATTTATAAAAAATAAAAGCGCTTCTCATGCATTGCGCAGCTCGAAGCGCTTTAACATTTAAAAACAACAACAACACAATATTCCATTAAAAACTCACCCTTCCCACTCCCCTACGTTAAAACATATGACCCTTGACCCCCACACACAATGAATACTGACCAAGTAACTTCCAAAAGAAATGTAAGGCTTGGCTCTGCAGTGAGGAAACAATATTCTCTTCATACCTGGAGCCAACTTGGCTATATGAACATCGCCACAGTGCCCACCCAGACCAGGACAACATCGGGCTTCAACTTGACTGTCTACATTTTAGTTTGTGAGGCTTATATATATACTTATATATATATATATATATATATATATATATATATATATATATATATATATATGAGTACACAAATTACTGTGATTAGCTACTTTTGTATAAACAGATGAGGCGTTTTATTACACAATCATAAAGCAGCGACTATTGCATTTCATGCTCTGCTGTAAATTGGGCAATGGGGGGAACATTTCTAAAGCGCTGCTGGCTCCATGGCCAGCGCTCAAGAAGCGTGTGCCTTAGGAAAACACTCCTGCCTCAGTGGGTTAGGATCCATCGGGCCGGAACCGCAGAGGCACGTGCGCCGTTCCAGGCCTCAGTAAACGCCCCAGTGGGCCGGAGTGGTCTTCTGCCGTGGACTTGACGTGCCGTGGGGCAAGAAGTGACTTTCTGATGACAGACAGCATTAGTGCTCACTGTANCGTTCAATTCCATGAGAGATTTCCATAAAACTTTCGGGTAACAAAAACCCCCAACAATTAATTATCCAGAAGAAGAAAAAATGTGTATGTATAATCAGTGTGTAATAAAATGAGGTGTGTTCTCGGCAGCATTTCATTTCCATTTCATTTCTCAGTATGACTGCTATGTGTGACCCGGCACCATTGACCGTTTGGGCCGCCCCCGTTCGAGTACAGCGCCACGAAGGGAACATGCTATCTAGTGGATCTGCTATGTGTGACCCGGCACCATTGACCGTTTGGGCCGCCCCCGTTCGAAGTACAGCGCCACGAAGGGGACATGCTATCTAGTGGATCTGCTATGTGTGACCCGGCACCATTGACCGTTTGGGCCGCCCCCGTTCGAGTACAGCGCCACGAAGGGAACATGCTATCTAATGGATTTGCTATGTGTGACCCGGCACCATTGACCGTTTGGGCCGTCCCCGTTCGAGTACAGCGCCTCGAAGGGAACATGCTATCTAGTGGATCTGCTATGTGTGACCCGGCACCATTGACCGTTTGGGCCGCCCCCATTCGAGTACAGCGCCTCGAAGGGAACATGCTATCTAGTGGATCTGCTATGTGTGACCCGGCACCTTTGACCGTTGGGCCGCTCCCGTTCGTGAACCACTAGGGGAACATACTATCTGCAAGAGAGAGAGAGAGAGCCAAACAAAAGGAAACGAAACAAAACAAAGTAGGGAGCCAACATAAGAATCACTCATACCTAATTTTTTAAGAACATAAATCTACATCCGCAAAACGCTGTAAGGAACTATAAATTGAACCGCCAAGAACAACCCGTATGAAGACACTACCTAACATCCAATCCAAGCTTCCAAAAGCATGCTGAACATGCTTAAGTACATCCATTATTCGTAGCTTCCATCAAATACTAAGAACGAGCTTAACAGCGATAAATGTTATTTCAATTGGTATACTATTTAACGAGCTTAATCCAACGACAGGACTACGAACGAGCTTAACTGCCATAATGTTTCCCCATTTGGCATACCATAATACGAGCTCAGAATATCCATTTATTCGAAGATTTCCATCTAAGTATCAAGAACAACCTCAACGCCATATGTCCGAAGCTTAATTGGCGTAATTGAGCTTAGAAACCAAAAGTTTTTGAGCCCCATCGCATACTATAATACACTTTAGAACATCCTAAATTTTTTAGGCTTCCACCTGGCTATAATCTTCTTTTAACATCTACAATCAAAGAATTTACATTCATGCTGCGTTTGACATTGATTAATTAATTCAGTCAGAGTGTCATTGGAATGCAGAGAGGTCCAACGCCCCGTCACTTTCAGTGCAGCAATAGGTACGTCGAGCAGTCATCGTTGCAGCACCAGATCAAGGAATGCATGGGTGACATCATTTCCTGGAAACGGAGAAGCTGATCGGGGCGTAGGGGTTCGCAGGCTCAGGATGCGATGCATAGATAAAACAAAGCAGTATTAGTCTTGACAAGAATATATAAATAACCCAGAAACTGATCAGTTTCAAAATGATTGAGATAAATTAAATAACAGTGCTTTTAAAAAACAAATCTGAGAAAGTGAATTTAGTAGATAGTTAAGGTAAAGACCCATTGTGGATTTATCGCACCCTAGAAACCACCATAATTACAAATTCCAAAAGTGAAATAATAGTGAAATATATGACCTGCACGAAATCTTAACACCAATTTTTTATATATTCCAATGATGACAAAAGTAACCTTTGACAGTTTCAGAGGGACGCACCTTCAGGAGGCCATCGAGGAGTAGGAGTAGTAGATGGGAAGAGTAGCCAAGGAGATTTGTAGACGAGGAAGGTCAAAATCCCACGTAGCAGAGGATTACAGCTCGGCCGGATTTGATGCCTTGTATATGATATTAATGGTTCTCAAATTTTTATTTAGCCAAGGGAGACTGGATACTGCAAAAGAGAACTTGAGAGCCATGAGGGATCATAGGTTTTGATATTATATTTGCTAGACTGAACCTTAAGCATTTAGAGGCGGAGTATAACAAGCCTCTAAATGGGGATGCATCTAGCAGAGTGCCATCTGCTTAGAAAAGGCAGACAGAAGACTGACTTGTGGACACAAGATTTAACTCTTGAACTAAGCTTGAGAGTGCAAGTGATATATTTCCTACGGTCAGGGTAGAAGTTGCTCAAGGTGTTATTTAAACATTAACCAAGTCAACCGATGACACAATACTATCATTCAATATTGAAACAGCCTTAATATAATCTCCAAGGATGAAATAACCGGACGACCCCTTAAGAACCATCAGAGCCGTAGATTCTGGCGGCCGGACAAACACAAACCACTCTTCTTAAATCCTTTTCCCCCAAACCAGAAGGCGCAGACTCAAGAGAACAAGTGGAGGGAGCCTGAAGACACAACAGGTATCACAAAACCACTCCAGGCATAAAGAGGGAAAGAATGACAGCGGAAAGGTAAACCGACAAACACTTCGAGCGCCAACTGAAGGCCAAGAGACGCCACTGAGAGGCATAGAGGCATAGAGGCATAGAGGCGCTTATATCGCGTTCAGAGGAATTTCGTGGAGACAGCATGGGGAGCTGAAGAAAATATATACCAATCCTGAAGGCACATGGGGAACCAGGCCACTGATGCCCAGAAGATTAACTGCGAGGCGCTAGAAGGTCCAAATCAAGACACGTCAACCTGAACACTTCCTAGGGGCCACCCTCAGTGGCGGCTTTGAAAACGATGCCCCGGAAGAATCCATCACATAGCCCCCGCAAACCTCCAACCAAACTAGAGAGAATAACAAATTAACTGTCCAGCCGAGAAAACAAGGCCGCGACGAGACTGACACACTCACCAATGCGGCCGACGCAAGTCCCTGAATCCAGGGCAGGACCCACTGGGGTACACAGAGCGGGAAAAAACAGGCGGAGCAGAACCAGATGCAGAATATGCGGGGGCAACGAACGAGGATCGCCGAGTGAATAAAATGAGCCATAGACGCTGCATAAGAGAGACCAATCATAGGGGAAAATGTCCACAGAGCAGAGACGGGTCCAAGAGACACTGATTCACATTCTGACTAGCCAGCAGCTACAACAACGAAGAAAATAAACAGAAGAACCGCCACAATAATAAAGCCAGCATCAAATTAAAAAGCAGTCAAGATTCACACTCAGCTCCCAAAGAACAAAACAGCAACAGAAAAACAAATGCTAAAAGCCACGATAAATTCAGCCAGCATGAGAAACCTGTCCAAACGAGGACTGCCAGCCTTCAAAACCACAGAAAAGACCCCACAACCCCTGAAAAAAAACAACCGGACGACGCAGACCTACGCAGCAGAAAAGGAATCAGAAGTGCATCATGAAGACCCGGAGACATAACTACAATTCCCAGGGTCCTTAGGGGCGTGACGTCACAGAAGTAAACAGGAAGAAAAACGCAGCCTTAGAAAACTACACGGGAAAGGACTGATTGCCGCTCACCGCAGAAAGTCGGCTGACCACGGCAGACGAGAAGACCCGGACTGCTCCTGATCGGGGCCACGAACATCCCGAACATCGCGGAACGCACACCCCCTGCAGATGCACGCGACCGCGGCGAAACGAACGCGCTGCGCGCCGGCAGCCGCCCGCGGATCACTGCAAAGCAGAGCAGACGCGGCGAAACGAAAACCCCACATCATAAAAAATGGGGATCATCCATCCGAAGAACGGTGGGAACACAGCAAGACGCCGAAGAGACGGAGACCCGCGGGCACTGAGACCGGCGAAGAATGAGCGCTGAAGGTAAGAAAGAGAATGAACGCCTGCGCACCTGGGCTTAAATAGGACGCTGAGCAGGTGCGTTAATTGACTGAACCGCCCTAGGGTAAGCTGAAAACACTGCTACGAGTTATCGCCCGAAATACGATTGAATCGTCATTTCACAATGTCTGTTGGTGACGAATATGTCTTAAGATGTTTTTTTTTTTCCATGAGTAACTTTTGGTGGACTCCAAAGGGACTTTAATAACTTTAACCGTCTTTAACATCATTTCCATGGTGATGCAATTTATCGATTTCAGCTTTATTTGGTTGCATTTTTTTTTTGCAAGTTTTATCACATTTTGTTCTGGAAAAATGTACGCTACTGTTTTTTTCATTGTGGTCTTTTATTCTGAAGGCTGCGGGTGATAATAATAGGTTGTGCTTTAATTTAACTTTTTCTGCATTTCCTTAAAGCTAAAGCCTTTTGACAAACCCGGATTGTTCCTGAGTCTGAATGCGTCTGAATTTTCAAAGTCTTTCAGAAAAATGCTTGTTTTGCATCAGAATCTAAACTCTGGCACTGGAATACCAAATGTCTTTAAAAATTGATCATATGCAAGTGAGTCTGTTATTTGTGAACCATTTATTATGGAAGATTTACTTGTTTTTGTTTTCCATAAATGTGTTTTTCCACATCAAAGCCTTTTGGGATGACAACTTTTCTCATAAATTACAATCCGACTGAACAGTTTGCCTGAGGAAAAGCTGAGAAGAGTTTGTAAAAAATCACTTTTTATGGGTTTGTCTTACTTTAGAACGATGAGATCTTAAACTAGCTGACATCATTTACATATTTCACTGAAGATACATTTCATAAGGCCTGGAACAAAGTAAATGATTAATTGGTGTTTCGTCAAGTATTTTCTGTCTTAAAAAACATTTACTACTTTTTCTTTTCTCTCATTTGATCATTAGGACTACTTAACCAAATGTTGCGTCTGTATTGCATTATCCTAACCTGCAAAGCTCCAATCTTTTGTGATGTTCTGGTCCCACCAAGTCTTGCGTCTTGACTTGACCTTTACACCCTTGGGTTATCTTTGGACAGTGTGAGATTTTTTTTTTTTTTTTTTCCTTCCAAATGTTTCACCCAATGAGCCTAAACTTATAACCCGAAGTTAGTTACATCTATGGACACAAAACAAGAAAAGGTCTTCTATTGAGTTTAAACACATCAATGACTGTTTTACTGTAAACTCATCGTCCATGAACCGTTATGGACTAACATGGACCATTAGACCGTCTTTTGTAAACTCTTTACTTTGTAAAGCTCTTTTTGTGTTTAGCTTCTCACTGAAAAGTGTTTTCCAAACTGAGCTGAGTCGCGTCGAGCTGAAAGCAGTTTTGCTGCTTGAGCACTTCATCGCGAGTCGGGTCTGAACACGCCATCAGTCACATTGTCACGTATCCATCGGATCAGAGCCAGCCATCAATGCAGCTGCCGGCTGAGTCGCCCCCACAGCCTCCACCGGCACAGACGGCCTGCCTGTGAATAGCACTGCAGCTCGGCCTCATGAATGAAGAAATGAGCTCTGCAGAGAATACATCCAGTGTCACATCATTGCACCTTCTGTAGTGTCTGCACACAGCTGCTGTTAACTCAGTCTGCTCTGGACTGGACACATCAAATGCCCTTCTCCAGTCTTTAAGCAGCAGGTCCAGTGTCTGTGTTAACATGTCTACTGTTTGGCACATCTTTCCTTCAAAAAGTAAAATAGGGGGGATGATATTTTTTTCCCCTTCCAAGAAACTGTAGTGCTAACTTTAACCTCTGAAAATTTTGAAATGTCTCATTTTTGACCTGGTTGTTGGATTTCTTTATAGTTTTTCCTACCAAAACAAACAAGTGCCTGTTTTACTTGTCGTGTCTGCCTAGAAATACAAAACTTAAACAAAAAATGGTTTTGTGTATATTTTGAACTAAATATCTTATTTTATTCATTGATGTTTTGAGGACAAAATTCCCATGATTCCTTTTCTGTATGCCAGTTCAATACCTAGTCATCCTTCATCCAGCTAAAGAAACATTTTTTCATTTGAAATGCCCTTTTAAATAGAAAATCTTCGGCTGTGTTAGGCCACAAAGGCCAGAGCAGGAGGACTGGTTGTCTAAGCATTTTCTCTGTGAAATTCACAAGTGTGTCTGCTGTTCTGCTTAAGAGAAGTAAGACCAGACGTTTAAAAAAAGTTTTTTGTTTTGTTTTGTTGTTTTGATTCTTTTTTGTGTTGTGAAGGATTTCTATTGTTTCACCAAAGGCCAGTTATACCCGTTAGCAGTGGATGCAGTTTATTATTTGCAGTGGACGCAGTTTATTATTTACAGTGGATACAGTTTATTATTTGCAGTGGACGCAGTTTATTATTTGCAGTGGATGCAGTTTATTAATTGCAGTGAATGCAGTTATTTGCAGGATGCAGTTTATTATTTGCAGTGGATGCAGCTTGTTATTAGCAGGGATGCAGTTTATCATTTGGTAGGATCTATTTATTATTAGCAGTGGATGTAGTTTATTATTGTGATGCAGTTTATTAATTGCAGTGAATGCAGTTATTTGCAGTGATGCAGCTTATTATTTGCAGTGGTTCTAGTTATTATTAGCAGGGTGTAGTTTGTTGGTTTGCAGTGGATGCAGAAGTATTATTTGCAGGATGCAGTTTTATTATTTGCAGTGGATGCAGTTTATTATTAGCAGTGAATACAGTTTTAGTATTTGCAGTCAGAATTTTTGTTTGCCCTACTTCACAAAGGACAACTTCCTGAAGGCAGAAGCTGCTTTAATTTTATGTTCCTCTGTGAAAAAATGGTCACTCCTTCCTGTTCTTTCTCTAAAGCAGCTGCACTGGTGTTTCTGGGCTTTTTGAAAGCTCTTCTTTCTTTGTTTGTTTCTTGCTGCTAATTGGTGATTTTTAGAATTCCTTCCAGCTAACGGCGCTCCAGCTGTCACGTTGCCCTGAAGGAGAAGGCTGGAAGGTCCCTTGTTCCTTACCCTTTCTAAACTAGACTCCATCTCTGTAATTAAGATAGTCCTTGCAACTTGGCAGGTCCAATCAGGCAGACCTTAAGACGAAACTAAGCCTCACAAACATCCAGAGAGCTCCCAGAAAAGCTCCCAGGGGAAAAGTGGAGCAAAACAGAGAAAACAAAGATTTGTTCTTGTAGTTTTGGCTTGGGGGTGTGTAGCCTCTTGGTTTGGGCAGATGCAACTTCCAGGAAGCCAGGATGTGGACACCAATAAAGGTTGTTTCAAAATAAAGGTCAACTCTGTGATTCTCCTCTAATGATTTCACTTCCAGTCATTGAAGATAATATTCAGTCCCTGAAACCTCAAAATACTTTCCTAAAGACCTTCTTTCATTGTGATTCAGGCTGGGTGTTAAAATATTGCTTCATGGAATCAATCTTCTCTTGGAAAATATGGATTTCTAAAATCTATGAACCGATTGCCTTTGAATGCATCTTTTAATGTTTTGTTAAGGAAAAGAAATTGGGTTTTCATTTTTTATTATAAAATGTCCACATTTGTTCAATTTAAGTTTCTAGTTTATGTAAAAACTGCTATTAAAGCTGAATAAAATTGGTTTCAGAACAGAAATTTGACAAATAAATGAATTAATTGAATTGTGCTAAATCTGAAATTATATGGAAATGATTTAAAATGGATTCAGCGGTTTGACGTTGATGCACAGCCACTTTTGTTGAGGCTGCCATGCTGAGTCTAAGAATTAAAGCTACACCGAACAATGGAGCCAAAATTCCATTCATGCCTTTCTTTCCCAGACGTCCAGGGAGTACAGTGAAGTTAGGGGCAGGCGGGCTGAACGGACCCACGGTTCATCGTGTTCTGCCGTTTTTCAGCAGCTGAAGCTCAGCTGGCCAGATGTTTGGAATGAGCCTGCAGCCTGCGTGCAGGAAGCGCATCCGTCGGTGCAAGTCCAGTTGGGTGAGCGTGCTCTGCCAGCGCAGGCGTCACAACAGAGTTACGCCTGAAATGCAGCAGAAACACGAGCTGCTGGAGGACTCGCCGTCGCACTGGCGACACCTCCCTTTGTGGTGCGCTGCGAGGACTAACGACGTGTAAACACAATCTCCCTTCAATACGTTTTCATCAGACTGAGAGCCATTATTGCTAGTGACTGTGCAGTGATATTCCAGATGACAGCGACAGCATTAATGCAGGGCAGCGTTGCTCTCCTGTGGCTCTGGAGCCATTACTCTGATCTGTTCAGCAGGACGTCATTTACGTGACTCCACACGCCACGAGCTTCTTCCACTGTTTGTCTCTGTAATTCCTCGTGTTGTTATGACGATTACCATCAAATCGTTAAAAGGAAACAACACAAACTGTTGAAAAAAAAACGGAATTTCTGTGCAAAACGCAACCGATGCTTTTGGCGTTTTCTCCTACACGGGTTGTGAATCTAAACGAAAGAGTTGAAGTTCCTTTGGCCACGGCTGCTGCTGTTTGCACTCGACCCTTCATGACCCCGAGATCAGCAGCCCGAGCTGCAAGCTGGAGTTCACCGCGGTTTCATAGTCACTCCAGTCCTGTCAAACGGAGAAATCACCACAAGTGTTTCTGCTTGTCTTTTCTTAGTAACCAAACCATATATACATTTAATTAAGTCTATTCCACAATGGATTAACAAGATTGAGCTCAAACTCCTGACCGTATACAGGAACTGGAGCGAGTCGTTGTGATGTCACCCATGGGAAATGACTTGACAAAATGAAGCCATTTCATTTGCAATTTTTGGGAAATGGACACCGCCATGTTGGACCCAGACATCACTGATAAGCAGTGATTAATCCAAGTCTGTTTAAGTTAATGTTTCTATGACAACCACTCTCACCAATCAGGAGTGAGCTTGTCGGAAGGCCACACCCCTACCTCCAACAATGGGCCACACAAAATATGTCAAACGCTAAGAATGTTGGGCCAGCAGGCTCCACCTACATTATTGAGGCATCTGATTGGTCGATTTATAACTCGAATAAGCCAAGTAATGCTAATTAGGCTACAGTAACAGCCTTTTACTAGCTTATCTATGTAACTGAGTGATGAGGTTTTAATCCGATTATGTTTTCTTACAATCAGACTTATTATGTGTGAATTTTGAAGGCTGTTTTTTATTCTCAGATCAGTGTTTTTGCAGAGTTCTTAGAACTTTACCCCAAAAATTGCATTTTATGTACGTAGATTCCAGTTTTTACTATATTTTATGTGCTGATGTGAGGGTTAGAAAATAAGTTAAATTAAAATTATTTTGATGTATATTTCTACTTTTATGAAATGTTATTCTAATTATTATTGCATGTTGTATGCAGTCATTTGATGTACTTTTATTTTGTAATGCGCTGTATATTCGCTGAACAACTGCCATGAAAACTGGCTTAACAGCTAACATTTTATATTATTGCTTTTCACATATTCACTTTATTTAAACGTGTTTGTTAGTTTCCCTAAATGTCAACACACTTTTATATTTGTTTGCGAGTTGAGTCACCATCATCCTTTTTAGAGGTTTCATTAATTATTTCCTATTATTTTGTTTCCTCAAAACATGCAAGTTTAAAATTAGTTGGTCAACTTTTGCTTAAAATGCTGGTCTTAGCATCCTGACAACTGGAGGTCTTGTTTTTTTTTAAAAAGATTTCTTGTTAGCAGTTTGCATGAATGATCTGGTTTCACGCCTTACACAAGGCTCTGCATTTAACCGGACTTGGGACAAGCTTTCCAAAGCATTGGATTGTGCCTCCATGTGGTTGCATTCATTTCCTTTTTTGAAGATAAAACTTTAAAAGTCGATCTGGGTTTTATCTGACTCCAATGCATTCAGGAGAAATGTCAGTAGAATGTAGAGTTACAATCTTAAAGGTGTTGCTATGGTGAGTGTAAACACTGGTTGCTAAGGAAGGCCAGGGACTTTACTTTGACGTAGAAAAACCAAATTAGATTTGTGTTGTCATCAGCCCCAGACCTGCCAAAAACACTATGGTTGCTATGGACTTGTCGCCTTCCTTGGGTCGCCATGTTGAATGTTTTTAGCGAGAACCTTCTCCTCGCTTCCTGTAGTCGCTCTTTGGTGAGTGTGTGCTTCGATGGTGTGTTTTTTGACACGAGGTCCCTGCATGTCTGTTCTGCACCAGCCATCGCATTAGCTCACCATGGCGCCTTTGTGTTTTGCCCCTCGTTCCTCGTCGGCTTTCCTTTTGTCAACGGCGTGCTCGCCCCCCTCAGCCGTTGGAGTGGGACTCGACGATCGGGCGGAGAATGGACCCTGCTTCCCGTTCACCTCCGTCCTCGCAGAGGGCTGAATAATTCAGGGCTTTATCCTCTCTGAAGCCGTCGATGAATCATCCTGCGGCTGCCTGTAAACGCTGGCAGCTCCCTTCAGATCATTTTCAGCGTTCAGAGAAATGAAGTGCTACAGTAAAGCGGTCCGTGTTCCTCAATCATTTATATTGATGAGTGCTTCCTGAATTCCGCTAGCGTTTGGAGCTAATTGTGAAGCGATACCCTCAGCTCCACCCGGGCCGCCGCCGAACAGAGGTCACCCGGCTGCTGAGCCGCTCGTCCAATCGGGGTATCACATGAAGCTTCATCAATACGGCACAGAGGGCTGAGGCCGCCCTGATACCAGATACTATCACTGTACCCTTTGATATCATTGATCGTGTGGTTGTTGTGTTGATTAACTTCTGCACAGTCTCAGTCTTTGCTCTGAAGCTGCCGCACACGCTCAAATGAAGCCGGAGGAGACGCTCCACCCCAAGCACCTTTACATCAGGATGGATGGAGATCCTGGTCCCCGTTTGGGGACCCTGGTCTCTACAGCGGGCCCTGAATCACCTCAGGCCCTCCACTCTGGGAGGATCTTGTTTTAACGGGCTGCTGTGGTGCAGAGGTAGAGCGGTCGACCTCTGATTATAACTTCACAGGTTTCTGTCCATGTCTCAGTGTCCTTAGGGAAGATGCTGAATTCCACTTTGCTCTCGGTGGTTATAGGTTCAGTGTGTGAGTGTGTGTGCATGGCTGAATGGAACCGTGAACGTACAGCGCTTTGGGCCTTCTAAGAAGGTACTAAAGCGCTTTAGCTTGAACCCAGGAAAGCGTCCTCATCAGACATTTAGGGGGGTTTCCCTAGCTGGGCTACAAGACCCAGGTTTGGGTCATGACCTGTTGAGGTCTGAGGCGGATCCCATCAAGCTCCTTTTGACCCTTTGGTCACAGGAGGGCGCTGTGATTATCCAATCTTTTCTGGGTGATGACCAAATTAGAAGCATTTTCATCCACCAAAAAAAATTTATGTGTGGTTTAATAACGACCGAAAATTTTTCATGTTTGATTGTTAATTTTTCTAAAGTCAGATTAACGTTCCAATAAAATGTTTTAATGTTTTTCTGTAGTTTAGGCGTCAGAATAAAGACCACAGACTGATTATAGCTGTTGTATATCATGCAGTCAATGAGTCAGCCCCTCTGGAGGCGTTGCCATGGCACCCACACAATGATGATGAATCAAAAAAGTAGCAAACCAAAAAGAGATGCGTCTCACACGCAAATAGGTTTGTTGTGACATGTATTTCCTCTAATAGTACGACTGCTTTTTTTATTTACCTCAGTCACCACGGTGAACACTGGAGGCATCTGTTAAAAGGAAGCTGAAGATTCCATCCCATAATTATTGACATCAACCATTTACTGAGCTTTGTTGTAATTTATACATTTCCAAAAATGAGTAAAAGAGGGTTTTTATTCAGAGACTGAAGGTCCTGGGTGGAAAATCTGCTGTCAGAAATGTCTGAATCTGGATGGATCGTTGTCCGTCATGCAGACAGGATCTTAATAAAGTTTTATTTTGAGCTTCCTCTGTGATAGGCTGACGTTTGTGGACGATGGCGTTCACGGCTGCAGCTCCTGACAGGAACACATCCCTCTGAATTTGCCTCTCCCTCCATTGTCTTTCTGTTTATCTGGGAGGAAAAGAGATTTAGGAGACGAATGTGTCTCACAAGTTGGGATGGTTGCTTCAATCTGCTCAGCGTTTTCCTCCTGAACTTAATTACAAAGACGAGGAAACGTTGGACAAATGCGAAGAACTAAAACAAATGCTGAGTCAGAGCGGGGTTCGAAAATGTAAAACTCCCACATTGACGTCGTGTTCGGCAGAGCTCGTAGAATAAAGATCACTGGGCTGGACCTGCTGGTTGTGGGAGGAGCCATCCCTGCAGACCAGAGGGGTGGCGCCCTCGCTCGTATAAAACCTAGTTCTTGCTTTTGTTCTCTCAGACTATGGTCACATCATCATCAATGTCAACGGGAAGCAGCAGTCGCATTTTTACACAAAAAGTGACCCACTACTGTGGCCCGGGCACTTTTCGAGTGGCGCAGTGGACGACCAGTGACAGGAAGGCAGCAGCGTGATTATTGACTGATAGGATCGTCTAATGATCAACCGATTTCAGACTGCCGTCCCACTGCTACCCGCCGATTGTTAGGAGTCATACCTCAGCAGCGCGGGGACTTGATGAGGGCTGTTGGCATGAGCCGGGGACCCGGCGATGACCCGACGTCACCCAGGCGATCTCGTCCTCCGTGGGTCCGAATGGGGAGACGGCATCGATGCTGCACAAAACTCATCGTGACCTTGAAAGCACCACAGCCGAAAACTCCGAAGAACTTCGGTTTAATCCCGTCATCCCCGCCCGACTGACGGCCGCCGTCTACATTCATGACGACGCCGACGGTCGGGTGGCAGCAGCCAACCTTAAAGATTCTGCCGATGTCTCCTCTCATGGCGTGGTGGCGGTTGTATCTGTAGCATTAGCTTCCCTTCAGAGAGCAGGCCTTCCTGTTGGTCCTAACGAGTTCAGACAGGATAACGAGGGGGAATCTGGGGTTTTCCCAAATGTCCACGTCTGCTCTTCAGGAAGCTTTGAGAAGCTGGACTCTTTAATTCTTCTTTACTGCTTTTGTGTCTTGTCCTCATTGAGATGGTTGGCGGAACAACAGATGACAAAGACGTCTGGTGAATTTCTACATTAATGTTTTCTCCTTTGTCTACATGTTTTTGCCACTCAAGCATCTAATGATGGCGTTAAGCGTCTCCCCCAACGAAAGCGGCTGCGACTGGAGGCTCCTGTTAATTTGGGTGTGAAGGCAGGCTCGGGGTTGTGTCGAGTGCAGACGCTAACCTGCTCCCTGAACTCGGCAGAGGCGTGGAGGTGTTGACGAGCTGCCAGCAGCAGCTGACAGCTCAAATACGCCGATGACGGCGAGATGAAAGGAGAGAGTCGGAGGGAAAAGTTCAGCCGCTGAAGTTTGCCGTCTAATTGGAGGTCAGCGGGGCGCGGCAGAAAACGGTCACAGCGATCGATAACTGTACGGCTCCACAACACAACGTTTTAGGCAAAGGGAGGATGACAGAAAGCCCTAAGCTCCGCCCACCCGACTAAGCAGATCCAGTGTTCACACAAAGATGAAATCTCCTTAATTAACAGATTTTCTCATTTCTAGTTGGATTAACTGATGTGACTTGATGTGAGTTGACATTTCACAAAATTAAAATGACTTGTTTTTTAAAATATAAATATTTTGTAATAATCTCATACATTTCAATTGTTGTGTTGGTAGATTTGTCTTAAACACGTAAAGATTTCTACATTGAGTATGTTTGTTAAAGCAAGCCATTCCCTCATTAAAATGTTTACACGTTGGGCTATAATGGTATGTTTAAATAAAAAAAAGTTAATTGACTAAAAGTATAAATATTATTTGTAAGATTTTTTCTTCTCTGAGAGTTTTGATTTTTGAATTACATTTTCATGTTTAATCTCAATGGAAGCTTTTTCCCGCTTTAGAATCCAGTGGAATTAGGATAATTGCGTAAAATATAAGTTATCTTATCTTATCTTAAAGAGTTAAATCAAAAATCTTTGTTAGCTTGTTTATGTCCAAAAAACAAACTGCATCCACTGCTTCCTGGTATAAGTATTCTTTACAAACAAGAAAAAAACAGTTTGAACTGTTGAAGACATGATGGAAAATGTTTTTGGCATCGCCTCCTACAGAATGTGGCGTCCTTCGGGATCCATCTTCACATGGATCGCCGCGCTCGTCTCCTTTAGAACGCGCCACATCAAAGGCCGTCCGCGTTTCTTCCCGCAGAAAGATCGGCTTCCTCAAACAAACCAAGCATCCATCAAAGAGAAACACACCTGTGTTGTTTTACCTACAAGTCAGTTTGATGGATGCGTCTCTCCTCACCAGAAAAAGAAAGTAATTATAGAAGAACGAGTACCAGGAAAAAGAAAAGGGGGACAGACAATTAAAGGTGGTCTTGGTGTAGATGTGCTCGTCTGAGTGAAGGTTACTCTGTAGTCTTCTTCTTTTCTTTAGGATCCTGTAAACAAACTGACTGCAGGTCCACCAACAGCTTCAATTAGAAAGAACTACCAACAATAGAAACGTTTTACACCTTTAAGGCACGACTGGAGGGTCCGTTTTTTGACCATAAGTACTTTTATTGGTTTGTTTCAAGTAGAGTGTGTAAAATATACATTTAAAATAAATATACACAGTATGCTATTTGATATATTAATTCATAAATATATTGGAAAATGAAGAAAAGGATCCAGTGTTCTCGACATTGTTATTGCATCTAATCATAAATGGACAGACTTGCACTCATCCATAACCCATGTGCTATCTTGTGCCTTGAGGCACTTTAACATTGGGAGTGGGGTCATCTAGACCCACTAGACAGTGCTCTGAACCTTTTTTCTTCAATGATTTGTGATCTTTTGTTGTTGTTGTTGTCTTCTCTTCCTTCGCATGTGCAGCATCAGAACAGACCTTCAAAATTCAGGTTAAAATAAAAGTCCCAACGTTTCTTTAAGATACTGTATCTCACTTTAGTGAATCCTTTTCTGTTTATTTTCACCAATTTACGTTAACGTTGGGAGTGGGGTCATCTTGACCCCACAAGATAGTAAGAGGGTGCCTTAACCTTTGTCAATAATACTAAGATTGACTCAAAATTGGGAGGGCAAGTATGGGGCAAAAGTTTTTGCTTTTGCTTGGCCCCCTGTAGCTCCGCCCCTGCTTTTAGACCATGATTACATTTGTCTGATGCGAAAAAGTCTTATGACTGACTGGATTACGTATCCATTTAATCGAACCCTTCCTTCACCCACGATTGGCCAGGTTAGGCTTTGGCCACTTGTGGGACTGGAGGACGAAGATAACGTCCACTTGGGACATAAATTAATAAACCCCGTCTTCTCCACAGTATATATGGGTACCGTGTCTTTGGTGATATGCAAAGCATCCGCTTCGGTGATTGTTCTCCACCGTGCCCCTTCCCTACGGGTACCGAGCCCCGGTATTGAACGAGCCCCGGCAACATTCTTCAAGATACAAACGATTCTCTGCAAAGGTCATTTTTACTCAGTTTAATGTAAAAATGTAAAAAATAAGTCTAAAGAGTAAGTTTCTTAAACCAAACCTTTTATGTTTGTTTATTTATTTATTTATTTTTGTACAAATCTTCAGAAAGTGCTATAATAAAGCTGCAGCATTTGTTTTGGCTCATGTTTGTATGGAGATGTAAATATGAGTATAATATAAATGTTGTGTAATTTATATATTTTGCCAAAAGTTTTAACACAAAATGCACAGAAATCATTCAGCAAAAACGTTGAGACGTAAAGGAATCATGAAATCTGAGAAAAAACGATGAAAACTCTTAACATGTGGAATATTGGCATACGAAGAGGGAAAGTTCTTTTTTTCAAAATTTTCCCCCTGAAATTATTAGATTTTGTCGATTTAAAAACAAAAGAGATGAAGGTTTGACTTGATTCTTGTAGAAGAAGCTGTTTGTCTGCTTGATCTTCTGTTGGTGAAAGTTTTTATTGCTTTTCTTTTGATCGTTTCCTGATTGCTTTTCCTGCTTCCTGAAGCAGTCGGCCTTTTGTCTACATTCTGCTTTCGCCTGCAGGAAGTTCAGGAAGATGATTGCAGCACGATCCAATGAAAGCTGTGTGGCAGTCATTGATTTAGGCTGAAAACGGTGCAGGTTTCCTGAATATGAAGCTGACGGTTCACTGAGAGTTTATATGAAGCTACGGTAAAAAACGGTTCCATTTCATGGTTATTCCTCATTTGGGTCAGCAGTGTCGATGCACAGAGAGGACAGTTTTAGCTTTTTATTACTGGTAAAAGGTTTCATATTTGCCTAAATAATAATACTTGGTTTATGGATATAAAAGTATATTGAGAAATGGATTGAAAACGCATCTAATCTGCCTCTTTTCATATGAGAATTATTTTTTGTTCGAAATTAACTCCCCTGTTGCTTAATTTTTGATGAGCAGTATTATTGTTTGTTACCATTTAATTTACAAACAGAGTAGCTGAACTATTTTATTTTACTTATTTTAATGACACTTCAGGTTCAGGGACCTTCCTGTGTGGAGTTTGCATATTCTCCCCGTTCATGTGTGGTTTTTCTCTCCGGGGTCTCCGGCTTCCTCCCACCGCCCTAAAACATGCTCCATAGGTTCATTGGTTCATGTAAATTGTCCATGAATGAGAGTGTGCATGAGATTGTGGCCCCGCGTCAGACTGGCGACCTGTCCAGGACGTCCCCTGCCTTCGCCCACAAGCGGGCGGGATAGGCTCCAGCAGCCCCGTGACCCCGAAAGGGAGGAAAAACGGGTTTAGAAGATGAATGAATGAAGGAGATGACACCAACAAGCAAAGCAGAAGACATGGAAAAATACTTTTGAGTTAGTTTGTTTTTTTGCTTCAATTATTTTTCTTTAAACGGGTCAATTTGACCCACAACATTGTATTTTTTTTGTTGACCAAATTAAATAAAAAATAGAAAATACCTAAAAAATACCTTTAATTTGTTAAATCTTTTTTCCCAAAATGGTTCAATTTGACCCAGAACATTTCAATTTTTAAGCTAATTACATTAAGGTACCTGAGAAGGGTAAGTGGACGAATACCTGAATCATTTTAAATATATAACATTAGGCTATAACATTTTAAAAATAGTCAATAAGATCCACAGCAATTTTTTATTAGAGTTGATTACATTAAATAAACAAGAAAAATAAGTGCAAAAAAACACAAAATCTTTAAAGGTTGTCATTTGTTGGACTTTAACGTTTCGAAACGGGTCAATTTGACCACAATAAATAAACAAGGAGATGTGTAAAAATAGTTTAACCCCCCCCCCACCCACCCACTAATAATACCAACAAACTTGGGTCAATTTGACCCTTGAACATGTTTTTAATTTTTATGCTGACTACAGTAGATAGGCCAGCAGGAGAAGTGAAGCAATACTTCTAAGTACATCAATTGTTAGACTTACATTTCAAATGGGTCCATTTGACCCAGAACATAACAGGAGGGTTAGAACCCAAGTAAAAACCGCTGGAGGCTGGTTTCAGAAGGAAGACATCTGGCACCCCCCCCCCCCCCCCCCCATCAAAGACTTCTCACTGATAATGAAAGTTGCGTCGATCCTGCATACAAAACCTTTCAGATCTTCTGTTTCTGGCATTTCTCTGTCGGTTTCTGTGGCGTCACGAACTGGAAGTTCCTAAACGTGCGTTTAGGGCGTTTATGGGTCCACGCCAGAAAGGAGAATCAACAGAACGGCGTGGAGCTCTGAGGTGACATCAGGCAGAACCGTCATCCAGAACCTCAGCAGGAGGAACGTCTGTCTTCCATCGAACCCCGCTCCGCTCTCTTAATTGGGCGCGTGTAACTTTAATCACCTGAGCTCCATCCAGCCGGCACAGACGGGGCCCCCCCGCACACACATCCCTCCCCAGGCTGCTCTTTTCCTTCAACATTTACTTCTTCTATTTTTAGCCCCTCCCTGCGGCGCTGTTCCGGCTGTTTCCGCAGAGTTTCAGGTGCTCGTGCAGCCCGCGCCGCCACGCTCGCTCTGTTGTGATGTGCGTTTGATGTCTTTGTGCGGCGGCGCCGGGGGAGGGGGCGGCTCTCTCCACGTGCAGATGCGAGGCAGGGGCGGCGTCTCCTTTCATCCCACTTGAAGTGAAACCTGCAGCCGAGCGCGGCTCCAGTTTCTCTGGGCGTCCTTGAACCGAGAAGATAATTTTCTGCAAAGTTAATTACAGATTTCCCTTCACGTGACGCAGATATCGATTCAGCAACGGAGGGAAAAGGACAAAGAGGAGGCCGCTTCTCACCCGCGCGGCGGCCGCCATCGATTCCAGGAAGGAAGAGGAATTCACGTTTTGCCCTTCTGAAATAAGAAGCTGCAGAATTATTGAAAGACTTGAAATATGTCGTGTTTTTATTGCCAGAAAAGGGTTTTGAAAAATCCTCAACTGAGTGTGAATTGATCCTATTATCGGGGATTGTCTGTGTCGCCGGGCAGGATTCCTCTGAGCCGTGGAGCGCCGCTCTTATCTTTGTTAGGGATAACGCACCAACAAACACTGCTATAAATAACAGACGTGCACACAAACTCGTGTTGCACTTTGTTTGTGCAGCGAGCAGAAAATCCAAACAGAAATCAGTTTATTTTTAGGAACATTTCTCTACCGATGGTGAAACGTTTGGTTCCAAATAAAATAGATTTTCATTACTTGTTTTTTTTCTTTTTTCTTTATTGTAGTGGAGGATAAAAATGGAATCATTAAGACAAATCATGTCACAGTTGTGAGGAAAGGCTGCGCCTGTGTGGCGCTCTGTCTGCAGAAGAAATGGTTATCAATATGAACTCAAATATTAAGTCATTTAGCCGTTTCCAGTCATGTTTTGCGAAGGTCGTTTGTTCAAACAAACCAGGTCATCGTATTTCATGAAGGCCGAGTCGTTGTGATCCTCAGAGGCTTCGATTAGAGTCCAAACAATCCGTTAGTGAAAGACACCCCCCCCCCCAAGGAAAACGGTGATGACATTTTAAGAACTTAAAATTACATTTCTGAGTATTTCTTTATTTCAAATCGTTGTGAATCAGGAGCAGATGGGAAAAAGGCTCCGCCCCCTTTCTGCTGCTTCCATTTCCATGATTGTCTTTGTTTTCCTGGTCTGAGCTGAAATCTGGATCCCGGCTTTACGACTGGATGACTCCAAAATTCTTTGCCATTTTTGTAGCACCGCTAATATTGGGTATAGGGGCTGTAAGCTAGCGGGAGAGGATGTAAACAGAGAGCTCTAACATCAAGGAGAGAAGGTGGGCGGGGTTGCTTTGCGCCGACAGTACCGCCCACAACTCTGAGGGGATTTCCGATGAACTAGAACAGAAACTATGTCCTGGAAAGCGACAGATTTTTAGATTAATTCATAACTAAAAAGACGACTGGAAACAATTGACAACAGATCAAAAGATGATGAGAGTGGGACTTCAACGTTCTGACTAAATCCAGAGTCACACAGCCGCTACGTACGTTTTGCGCATATCGCTCAGATGGAAATTGGTCATAACATAAATATATGTGGAAAGAATGAGAAAAGTTGTAGTTTTTACTGATGTATCCCACATTAAAAAAACCACGAAAGAAGTACGAATAAACCACGCAAAGAACACGTTAAACAACGTAGAACATGTCAGTGATCTCTTGATATGCAATTCATTAGTGTATAACTGACAAATAAAATAATTAACATATGTGCGCCGTATACGAGGTATAAAAGTTATACATTGGTGGTAAACAGGGAGGTCCAGTTTAGCTTAGTCTGTTTAGTTTAGCCATCAGTGACTGCATTTTAGAACTGATTTAATGGTTGTTTACTGTAACCGGTGTGAAGCCCATTAGACATCTGTGTAGTAAAATTGGTACATGCGTGAACAGTCCGTTAGACACGCGTGGAGTGGCATCTTACAAAAATCACGCACAATTGCGTCAAATTTACGTAATACCTGCGTATCGTCTACATAGAATATCCATGAACTGCGTCATTTTCAAACCAAAACTGAATTCATGTAAAGAGCCGTCGGCTGAAACCCTTGACAGACGTCTGCGCACATCGACGAACGCAAGAAACACTTAAGAATACATGAATCACAAAAAAAACCTGAAATTTCATGCGTGGAAAATGAGCAAAATGTGCGTTGACCGTGGGACACGACCTTAAAGCAAACGTTTCATGGATTCTGCTGTAAGAAGCTTCAATGTAAGGGTGGGGTCATCTGGACCCCATAGGATAGGGTTAATATAATTTCTTAGTTTTAGCTTTGTTCCGTCTTTCTTTTTTCTTGTGTCGACTGAACAGAGACTCGTGGGTGACATCACCCTCTTCTGGTGGTCATGTGACCCATGGCGGCTTCGGTTTGTGTCCCTGGAGTTTTGGAACTCGGTAGAAAGAAGAAATTAAACGTGTTTCACGAAAAATTCTTATTTTCTGTCTTGCAAGAAAGTTTTAAAACAAAATCTTGGGTTGCGCGAACACGTCTTAGTGACCAGAAGACCAGATTTTTCTTTCCGGGGGGGGGTATGTTTTTGCAGTGTGAATATTTAGTAAATCTCAATACCAGCAGAGACCCTTGGAGGTGGAGCTGAGCAGCAGCCAATCACAGGCGAGGGGATACTCTTCTTTAGAGGAGAGCTCATCAAATCAACTGCGGTTTTGGGTCATTATGACCCGTCGCCACAACAGAGGATCTTCAAAGTGTTCCTTGTTGTTGTGGACTGAATGGAAGAGTAAACCGGTTGGCCCGGACGCTCACATCAAAGGGCGTCGGATGAAGGTGAGACAGACGGCGGTGGGGAGACTTTTGACGGACGGGGGAGCGGTCCTTGCATAGCCCCCCCGTGCTCGTGTTAAGATGCTGTGGCTCGGCCGGTGGAACATCTGCAGAGGCGCCGCCGAACACTTGGACCAAACGGCTTGATCCACTTTAGTCACACTTGAAATCAGGATTAGAGAAATCTCCTGGCAGCGGATGAGAGGAGCGCTGGAATCGGGTCGGCAGAAATTCTGCAGGTTGTCCTGAAGGAAAGCCTTGGCTCTGACTTGAAACTCCAGATGTGCCCAGGCCCCCCCACCCCCCCGATGGAGGATAATTGTAATCAGGCCGGTGCCAGTTCTCATCACGTCCCCTTAAAGCAGCTCAGACCCGGAATGAGGCGCAGATGAAACGCTGACAGCTTTAGATCACTGCACTCTTAATCTGCTGCCTGTTGGCATGATGTAATCTCACAGTGAGGGATTAGAACGAGCACACGTAACGCCAGCGAGCGGGCGCCGCGGCCTTTGCGCCGCTCTCTGGAGGGTCACGGCAGGGGTTAATGGACTGCTGGAGTCATTTGTAGGCCGCAGAAGTGAATCAGATCCCTGTTCTTTTTTTTTCTTTCTTAGCTCCATGTTGCTTTCAGGAATGGAGACGATGACTGCGCACATTTGTAAAGTGATTTGATTTCACTGAAAATTGATCAGAATCTGCTTCCGTTTTATCTGCTTTTCCAGACAGTTGCAATGGTCCTCTGGTGTCTGCGTTGCCGCAGTCGTCTTTTCAGAGCTCCTCGCAGTCGGCGGCCAGCGCCGCCGCCTTCAACGCCATCCTGAACAGGAGAGACGGTGAGTGGGACCTCCACCCAGAGGCCATCTTTTTCACTTCTGTAGAAAAGGAACCCAGGGGGGGCCGGGCTGCAGACCTCATCAGTCCTCCATATCGCTCAACAATAACTTGATGTGAAGCAGCAACCCCAGCGGTTACAGTTTTTCCAATTCGGAACATTTAAATTAATGTTAGTTTCAAAATAATAAAAGATGACAATCAATCTTTCCACATTTGAAGTTCATCATTCTCACTAAAACCTTTGTTTGTACTTTAATTTGTGTGTGTGTGTGTGTGTGTGTGTGTGTATATATATCACTATGAAAATCCTCTGCTGTGGCAACGGGTCAACATGACCCGAAACAACCACAACAGCCTTGTGGTTTTTGTTGTTAGGAGACGTACTCTACCTACAGAACCTCATTGGTTAAAGAACATTCATTCTGTTTTGTTTTTGTTACACTGAGAAATATTTTGTTGTGTAAATCAGATAATGTTGACTTGGCGACCCACTATTTAGTCTCTATGTAGTCAGTAGTGAGGGAATTCGGATACAACCACAGTTGCGGTACATTCAATAAAATGAATGTCCGCATGTTAAAGCGAATAAATATTCCGGCAGATTTTTTTGTCATATACTTTTAAAAATATTAAGAAATCATTTAGGTAGAGTTGTTCGAAGTATAGCGATACGCATCGTGTTGTGAGATACATAAGTATCATAATGCTAGCTATTGACAACAAACACCCCTACTAAATACACTTTTTGTTAAACTTGTGAAACTCCACCGTAATCTGGGACTTTAGCCTCTAAACGTGTGTTTTTTCACCCTCCAAGGAGACATTTTAATGTTGGGTGGTTCAGCCAAGCGTGTGGTTTCTCCTCCGCAGGCTTTAGCCTCACGTTTAGATGCAGTGATGCTTTCACTGACTGTAGTTTTCCAAAGTGCTCCCGCGTCTGACAGTCGTCTGTGATTTCCAGTTTGTAGCCGTTCAGATCAGAGTTGTCTTTACATAATGTCGTAAATGGAGGTTAAATGAAGGCGGCGAGGGCGGAGCTTCCTCACGAGGATCGGATTCGCCTCTCAGAATCGATTCCGGACGCGGGAAGACTTTGGATTCACACACATGCCGGCTGAAGCAGGGAAGTGTGGAAGAAGCTGCTAAATTCTAAAAGGTTCACAGATGACAGAATTAGTATGTGGAAGCTGCTGACATGAGACATTACATGATAATTACAGCGTTGGATGTCCGCACTTCCCTCCCTGCAGGAAAAGGTTAGCACTCATAATTATTTATGAAGAAGAATCCCTCGGTTCCCCTCCGCATGCATTACTACACCGATGAAGGGTCTGTAGATCTGAGATCTTCAGCTTTTCTTCAGACATCCTGCTTGAAGTCACAAAAATGGATAAAAAAGAAACATAATGACATAAATAAACAACCGGCAGCGTTTGGACACACCACTGTGCACGGCTCCCACCGCTGACCAAAGTACAGCCCGGCTGGAAGAGGAGGGAATGGAGAGGATGACTGTTGGCGGTGAAGCCACCTGCAGTCAGAAAACAGGACGGATGATGAAGCCAAAGAGAGAAAATGCTTATGCACAAGTTTTCCACATGCATGCTGCGGGCGACAGGTCATAGCGAACTCTTATCCAACATGTAACGTAAAGAACGGGTGAGACGCAGTCGTAAGGATTTTCCTTCTTAGAACCTTCTAAATCCTGCACAACGGTCCTGTAGTGCTGTTCATGTTAGAAGTGCTGTAAGATGCTGACATGAGGAAATCAGACAGGGTGTACTTTGTGTGTCTTGTGGGGTCCAGATGACCCTACTGCCAACGTTTACGTTGGGAGTAGGGTCATCTGGACCCCACAAGATAGCGCAAGGGTTAGCATGGTCTTGTGCCATGTTTCTGACAATGAATATTTCTTGATTCAAATCAATGTGAATCAGGAGCAGACGCCAAAATAGCTGCTCCTCCCCAATAGTCCCGCCCACAACTCTATTTCTAATGAACGGCTGCCATACTGCAGAAACTATGTCCTATAAAACCACACGGGATCATCGCTTAAGAGAACACTGAGAACACTTTGAAAATAGATCAAAAGATGATCGGAGGGAGACTTCAGAATAACATTTTCAGTCAAACAAAAACCTGAAAATCTGTTTCCAAGCACCAGCATTCAAGCAAAAACCCGCCTGATGACCGACTGCCCCTCAAAGGAGGCTCCAAAAACCTGCCTGGAGGCTTCACTTTGTGTTTCTCCTCCAGGAGCAGGAGGCTGGTCTCCCATGGTGACGGACCAAAACCCCTGGCTGCAGGTGGACCTCGGGGAACAGATGGAGGTGACGGCCGTGGCCACGCAGGGCCGCCACGACAGCTGGGACTGGGTCAGCAGTTACCTGCTGCTGCTCAGCGACACGGGCCGCATCTGGAAGCAGTACAGGCAGGAGGACGGCGTGGAGGTGAGTCGCGCTCTGACCATCCGCTCCTGCCCCATCCAGCCTGACGGGTTCTGCTTTTGTTTGGGGCTTCACGGAAACACTCTGAAGCGATTGTTGTCGGTCGTTTAAAACATGGAGCTGATTAGCATGAATTAGCATGAACTCTGGAAGCTGAGCGAAGGGGGGGGGGGGGGGGGGGAGGGCTGTACCTAGAAGGTCACTGACAGATTGTATAATCAATAGTAGAAAGAGAAATGTGCAAAAGCTGCAGTTGGATTCTCCGTTTGTGGTGTCAGGATTGAACAGAAAAACGTGTTTGAAAACTCAAGAAAAGACAAAAAAGCGAGAATATAAAATATATAGAAAATATAAAATGTTGTATATCAGCTGCTTTCGTCTGGAATTCAGTTCAAACAGTTGAAAAGTTTTTTATTTTTTGTTTACCTTTATTTACCCCACAATGGGGAAATTGTTCTCCGCATTTGAACCATCCCCTGGGGAGGGCGGGAATCGATCCGCCAACCCTTCGGTTGTTGGACCTGAGGTAAACTGCCGCCCAGCTACGGTTACGGTTGTCAGAAGTTACGGTAGTCAAAAGCTTTGGTGTTGTAAGGATTTAAACAAAAACAACCATCTGAGCCTTTCCGGTGGTAGAGCTACAGCTGAAGGACGCTCCACGGCTCAAACTGTCTTTAAATAGAAAGATGGAGGCAGCATCAGGCTCGTTTCACGGAAACGCTCCCGATTCCTGCAGCTTTGTGCTTCCCAGCCTCTGCTTATCTGCAGCGATGGTCTGGCCTCAGTCACGGGCGATAGCATCTCCGTCTCCTGATCCGGACTCTCTGCAGTATTGATGGCGGCGGGTCAGCGTGGGATAACATCCTCTCACTTCCTCCGACGCCTCTCAAGGTGTGGGAAGTGTCTGGTGTCAACACGATTATAATGCTGCCTCTTTCTGTCCCGCGTGTAAACTCCCAGCAGCCCGCTCACGGGTGCAGAGGCTACGAAAATGGCCCCCACGTTGGCACATGTCATCAATTCTTTATTGTGTTTGCCCCAGTTATGTCAAAGGCTGCCAACGAGATGTTCGATTCTATTTCAGAGTGTTTTTCTACTCGCCGCTCCAATTAGCATGGCGGGCGGCACTTGCCCACTGGCTGCCGCAAAATGATCTTTTTTTCATTGTGTTGAAATTATGGAGAAACACAAAAAGCGAACAATTTCTGTAGTTCTGTGCCAGCTTTCAATTATTTATCCCCCCCCCCCCCACCTATTTAAAAATGGATCATCGGGAATGCAGGAGAGTGTGGGAATGAAGGAGGCTAAAATAAGAAGGCGCTGCAGTCTGAGGCCGCCTCCACACGCCTGCTAACGGCGTTGAGGTGTGAAGGGGGGGCGGGGTGGGGGGGGCGCATGGTTCAGAACAAAGAGGCGAATCTGGAAGGAAAAGTTTTCAAAGTTCATTACAGGAGGGGGTCAAATCAGGTCAACTTTAAGTGAATAAAAGACTTGATTTTAAATTAAAAAATTTAACTTAAATTACAAAACTTCCAAGAAAAAATAAAAGATTTGGGGAAAAAAGAATTTCTAGAGAAACTGAAACCTTGAATTGAAAAAAACTCAAGAAAATATAAAAAACTAAAATATTTGTTAGTAACAGCTTCTGCTTAGGATTTTCGGTTCATGTTTTTTTTACTTTCATTCTGGTTTGAAATCTGAATCTTCCTTTTTGGAGCCTGATCTTTCATGGGGGCGGGGCTTTGAGCTCATTGGCTACCTGGTCATGATTTGACAGTGATTTAATTCCTGCTCCTGGCCGCTTTTGCGTCATCCCTCCTCTGATGTTACCGACTTTGGTAGAGCGTTGTCACTACTGCACGCCGCGCCACCACAAACTAAAGTTGAAAATAAAAGAACGGCAGTAATAGCTCTACAGTTTTTTTAATTGCGATTTCAATACGTACCATTATTTTCTGGAGTCAAAGCTTTTTGCATAGTTGTTGGCTGGGGGTGCGACCTCCGCGTTATATATTTTTTTTATTCGATAAATATGCTCCTGTGTCTTTAGTGTCCCACCAACACTGACGACCACTAGAGGGAGCTATATGCATTTAGATCGGTATTTGCTACTGACAGCAACGCAACTCCACGTAGCCAGGAGTCAGACGGTTGTTCCAAAGCGACACAGGGGATGAAAAATTCAACTGATTTAGTGATTTGACGCTAAATAGAGTCTAGTTGACTTGTTAGCAGGATTTTCATGCTATGATTATCTGAGTACTTGTTCATAAGTTGCGCTAAAATACTAAGGTTGTGTCCAAATTCCTTCACTACATAGTGCAATCTATGGTGCGTTTGCCATTTTGGAATCTATGAATCCAAAATCGAGGGCCCTGGAAATTTCCCGGAAGATTTTGCGAAAAATCAGTGTGCATCGATGTTCACCAGATCAGCAAATATAGACCACAATGCAATTTTGCAATTTTGCCCAAAAAATGTATTTTTTTAAATAAACCATCAACGTTTTTATCTTCAGAAGACAGTGAAGTCATAAATAATCGTCTCAAAACGCTCATTTTAATTTGATTTTACCTTCGTGAAATCGATGGTGTCTTATCAGCAGTTAAAAAAAAAAAATAGTGAGTGTGGTGTCCGACTTTTAAAATCCTGGGCACTACATAGTGCCGCACTATATAGTTTTTTAGTAGTTAGGGTTAGGATGGGAATTCGGACGCGGCACTAGATTCACTCTGTGCTTCATGAAGCTAAATTCTAAGGAGAGACGTTGAAAGTTTGATTGAAAGATTGAAGAGTGAAAAAAGGAATTGAGCATGAAATAGTCTATAGTTTTTGACAGTCAAACTCTGGGTCAGAGACATCTTGCATGCTTAGGATGACCGTGTGCAGGTGGTGGTCAAGGCCAAACCGCCCTGAAGAGAAGAGCCAGGAGGAGAATGGGGCGGAGTCGGGCCGGCGAAATGTCTGGAATGCGGATAAACGAGGAAGGGGTTTGATTGCGATTATCGGCTGTGAAGAAAGTGAATCAGCAACCCAGTGTCACAGGAACAGGCAGACGGCTGGATCCAAATGCATTCAGAAGACTAAAGATCAGTTCCAGATCTAACGCTCGGTAATGAAGGCAGAGTGGCACAAACAATACTTCACACTGGCTGAGGCTCAGTGCAGTGCTTAAGTAGACTGTGGTTGATTGAATAAATGAGAGTCAGATGTGCAGAAGTGACAGGAAGTGTGCGCTGGGGTTGCTGGGAGAAGTAGTGTGGTTTGGAACTCTGCGGACGGCTCCCGGCGGTGACCAGAGGGGGAGACTTTGAGCCCCGAAACAAACATCTCTGACCGTTTAACCGTTTAAACTGATTTTTTTTGTTAGGAAAGGAAATATCCTTACCGTTGATGTATGAAAAGTTTTTCCTGATCAAGTTAGTTTGTTTTCTTTAGATGAAGCTCAGGTTTATGTCTCTGCTTCTGGAATGAATCCAAACATTCAAAGCGCTCAATCATCTCGGAGCAGAAGATGTGTGTGTCTGTAGTGGTGAGATCATGTGAATTACGTTCTCATTTTTATCATTATTAGTCATCTTATAGTAATATCCCAATTCCCTAGTTGACATATTTTGTTTCTGTAAATGTGTTTGGGATCATTTTAGAGAATTTAGGCCCCACGATGTGGGACGCTCTGGGGCCGCGCCGCCGCTCCTGCAGGTGCAGCCTGACAGCTTGGCTGCAGCGTTCAGATGAGCGGCTTCTCGGCTTCCTGCTGCAGCTGTCGGCCGGAGAGGAGGTGATGCCGCTGTGCAGAGCCGCTGCAGGCCAGAAAAGCAGCCTCTGATTTATTGTATTAGAAAGCACATTTCTGCAGACACCCCCCCCCCCACCTCCATCCCTGCTGCCCCCTTGATCTCATCCACGTCCGTCTGGAGGCTCAGAGGTATAAAAAGAAAAACGGCTCCGAGCTGCAAACAAGCTCTCTGCTGTTGGAAATGTGGGGAAAAAAAGATGATTGTTTTCGTGTTTTCAAAGTCATTTTTCAACTGGGCTCAGAATATTTATTATAGCTACAATAATGATATTGCGTTTTTATTGCCCCGCTCAAAGCGTAATTGCCACGTAGTTAAATGAAAGTGCAGAAGAAAGAGAGCATTGGAAGAAGAAAATCGAATATTAAATGATATGAAAGAAAAGAGTTAAACAGCAGCAGCACGGGCTGAGTAAAGCACAATAATGAAAGCGCGCTTTTGGGGAAGGATTTGAAGAATTGGTGGCTCGCCGCTCTCACGGACTGCTGGGAAGTCCGGCTCTGTTCGCCTGGAAAACATTTTTCTTTTGTTCCAATAATTATATGAATCCCTGCCGAGATGTTTACTTCTACCTCAGTAACGTGCCATTATTAATATCTTCATTAATTGCACCTTAAATATTTATGAACCCCAAGAATCCTTCCAGAGCGAAGCGAAGGTGGGATTTCTCGTGGAGGTGTGGTCTCCCCAAGATCCACTCATTCCCTCGGCGGCAAACCCCAACTCTGCCATCTTTACATAAAACACATCAAAAGTGGCTTAGTCTCCAGGCAGGGAGGGAGATTTATTCCCAGGATGTTTGATGATCACCCTTCCTCCTTTAGAAAAAATAAAATGTCACCATGGCAACCACACAGTTTTCCCACAGTGGAAAAACTCTCCATTTAATTGCGTTTTTGGTCCGACTTCTTGTCAAATTAGCCTTTGCTCCTGATTTCGTTCACAAAAACCTCACAGGAAACACTGGCTGGGATAGAATGACTTTAAAATATTAGAAACTGCTGATAAATTATGCACAAAACATCAAACATCAAAACTTTAGATTCACATATACATAATGAGGTGCATATGAATGCTGCCATAGAAATATGAACTTTTTCTACATTATAGTAAGCCTTTTAGTCTAATCTTAACTCAGTTTTCTTAATTCTATAGAGCCCGTGATCTGACGGGTAAAAAAATTTTTTTTATTTGTTCCCACAAAATAATATTCTTATATACATTTATCCTGTTGTATTTGAATACCCCACAGTTACAGGGACACTGTGATTGGTTAAGATGCATTATGGGATATGTATGATGCATGATTGGATACGTAGAATGTAGCCTTCGGATGTAAAGTGACTGCTAACGAGTATGTTAATAAAAGACAAGTCCTGAATATTATTATTCCTGTTAGACAGTAAATGCGTTGTAATGAGATACACATAGACAGAAATGTGAAGGTATCTGCTGTAAAGTATTGCACATCTGTGTTTTTGAATGACTTATTACTTGAATTATTATTTCGTTCCCACTAATTAATTTTTTCATGGAAAAAAAAATATTTCATGGAAACTAATTATTATTTCGTGTTAACGAAATATTATTTCTCGGGAATGAATACTTTTTTTTTTTCCCCTTGTCCGATCACGGACTCCGTATGATTCTTCTGGTGTTCCATCTACAAGTTTACATACCGTCAGTCACATAGGTTCAACTTGTTTATCAAGATCATGTGATCCACGCATTTCTGGGAGCCCCACCTCATCAGCATGATTCAAACTCTCACTAAAAACCCTCTGTATAGAACAGAGGTTCCCAAACTGGGGGGCGCGCCCCCTAGGGGGGGCGCGGAGGTATTGCAGGGGGGGCGCGGTGGAGTTTTTTTTTTCATACTTTATTGACAAACAACATAATACAATAACAATGTGAATGTCTCAGGGGGAATTGAAATGTGTACATATTGCAGAAAAATATAGGAAATAAACCAAAACTATATACATATATACATATACATATACAACATAAGAGAAAAAAGAATAATTCCTTCAAAAATCTTTGGGGTTTAATAAATTTTAAATCTTTCAAAAATTAAATTAGTTGGATTGCTTTTTGGTTTTGCAGATGTTTGATAATGGTACAGTACTGATTGATTTCACTCAAAAACTGCTGGAATGTAGGTTTGGAGTTTGACCGTTTGGCTTTATGGATATGGAATTTTGCCAATAATAAAAACAATTGTGTAATGAAGATACAATCTTTGTCTACTTTGACATTAAGGTAACCCAGAATAATGTCTTTATCTAAAAATGTAACAGTTTGTTTAGTTATACTTCCAATATAGTTTCCCACTTCAATCCAAAACTTATTTGTATGTCTGCAGTCCACAAACAGATGATAAATAGTCCACAGAATGAACAAAACAGGTCCATGTCCACAACAAATCTACTCAAAGTTTTGGTAGTATATTTACAATGCAATATTTTGAAGGACACCTCTTTTATTTTGTTATTTAGACAGTATTTATTACTAATAGTCCAAGCATAAGTCCATTTTATGTCCACAAATTTGGATTCCCAGTAAAACCTCCCAGCAGGTAAGGTTGTGGTCTGTAAAAGATTTCTTATTTGTTTACTGGAAACTGAATTAACACAAATATCCACATTGTCCAAAAAAATTGTCTGGGTTCTTAATTGACTTATGTTATAAATCCCTTTACACAGTTGAAGTAGACTGGTTGGAACGGCATCTAACACTATTGCATATACTCTGGGTGGAACAGGAATACCGAATTTTAAAAGAAATTCTTCATTCGTCAGAAGATGTCCATGAGAATTGAAAAGTTGTCTGATTAAAACAATATCATTATCATACCATCTAGGAAAAAAGTGATTTATTCTTGTATTGTACATTACTGTTATTCCAAATAAAACAAGTTGTTGGAGAAAAATTATGTTTATAAAGGAGTTTCCAGGCCAGCAGGGCTTGTTTGTAAAAGTTTGAAAGTTTGGTGGGTAATCTTTCAATTTTATAATTACATTTTAGCAAGAATTTAATGCCTCCCATTGTGTCAAATATATATTTGGGAAAAGCATTCCAGATATCGTCTTCCCCTTTCAATAAATTACTTAACCACTTTATTTTAAAAGAGTTGTTTAAAGTTTCAAAGGTTAATACATCCATGCCCCAATGTTTTCTGGTGTTACACAAAACATTTTTCCTTAAGTAATGACATTTTTTCCTCCAAAATCAAATAATGTTTTGTTTAATAGGTTACAGATGTGTTTTGGCATTTCTGAAGACAGAGACACAGACAGATCTAGAGATTCCTTCAGCTTCAGATAACAGAATTCTACCATTCAGAGAAAGATTTCTCATTAACCACATGTTATAAGGCGCGGTGGAGTTTAGAAACTAAGGATTTGTATGTTTGTGTCAGTGTGGGGGGGCTCAAAAATATTCTAATCTTTAGAAAGGGGGGCCCTGCAGAAAAAGTTTGGGAACCACTGGTATAGAACTAGATTCAAGTTTTTTACCCTGTAGTTCCTCATCATTCCACTAGAGGCAGTAGAAGGGCTTTTCGTGCTCATTTCAAAATGGCTGCCTCCCTGAAAACCCAGAAATGTTTTTGGCGGGAAAAGTGTTGCTAATTTTCTTTGTCGAGAAAAAGTCATCTATTGTCAGCTATTTTTGAAAGAATGGAACACCAGTTGAAAAATCCTTAAGTCATTTTAATACAGTTACACCTTTTTAAAAATGTGTGGATCATATTTGAGTCGTTGGGTGAATAAGGTGCTTTATTTTCCTGAACACTTGTGTCACTTTTCTTGCTTCTTAAAATAACATTGTTGTGAGCAAAAACTGACCAAATCACCCAATGGATCATAATTGATACAATCTAGATCTCAGTGGAATTCTTCTAACATCTGAATTCCAAAATAAAGAATTTTCTGTTCTTTGATCTTGGGACTTTACAGGTTTAAGTTAATCATCCTCAGTGTTTTTCAGTTTCTGGTTTTCTTCTTGTCGGGTCATCTGGACTCTCACCTTTTTATTTCTCAATTTGTTTCATGGTTTTGTCTCACTTTGAGTTTTATTTATTGAATATTTCACATTCTTGCTGCTGAGCCTCATGGTCTCCTGCATTTTGGGACTTTCACCCGCAGTTCTTGACGTCGACGATGAATGAAAATGCTGAAATATTGGTTATCGTTATTAGCTAACATAACGTTTCGAGCCATCTATGGTCAGAATTCCTAGTGTTGTGACCACTTCAACTTAACATAATTTAAACCCTTTTTATTGCATTCACTTTTACTTTTGCTTAATGTTAATTTTACTTGTCATTCTTTGAGCTTTAAATAGGCGATAAAACCTCCGCATGTCATTGTTGAATTGCTCTAAAGTTTTTCCTCGCTATATTGCGGATCAACTGTCGTCATCTCGCTATTTAGCAAATTTTTTCTGTGCTTTTATTTTTTAACTGCGTCCTGATTGGCTGTAGACCTTGTCAATCAATGTCCTCCATGTCGTGTCTCCTGTACAGAATGCGTTCAGTTTGCAAAGATGATCTGTGTTTCCATGTGATCAAACTGAACTTACGCTGCTGTGAAGGTTTGAACTCTGAGTTAAAACAAGAGAGAAAAATGAAGATGTTCACGTCTGTCTGAGAAAATCTATAGTGTGTCATGAGGACTGTTAGTGCTTGAAAACATCTAGAATTATTGGAAAAAAGAACAACAATGACTACTCCTAAAACTCCTAAAACTCTACGATGGGTTCAATGTTCTGACACAGAGTGCGGCTTTAATCGTCCTTCAAGCAGAGAACACACATTTTCTTTTGTTTCTCCCGTTTTGTACACACGGCGGTGAAAACTTTTCCTTTCAGCTTTTGAAGTTTTGATCAATCAGACTCGATTTAAATCCATCGCCCAAGGCAGACCAGCTCAGCAGTTTCTTCTCCATCTCTCAGCTGCTTAATTACTTCAGGTTTCCGTGTGCGAGAGGCTGCATGTCGTTCCAGTCCTGCACCATCTCACCATCTCTAACAAGCAGGCAACCCAGCAGGAAGGTGGGAGACCTCTCCCAACGTTTGCCCCTTCTACTAAACCAGAACCATCAAGAATTGATGGTTTTGTTCCCATAACTTCCACATATTTATCCGTTTTTGGATTGAGCGGAGAGTCGGCATGCGGTCTGATTTCTTTCACATTTATTTTCTATCAAACATGATTTGAAAACACCTCAGCGAGGCTCGTCGGTGTGAAGCCTGCAGTGAGGTTCTGTGGGATATTTCACATCTTCCCAGGAAGTCGGTGTGTAGCAAACCACACGCTGCTGTCTGAACAGTTTCCTTCTATTTTAAGGGTTTTCTCCGTTAAAGCCGTTGATTTAACAGTTCAGCCGTAAAAAAGAACCAGTTTTCATGTCATCATCAAACGCCTGCTAAAAAGAATTAACAGCTGAATAATTTGTTGTATTTTGCTTTTTTTCCCACTTTAGCCCTTGTGCTATCTTGTGGTTCCAGATGACCCCAATGCCTTGGGAGGCACGTTAACGTTGGGATAACACATAGCACAAGGGTTAGAAAAAAAAAGTATGTTTAAGCTAACTGTGGGAGGGGCTGAGTCACTGGCTGCAACATCAGCTGGTTGCCAAAAATAGCTAACCGCATTTCTATGCATCACACCTAAGTCTCTTAAACTCTTCAATAGATCCTTAAAAAAAGTGTTTGTTGTTTTGCTTTTTGCTCCATCATTAGCTGCCTCTGAGAAATTGTCGAAATGGTCACAGAAGTCCAACGTATAACAGAAAACTCGGTCAGTTCGTAGCTGATGTGGGAGAGGAAATGTGGAGAGCAGAATTGTACAAAATGGAAAGTCAAAAGTTGGTTTACATATTTTCTGCTTTTCTAACTGCTGTATATTCCACACTATGAGTCGCACTCACATGAATTTGATCTTGAAAGGCAAATCATAATGAAATAGATAGTAATAATGAATGGAACATAAACACGCTTCACCACCGGAACACATTAATGTCTTTGTCATGAAACATCAGGGAGAATTAAGCAAAAAGAATTTAGCAATTTAGCGTAGAAGTGGGTGTCCTGTAATGTTAGCGATATGAATCCTCATTTTATGTTAGTTATGTCCGATATACTGTTATTATTTAAAATCTGTTATGAACCTTTGTCGATGTTGACATTTCTTTCAGAATAAGAATTTCCTGAGCTCCCTATACCTCTCACCCTCATGTAGGCGCTAATACGGGATGCTAACTGGGTGGTTTCTATTTTCTTTTTGGAAAATTTTCAGGAAATAGTCAGATCCGCAATAAGTAGAGGTGGTCTCCAAGGGTGCTGGTGTGTCTCGACATCTTTTGACTCCCTAAAACACAACGCAGAAGTGATCCGGTTACACAAACACTTGAAATTTTGGGGAGAAAGTTGACGACACGAGGTAATTAATGTACATCACAGTGTAGCCGTCTGGACCAGTTATTCCGAGCTTTTCCTACCGTCTGCTTTTATCTGGGTCACTCACCTGCTGAGAGTTAAAAGGCTCCATTGTTTGCTACTTTAATCTGCAGAAATGAAGTTCATCATAAAGCAGAAGCTGTAACGTTGGTCACACTCTGCGCTGTCAGGTTGACGTCCGGTTCTGAGGTCCGATCTGCACTTTGAGACAAAACCTTGGAGGATTTGGGTGTAGCTGCCTCACTGTTGCTGTTGTAATTTGACTCAGTGGGAAAAACGTCCAAAGCTGCTTCACAAAATGTACTTTCCATCGAAGCTTTAGTAAGAAATGCATCACTTCTGAGCACCACGCCTCCTTGAACTCCTCTCTCTTAAGGCCCGTACACACCGGGACGAATTATGCGCGCGATATTCGCCGACGATTAATGCCTCATGACTAAACAAAGGGCACCAATGTGAGTGTGCACACCGACGCGACAAAACATCACACGTCAAAGCGTCACTTTTTAAAAAACGCCTCGGGTTCGTTTTTCGACCAATGAGAATGGCGCTTTTGCACACGTGTCTGGAGCTTCCGAAGTTACAGTAAAACACAACTTGGGGGCGCTCAAACACAAAACTGCCTTTCTGAGCACACATACCAGCGAAGAAGATATACGCCAAGAAGAAATAAGACGAAGAAGATGCAACTCACTGACGGACATTCTAAAATACCCCGAAAACGCTGATGATACATTTTCAGCTCTTGTACCAGTCGATAAAACTCCCCATGTTCTTCTCTTCTTGTAATTATGGGATGTACCCAAAATCGGCGTCTTTCATCATTAAACAGAACTATAATTTCTTCATCGCTGGAACTGGAGCTGGAGCTACTGGTGCTGGAAATATTCATGTTTTCTTTGTTTGATTCTGACAAGCGCGTAAATACTTGCTCTCTTCTTCTGAGTGAAAAGCGACTTTAAGAAGCATAAAGTCGCGCAGCGCCACCTTGTGTATAGGGGTATTTCTGTTTTACATTAAGCCCCATCTAATGTCAGGGAATGAATTTGCATGTTTATTCGGGTCATCGTCAGCGCAAAATCGCCTGGGTGTGAACACAAAAAACGTGGTGAATAACGCCTGGCGAATATTCGTCCCGGTGTGTACGGGCCTTTAGATTCATACAGTATTCCAAGATCTTTTGTAAAAAAAAAAAAATATTAAACGTTTAATTTTAGAGTTTGATCTAGTTTAACCAGCTCGTGTCAGAAGAACTAAACTTGATAGAATTGTTGCTCTTTCTGACCTCATGAGCGTCGTGGAGCAAACATGCACCTGTCTGTATTCAAGTCTTTTGATTATCCAATTGAAACACTGGAATCAAAAAGTCATTAAACTCCTGATGTTGTGGACGCGGTGAACTGACGGACATCCTAAAGCCTTAGTCACATGCATACATTCGATGTCTCCTTTTTGTTTCTGTAAATCTGGATTTTATTCCAAAAACTCTTTGATGTTCAATGTTGGTTTACTCTTCCGGCACTACTATCTAGTTAAGACAGCTTGGCCTCCTTGGATGATCTGGATTTTGACAAAGTTTGATACTTCCTGTGCTCCTTTTGATTGGCTCTCTTTAAACAAACCCAATGTAAATGTCATTGGTTGTTGTGTTGCAGTTTTTTTTTTTTAAATTCCCTCGTTCCTTCTGGGTTGTGTTGGTTTGAGCAGGTTCGCCTTTCAGCGTGGACGTCTCCTCCTGAAGGTCTATTTTCTCTGAAGTAGGAAGCTAACGCCGTCTCACGTTGGAGCTTCCTGCTCGCACATTCAAAGCAAACTGTTTGAACTAATCAAAGCGGCAATGGCCCACTTTGAAATCCTCCTTTAACCTAAATCTGGGATATTTGCCGTCTCCTCCAGAGTTTATTAGATGCAAATATTCATAGGTGAAAAGAGGAATGTTTTCCAGCAGGGAGTCCATATTATCCTTCATTATCCTTGCAAAGCCTTATTTAAAAATCTCTTTTTAATGCAGCATTGAATAAATGTGTGAAACAAATTCTCCTCCTCCGGGGGGCTGTTTAAACATTCATTTTGCTGCATGTTAACGGCACAGGTAGATGGGATCTAACGAGGATTAAAATGTGTTTGCATGAGCGCTAAAGGACCATTTTCGGCCGCTAATATCCTTTCTTCTGCTAACAGACCGGCAGTAACACTTCAGGCCGGAATAATGACGGACAGGCGCAGCTGACGGGGTTCAAACCCTGCCGCTGGTCCGCTCTGGCCTGCTCATCATTATGCAGTTAATCATCTGCTCAGCTTCCGTTCTGGCAGCTTTAAGAAAGGCTAGCAGGTCGTTATGCAAAACGCACACACCTTTAAATAGGAAATGTATTCACCAATCAGAGGGGTTTGATTTAGAGCCTCAGTATGAAGAGACATCTGTCTGTGGACCCCACTTCTGTAAAGAGTCAACTGTAAAGAGTCTGTTAGTGGAGGTAAAACAGGTAAAGATTGTTGGTTCTTAAGCTACGTTCGCAACGAGCATTGAAATGAAGGGGACCCCATCCATACATCACTACCAAATCAAAGTCCCTAATTAGCTAAAGATTGACCTGTCGAGCCTGAAAGCGATCGTTGAAATCTGCTTAGCTACACGTGAAGGCGGGAGTTTTCAACGGAAACTTGTGGGCGGGGCTAAGACAAACGGTTTACAACTGTAACTTCATTTATAGAGCACTTTTCTTGTTGCAGAACACCTCAAAGTTCTTTACATTGGTTAGCCGTTTCTCGCTGTTTTATTGCATAATTTTTTAAAATTCCACCTTTTTTAGATTATTCTGCATTTAAAAAGTGTGAAAATGTTACCGTCTGTCTGAGAAAAGCTTGTAGTGAGGGATTTTACATCTTAATCTAGGATTATTGTAAACGGTAAAAAGGACTACTTTGCTGATTTGGTCTATTACGGGTTATTTTTAAAGCAGAACTTCCGCAATGAACTCTATTGTGATAAAAATAATAATAAAAAAAAAAAGTTGAATCGTAATAAAAGCCCCCATCAGTCTTACACATTGGTTTGTTGTTGACTAGAACAGAAGCGTCTCCAGCTCTGCTCGTTCTTCAGGCCTCCGTCCAGCTTCATGGACTTCAGGGTTCTACAGGTTCTTTGGTGATGTTCTGATGCAATGATCTCATATATTCTTCCTGGAGTTGCGGTGGGAAGTCTCGGACGGTGCAGCTGCACATGCGGAGCGTCCTGCCTCTTACTTCTACCTAAATCTTTCAGATCTGTGCATCTCAGTGGAGTTGGAAACGGTTCTGAACACGTTGTTCCAACCTCTGGCGGTCTGTGACGGACAGGTGTGAGAGCTCACCTGAGCAACGCTGAGATAAGGCATGTCAAGCGTTTTAGAAAAGGGAACCTTTTCTTCTGGAGTTTAGAAGCTCGTTTCAGAGGAAGGAGTCACTCTTGGCATAAACATCATTTTGGCCTACTTCCTGCTTGTTTGTTTTTCTTTCGACATTAAACTCTGGAGATTTCAGAAGTGGGTCAAGCTGTGCTGAAGGTGGATATGCTTCAGTGGGACTAGAGAAGATGCTCTGGATGGGGCGGGTTTTCATGTGTGGCGCTCTGTGACGGCGCCTGGTGGGACCCGGGTTTGTCTGAGGAGTTATTCTGAGACTACAGTTCCTGTTCTTTGCCTTTTTCTCGTTCCCTTTAGGCGTCGCCACAGGAAAACATTCTCTCCTGTTGAACCCTGTGTTCTGCACAACCAAGACCGTCCCGACTGAAGTTCTGTTTGGGATTCTCATGAGGTTTTATGTTGAATAGACAACAGCTAAATCTGAATTGCTCCCTTATCCCTCTGGCTCCTCCCTAGTCCTGCAGTTCTAGGGGTATTTGAAGCTGTAGTGTTTTTTGTTTTTTTTAGGTGTGACTTAGGGATGGGTATCCCTCAGCCGGAAGGGTGATCCGCGGCCCGCTGTGGTGCGGAGGAGAAGCACATTTCTCTGCATGGGTGTGCTCTGAAGCACAGACGTTTGCATTTAAGCCTTGGAGACACGTTAACATTGGGAGTTGGGTCATCTAGACCCACTAGACAGTGCTCTGAACCTTTTTTCTTCAATGATTTGTGATCTTCACTGGTGTCCATGGATTACATGAAATCTTTCCACCTTTATCCACCTTTGTCCTGGTAGGGAGAACACGTCAATGTGAGGGGGGGGTCATCTAAGATAGCAGTTCCATAAGTCCATCAGGGACTGATTACAGATTATGAAGGAGCATCAGTAGCTCTGACGGTTTTTGTTTTTCTTAAATAAAACAAATCTTTATTTAAAACAGTCATTCTTGTGTCGCTAAACTTCGTCTCTGTCTTCGGTAAAAGAGAAGAAACCCAGAGACGTTTGTTCAGAGCGGCAGCGAGTCTTTCAGCTGACAGACAATCACTGCGGCGTCGCTCTCGGCGTTCCCCCCCCCCAGGCTGTTTAACTTGCCGCTAACCTCCTGGAACAGACTGGAGTCTTAAGGCCCCCCGGTGAATTGATTAAAATAAAGGTATGTGCGCCTCTGTGTGCGCCGAAAAGGAAAAGTGTCACCCAGGGGAGCTCATCACCGCAGGGGAAGCATAAAGAGTCTTAATTAACGGGGTGGGGGGGCTGTTCCACAGTGACGGCTACATAAATAGAAGTAATGGAGTTGGTGAGGAGGAGGTGGGGGCGGCCGGGCTCCTCACGGACCAGACTTCACCCCCGGGTCGGAGCTGTGGGAGCGTCTGTCGTAGGATTTTCCGCCGGTTGAGGACGTCACGGGGAGGGGCGGCGGCGGCAGAGATCCCAGAGCGAAGTCTCCGGCTGACGTCGCTCTGAGGTTTGATCCCCTCCGTCTGATGGGACCCAAGAAGAACCTTCTGCAGCTTTTTCACGTCCGCGTTCTTAAATCGATTTGAACTTAATACTGCAGCAATAATTCTTCAGAACCATCAGGACATTTTTTTTAGGCAAAAGAAAGTTTTGGGTTCATTTTGAATGTTACAACTGAAAGAGGTCCGTTCTGTTCGGTCTGTATCAAAATGAGAAGTTCTTCTCAAAACCAAACGGGATGGGATTTTACAAATAACTGGAATTCTGCAGTTTTGAACTAAATGTAACCGAACCAACGAAGACAAACTGTTGAGTTTGACCTCAAAAACACTTTGGCCTCTGGTTTCAGGCGCTCTGTGCCGCTGAGGCTTTGGTTCCAACCGCGCAGACCTGATCTGGACTGCAGCGTTTCCAAACACAAACGGGTCTGATAGCGGAATAGAGGGATAGAGGGACGACAGGATTCATTCCCCCGGGGGGGGGGGTTAGGCTGTCATAGCCGTCTGGTACATCTGAAAACATCCATCCATCTTCTATTCCTGCTGCGCCGCAGGAACCCGACCCAGATCCTTCAGGACAAACATTCAAAACTAGAAAATTGATAGAAATGGGACTTATGCTAGTGGGGCTCGGTGGGGGGGGGTTGTGCTGGTCCCAAGCCTGGATAAACACCGAGGGTTGTGTCAGGACGGGCAACCAACGTCAAAACCTTGCCAGACCAAATGTGCGATTCAGACCTTTGACATCCATACCAGATCGGTCGAGGCCGGGGTCAAGAAGGAGCGCCATTGGTGGTGTTCACCGACGGGCTGCCGGTGGAAACTGGACTACTGTTGGTTGAAGAAGAGCAGGAATGCGTGTTCAAAGGAACAGAGAAAAGAGAACTGAAGACATGAAGGCAGCTGGTTTTGGAGGGGAGGATGCAGGTGACGGAGGTAGAACCCTGTCAGAAAAGCCAAAAGGAACAGGAGAAGTCGTTATTTGGCGTCACCAAGACAAACATTAGATCCGTCTGAGCATCAGTGGGGTGTTGGCGTCCAGAACCGAGTGGATTCAGGTGTGTGACTGTGACTCCGACGGAGGTGGATTAGATGATGGTTTCTTACCGCGCTGAGGTTCACCTTTTAATGAATCCGGAGACTGTGCGGCAGCGTCTGTCCACGTTTGAATCCTTTGATTTCAATGCTTTATTAACTTGAAGACACAGCAGCGCGACCGTGTCAGGAGACTCTAAAAACCACACGGAAGTGCCACAGGTTTGCAGTGTGGGGCAACCTTGCAACAATAAGCCCCGCCTACTTTGATATTGAAATCCTACTCTGACCAAGGCGTGTTGTGACATCCAGCAGCATGCAGAGCATTGGGGGGGGGGGGCAGACCGTTTAGCCCTTGTCCACCCTGAGACTGAAAGGTCGTGAGTTAGAATCCGAATCATACCAAAGACTCTAAAAACGGGAGTGTGTGAGTCGTAAAGTTAGTAGAAGCAATCACACATTAACCCTTTGAGAGCGGTGACACCAAATTAGAATGACCGAAAGTCTTCGACTGTTTAGGTGATTAATGGAATTCTGACATGAAAAGCTGCTTTTCTCTGCGTCAGAATTCATGAGAATAACTTTTAGGGGCGGGGCTTTACGGAGAGGCGCTTTAGCTGGTGTGTTCTTAGTTTCTCCAATTCAGCTCCAGTTTTTCCTGTTCAAGACCGTTAAGTCCAGGTTCCTGACCACGTTTCCATTTAGTCCACGCCCAAACTGGTGACATCATCACTGTAAAGTGCTGCATATCAGAACAAAGCTGCTTTTCTCTGGAATGACCTTAACGGCGTGAACAGTTGAAGAGTTGCTGTAATTCAGGGAACGCCAACACTGGAGCCAAAGCTCTGGTGTTTTGTTCTGTTTGTATTTGTGTCGACGTCTTTACTCGTCGGTCTGGAAGATTCTTCAAAAGGTTTTTTTGAGAGAAAAAAAAAAACATAAGACGTGAATAAATTATTCTCTTTAGTATTCCTTTTGATTTTCTGTTTAGATTTGGTTCTAAAGACAAATGTCTTTCCTTTCATCAATCTGAATACTGATTGTTTTTCTTAGGAGGTTCTTGTGTTGCAGCGACTCTGACAAAAGGAACCAAATATAGGATTTACCGGGACGGCTAATGTGGGACTTTGGAAAAAAGAGGCTTTCATTCCAGCAGAGATAGGAGGGGGGGGGCTTTCTGTGTGGCGTTTGCATCCTCTCCCCGTGCATGCGAGGGTTTTTTCCGGGGACTCCGACTTGTCCAGGACGTTCTCTGCCATCGCCCATGAGTGGCCAGGATAGGCTCCAGCAGCCCCGTGACCCAGAAAGGGACAAAACGGGTTTAGAAAATGAATAAATGGATTTAAAATACATAGCTCCGCCCCTAAAGCCATAGTTTACCAACTCAAAGCCAAATGACATTTCTACCAGCTTCAGTCCTGGGTCCGTCCCGCTGCACAAAACGGTTCTGGTACCCGGAAAAGCAGCCAAATGCCCCCCACCCCACCCCCACCCCTGCAGAAGGCGATGGAGCTCCTCGCTCTGCTGTTGCTGTTCTCCTGTCCCGCTGTGCTGAAGTTTCCCTAAAAAGCTCGGAGCTCTGCAGCCCCCACCCCCTCGCCCCCGCTGATTGAACGTGTCACCTGGCTGGGACAGCGGGGGGGGCTCATCAGTCATCCAGGAGGAAAGGCAGTTTGTCTTGGCCTCCTTCTTTCACTCAGCCTCTGGTGCAGACTGGGGGAGGGGGGGGGGTCTCAGCAGTTATTGTTTTCCAGCTTTTTCTTTAGGATGGGGGGGGCTCGTGGGTCATTTATTGCTGGTGTCACTGGCTTCATTTCAGACGGATGCTCTCATGTTTCCTTCCTGTCATGGACATGGACGTGTTTCCCGCTCCTGCATCTGGTTATCCCTCTTTCTGCCCCCCCCCCACAGAGACTGGCGGGGAACGTGAACGCCGAGGCCGTGGTCCAGAACAAGCTGTCCCACACGGTGAGGGCGCGCTTCCTGCGCTTCGTCCCGCTCGACTGGAACCCCAGCGGCTGGATCGGCCTCAGGGTGGAGGCGTTCGGCTGCTCCTACAGTGAGTACCAAAGCTCCGCCCACTTCTGCAGAACCGGTAACTGACATGTCCTGAAAGGTTTTTTTTTTTTTTTCATTTTAAGAAAGGGTTTAAGGAAAGGTTTCTTTGAGTTCTGGACTCTCTGTTGGTTTCACTCACACGTGATTTCAAAATAAAAGTAAAAGATTCCTGATCAAACTACCTCCAAAACATTCCAAACACTCAATGAACCGAGAACTACGACTCAGATGATTGTAAATGTTTTCTAGGTAGTTTATTAAGGAATCTTGTTCTAAAGTCTTATTGAGGTGAATCATTAAATTATCCCCCTACAGTTTACACCATCTCCTGCCTGCTTACAGCCCCTCAGACCCCCAACCTAACATTAGCGGCAGCCGTACAGTTTGGATCCAGATTCCAGCTGAAACACAGAAAACAAAGACCTTCATGGATCTATTGTGATGCTTCAGAATGGAGCGGGGAGTTCGTGTTTTCTTCGTCATGAATAAGCTCCTTTACATTTGTTTTTGTTGTCTGCTCCTGGTTCACAACGATTTGACTAAAAAAATACTCAGAAATGTAATTTTAGGCTTAATTTCCCTACAAGAACATGTTCAAAACACCCAAAAGAAACCTTTAACTGTCATGGAGAGAACGCCATGGGGCTATTTGTACAAAAGTATAGTTTTTAAAATAGTTTTTATGTCATCACCCCCTTCAGGCTTCACAAAGCTGGAATAGTTTCTGTGTCAAACGGGAAATCTGCCCGCTGGTCTGTTTCTCTGTGTGGAAGGAGGTCGGGTTCTGACGGACCTCCAGAAACCACCAGAACCCAAAGCCAGTTAAACTACAGTAAAGCAGAAGTTCAGAAGCAGCGTCGTCATGGTAAAGGGAGGACTCCGCTGATGGTAACCAATACGAACAGATTAGAGGAGATCTGAGGTTAATCATCATTTTTTAATGCAGGAGATCCACAGGTTCAAGAGTTCTGCTTCGCCTGAAAGCAGGAAAATCTTCTCCAGCAGTTTCTTTGTTGGGCTAAAGCTTAAACCTCATCTGTCCCAAAAGAACAAGAAGGTTCTTTCAAGAACCAATGAAATGGTTGGACAATGTAGAGAGACGTGTCGTCGTGGTTGAGGGTTCATGCTGCGACGCTCCACTCACCTCCAAATCTTTGAAATTCTGCGCCGGGATCGTTCCCCGGACCTCAACGGGCTGAAGTGGTGCCGTAAAGAGGGGCGGACCGTAATTCCTCCGTGCTGGATTCTGCTGACGCATTGGGAGCAATAAAAGGGAAACTAAATCATCCCCCCCCCCCCTCAGCAGATGAAGGCTGTGCAGCGGCGGCAGCAGATATGCAAACGGCAGCAGTGATTTAGAGCTGGACGGCGGAGCTTTACGATCAAAAACAATCTGCACTCGTGTTGAGGAGTCCTGGACACGCCGCTCAAATGAGCTGCCCTCAATACCGCGCTTTATGCAACCGTCTTAGGACCACGAAGGCTCCTGTAATCCGCTCAGTAACGCGTCTGAGAACAATTGTGGAAGATTTCATTAAGTTATAGGATTTGAAGACGATTCAGGGGAGGGTGGACTTGTGCGACAGCGGCCGCTCTGGACAGGCGAGGCGTGGAACAAAGCGGGGACGCGTCACGCCGAGCGGTTCCACATCGGACTTCTCCTCCTTCTCAGAGTTTTGGGGGTTTGTCCGGGGCTCGTCGTCACAGTTCAGTGGGCGGCGGCCTTCGCCACTCCGTGTTTCCCTGAAACAAAGCGACGGGCTGAGCGAAGCTCCACAAAAAAACCCATCTGCAGTTCCAGGAGGCTCCGATCCACCACAACGGAAATCCGCCCGACTTAAGCAGATCCCTCCATCTGTGTGTTTCTACTCCAAGTAGCGTCTGCAGCTCAATCCCGCCTCCTCCTGCGACCATCCAACGCATCCACAAGCAGCAGGCGCCGCTCTAGGAGACACACTTGCTTTAATTAAAGCTCCAGCGCCGCGTGGGGGTGAAAGGTCAACCGCTGACTTTTGGGGGTCTTCATTCCACCTTAATTCCTCTCCATCTTGGCCCCCTTAACTTTTAATTAAGAATTGAAGAAATTAGCAGACTCACACCACACTTTTCATTTCAACAAATCGCTGCATCCTTCAGACGTCGTCACCACGGTAACCGCATCCATCTGTGGTCAGGGGAGGGATTTTTATTTGGATCATAGTCGGATACCAAAGTGAAAACAGAATTTATGAGAGATTATTAAAAGAATTAAGATCATCTTTGATCTATTCCCAAAGCCTGATTTTCTATGACAGAGTCTCCATAAAACGAGTCTGTCGGTGTTCAAGAAAGCCTCCGCTGATTTCCTGTTATCCCTTTCTAACTCCATTGACAAAAAAATGACTACTACATTACCCAGAAGCCATCTGTGTTCTGAGTGACGGTCCCCCCACTAAAATCTAAATCGCAGCGATCATCTATCAACGTCAGTGACGGAGAGAACTGCAGCCCACGGCGAGCGTGATGACGGAAACCATGACGTCCAATGAGGCGTCAGGATGATTGACGTCACGCTCAGAGGTCTGGTGGGAAAGTCGGACACGATTTTAAAAATTCACGAGAGTCAAATAATAACAAAGACAAAAATATAAGGGAGCTGGACAGTTATGAACTGGAGCGGGAAGGAAGTGAACATCCAGTCCCGTATCATCCTCTAACATCTGTATGCTTCATTTCCTTGTACTGTCTTGGGAGTGGGGGTCATCTGGACCCCACTAGGGCTAAAATGGAGTTGAGCGGGGAGCTTGTGGTTTTACTACTTAAAATCTCGTAAATTTATGAGAAAAAAAGTCATTTATCGGAGCTTGAAGATGAAATATGTGGAGCCTTTTGTGAAGCTTTATTTCCAGATCAAAAACAAAGAGAGTCTGAACCTTTTGGCGACTCAAAATCAGATTATTTTCATTGGGGCCGTCTGTCGGTGTCGGTAAAGCGGAGTTTCATCTGTAACATAAGGAGCTCAGAGACACGTTTGGGTGCAGAGGACGCTACTTTTCATTCACGTACCCAGAAGTGCATTTGTCTGATTACGTCATGAACCGGTCATGAGGTGAAAACTAATGTGTAAAACAGTTACATACCCCCCCTCCCCCAGATGAAACGTCCTGCTTAACATAAAATAATGCCAGAAAGTGCTCCTCCTCCTCAGACGGAAGCGTCTTTGTTGGAGGAAGAAAGGATTAAAGTGGACATCTGCAGCGACACCGACGTCTTCATCAACGGCTGCAGAGATCCTGCAAACCAACCATCAATAAATAAAACCTTAATAAATCCTAAATCATACAGAGGAGCTTCCAAACATTTTTAATTTAATGTTGTTGTTTTTGGGTGGCCCTAAAACTCTGTTTTATTCATCTGAGTCGCTTTTTTTTTACATGTTAAGGCAAAAAAATATATATTTTCTGTTTTGTTTTAATTTTCTTAAACCTTTCCTCATTTTTTCCAGTTTTAATCATGTCAAGGTTTAGTTTTTCACTAACAATTTGATTAAGACAAAAAATAAATATATATCAATGCATATTTTTACATAGAATTAATTTATAAATTTGATTTAAAATAGTGTTATTTAAATTGAAAATGGACCCTAATTTAAAATATAGGGATTTTTTTTTTTTTTTACAAACTTCAAATGTTTGGTTGTCAGATTCCACCGTCAGAGCTGCTAAATGACCAAACACTCAGATCTAAATTATTTTTTTCCTTTTTTTCCTAATAAAGGATTCAAATTTTCAGAATCTCTTGAAACGCGTCTCACTGCTTATGAACTGGAGGTTCGTCTAACAGAAAAATGGCGTCCAGTCCCTGAAGGTTTGTTGAAAACAGGAGAGGAACGGAATGAAAAGCGGTTTCCTTTGGCGTTCCTGAGCGGCCGGTTCTCCTCGGTTCCTCATGCGCTGTGATTTCCCCGCAGAGTCGTACGTGGCCGACTTTGACGGCAGAAGCTCCCTGCTGTATCGGTTCTACCAGAAGTCCATTTCCACGGTGAAGGACGTGATTTCTCTGCGCTTCAAGAGCCACCAGGCCGAGGGCGTCCTGCTGCACGGCGAGGGCCAGAGAGGAGATTACATCACCCTGGAGCTGCACCGAGGCAGGCTGGACCTCTACCTCAATCTAGGTGAGGGGGCTTCCTCTCTATCCCTCTGCAGAATCAGCTGCTGTCCTCTGTGGTCATCGTGGGAATCATCGGCTGAGATTGAACCCCAGATTGGCAGCGATTGAGAGGATATGAGAGCTGTACTTTTGGAGGAAGCCTCCATGATTGAGTTGACATTTCATTCCCAGACAAAGTTATTTGGTCAAATTGCTAAATCTGACAACAGAAGGTTTCTCCTCAGAGGCGTGAAGGCTGACGGGCGTGTGTGTGTGTGTGTGTGTGTGTTTGCAGACGACAGCAGGCCGAGGTTCGGCAGCCGCCGTGCGGCCGTGAGCGCCGGCAGCCTGCTGGACGACCAGCACTGGCATTCCGTCCACATCGAGCGCTTCAACAAGCAGGTCAACCTGACCGTGGACTCGCACACGCAGCACTTCCACACCGCCGGGGAGGGGCACTCGCTGGAGGTGGACTATGAGGTGAGGGGCAGGGGGGGGGCGGGGGGCAAACGCCCGAGCTGCCGTAAAGACACTCTTACTGCTGCAAACACAGCAAAACGCTCAAACCAGCAGCCTCCGCCATGAAGATGGATTTTAAAACACAAAAGCAAGTTTAGAATGTTTAACAATTATCTCCTTCAGCCAACTGGAACTTAAACTGTTATTTCTGCACTATGTCAATGAATGATTTAAACTTATATCATATAAAAGATGCACAGACTAAACAAAACAAGAATTAGAATCTGTGTTCAGTCATTGGAAAACACGCTACACACGTTAGCGTCTGCACATTACCTGTAAAGCTGCGTGCACGATAGACGCCGACGTCTCCTTTGATCGATGACGATGAGCGCTAGTGGGAATGCATCTGCTGTCAATCAAAGTCTTGTGCACACACACGTTTTTGAGTGACTTATTGCATGAATTGGTTTGTGTGTATTCGTTTAGTTATGATTTAATGCAAAACTGTGTTTCTTTTTCTCGACATTTCTAGAATTTTGATGAATTTTTGCGCGTATGTGTGATGGAAACGCAGCTAGTGACGCCATCAGCAGACGGGATGAACGTGACCTTTCGTTCAAAAAAAGCCTTAAGTTCCTGAGTGATCCAGAAAGGAGTTCAAAAACCAGCAAAAGTGATGTTTGTTCCCTGTTCCAAATGCTAATGAGGCGTCAGTCGGAGACACTGAGGAACGTCTGCTGAGCTTTGAGCTGCAGAACAAACTGCAGAGCTGCTATTGTCAACATTAAACCAGAGGAGGGATTTCTGGATAAACACGCCGAATTAAAGAAAGCAAATATGGAGACAGACGAGGAATGAAGAGTTTCTTTTAGCTCATTTTCTGACTAAATTATTCCGTTTCTCTGTCATTTCTTTTCGTCCGCTTTGCTAAAGCTTGTGAACGTTTCCAGACACGGTAATCTGCCAAACTGAAAAAGAAAAATGGAAAGCTGCAACATCAATCAAGACGTCCTGCAGAAAGTTATCCTCCATCCCTGAAGTCCTCCCTGCAGTTGCATTTGAAGCCTCACGTGTGAAACCTGTTGCTTTGAGTTTGGGGGGAAAAAAAAAAACCTTCCGAGTGAAAAAAATGTTGCCGATGTTTTTTTGGGGGGAAAAGCGAATCCAGCCGGTTCCTGAAGCCACGTCTTGTGTTTTCCTTCATCACAGCTGAGTTTCGGCGGGATCCCTCTGCCTGGAAAACCCGGCACCTTCCTGAGGAAGAACTTCCACGGCTGCATGGAGAACCTCTACTACAACGGCATCAACATCATCGACCTGGCCAAGAGGCGCAAGCCGCAGATCCACAGCGTGGTGAGTCTGACGCCCGTGCGACTTTTAGGCCTTTGCTATCCTGTGTGGTCCAGATGACCCCACTCTCAATGTTAACATGCCTCCAAGGCACGTTAGCATTGAGAGTGGGGTCATCTGGACCCCACAGGATAGCACAAGGGTTAGGAAACGGCGAGCTGCTGCTCGTTCAGGATGAGGGCGTTAAAAGAACATGTGCTTCCTCTAACGGCTCAGAAATGTGAAGCAGCTCCTCTCAGAGCGCCGAGAACGATGGAACCGTATCAGAGAGGCTGAGCGCAGGAGTGGGCGAGGAGGAGGAAGTGGGCGATTGAAACCGCAGGGGGGGGGGGGGTAATGCAACTATTACAGTAACGGCTTAATTTGGTAATCGCGCTCTCATGTGAAGTGCGGTTGCATAATGCCGCTTCAGAAGCGTTTGGAAGGGAAAACGGTGGAGGTGAAGCTCCTACCTGCCCACTGCTGCTCCTGTGACGTCTGCTCCGTGTCCTCACAGTCTGAAGAGAATCTTCCAGATCGAAGCGGAAGCCTCTCGAGGGGCCAAACGGCCTCTGGGGCCCCTTCTGGTCACCCACTGGAGGACAGATCGTGGAAAGCGCTGATATGATAGTCCTTTAGGGCCTATGGCAGTGTTTTTCAACCAGTGTGCCGCGGCACACTAGTGTGCCGTGGGAGATGGTCAAGTGTGCCGTGAGAAATTGCCCTCATTAACTGATCTAAAAGCAATTACCATCTCCAGGAAATCAGCTCTTTGTTCATCCAAACAGGCCCTGATAAAACACTGAGAAGTTAAGAATATGAAATATCATAAAAAAAAATTCTTTGTGTTTATTTGATTCTATTAAAGACATTTTGATAAGAATAACGGGATACCGCGATTTAGCTGCAGCTATAACTGTGTAAGGAAAAGTCCCGCCCCTTTAACTGTCTCCACCAATTATTCTTGAAGGCTTAATCACATGTCATCAGTCTGACCAATCAGAAGTGGTTAAAGTATTCACTTCCTTGTTTCGATTTAGCGCAAAAAAGTCTCTCTGTTCTAACAAAAATACCAGCTAAAGCTCGTCTTTAGCGGTGTAGCTTTCCACAGAATCTGGTGTCAGACTGGAACAAGTGAAAAAAACAATGAAGCTCAAAGACGCTGGTCTTTCCGCGGTCACCGGATTATCGGCACTACATCTCCCATGATGCATTAAAGTGACTGTTTTAGCGGACAATGAGTCTCTCCTCTTAACGTCTTAAAACAACGAACACACATCAAACAGTTTTTGAATCTTTTGACTTAATTTTTAATACATCTTTTAGAAAAAAACAGCTGCAGCTTCCAGCTTTTTCTGCAACAATTATCACAAAAATGTATGTGAGATTGCAGAGGGGCTGTAGATCAATACAGACTATGAGCTTTTTTTTTTTTTTTAATTTATCAATTTTTTTGGATGCTGGTGTGCCGCGGGATTTTTGTCAAGGTTAAAGTGTGCCGTGGCTCAAAAAAGGTTGAAAAACACTGATCTATGGTATGTTCATAGACACCAGCTTTGTGTTACAGGTCAGACGGTCAGCTTCAGACCTGATGCAGAGAAAAAATATAGAATTTATTCCAAAACATCCCACAACATCTTCAGAGGGTTTTCAGTTTCCCTAAATGAGCTGCAGAGCCTCAATCACAGATCCACCCTAACTCCTAAAAAACTAGACAGTGCGGCTCTATGTAGTCCTCCAGATTTTAAAAGCAATTCTAGCACCACGCTTACTACAATTTAACAAAGTTAAAATCTTATTAATGTGAGCGGATTGCAGCGATTATTTTTGAATCCACTTTCCTCTGAAGATAAAAACATTACTGGTTTATTAAAAAAAATACATTTAAATACTTTTTTTGGGGGGGGGGGCAAAAAATGTTCAGGCGCAATGCATTGTGGTCTATATTCGAGCATCGATGGATCTTGGAATCGGAGATTCGGACAGCACTAGAAAACGGCCAACGCCCATTAAAGTGCACTATGTAGTGAGTATTAAGGAATTCAGACAAAACCCTGGTCAGTACTTTTATTTTTACTTTAAACTTTGAAGGTCAAACTTTATTCAAGTGCTTTTTACATAAAATAAAATGCTCGGAAAAAATTAAGTGATTAAAATAAAAACACTCCCTCCACCCGCCCAGTCCCCCCACTAGAACCCTTATATCAGGGTTTTTTCAGAAATCCTGATTGTTGATGACCTGGATCCGGTGTTTTCCACCAATAAGGAGCTTTAATGGCAGGTTGGTTAGAAAATATGCAGGACAGGAGTTTGACACCTGTGCCTTACATTAAAACTTAACAAAGACTGAAGAGCTGCAGCTGGAACGAAACCGTCTGGCTGGAAAAAGAAACGGGGATCCAGTTATTGCAGGGCCCCGCCCAACACATCCCCCCCCGCCGCTATTAGACCACAATGAAAACCACAGCAACAGCTTGTGGCTCCCCAGAATAATGGGGGAAGCATAAACTTAAATAATGTGAATATTATTGCTACTAAAATGATGAATATATTAAACGAATATTCATGTATGTAGAATAACTGTAAAATGTTTTTAATAGGGGGAAAAAAATCAATAGAAAAGATCAAACTAAACCATTGCAGTAGTCATGTGACTTTAAAAAGGCGGGTCTTCACAAAAACCTCTACGGTCTCTTCGGCCGTGGCGCCAACCTTTAACCGAACTTGTTTGTGTAACTTCCCTTCAAAGCCCTTTCCATATAAAAATGTTGCTACTTTGATGGCGGTTATCCTGATCTGCCACAGTCTAGTTAGTTACCGCCATCATATTTCAGGTGGAATGTAGAGATAAAACCATTTTGATATATTATACCATGGTCTGGGTGATTGATCAATTCTGATTGGCTGCTGGGTGTGGATTAACCCTTGAGCTATATTAGGCACTTTAACATTGGGAGTGGGGTCATCTAGACCCACTAGACAGCGCTCTGAACCTTTTTTCTTCAATGATTTGTGATCTTCACTGGTGTCCATGGATTACATGAAATTATCTCCACCTTTATCCAAAGAACAGGTCAATGTAAGGGTGGGGTCATTTTGACCCCACAAGATAGCACAGGGGTTAAAAAGTGATCATCCACACCTAAAAAGAAGTTCCAGTCACAAAGCTTTAACTCTTCTGTATCACTACGCTGCCTCATCTTCATCATCTGGACAGAAACAAGCGGTGAGATGTGAACTTTCTGTCTGAACAGATGCTTTATGTAACACATCATGATCATCAGCATATATATTGCTTTCCTTTGCCGCTGCAGTCCAGGTCGGTGCCGGTTAAACGGTGCATTGATCAGGGTAACTTGACCCACCACGAAACAAATAGTCAACTGTTTGTGAAAAAAGCTATCTAAACCGAATAAATAACACAAATAAAGTACGAAAAACCGATTGAATATTTATTTCTTTTGTAAGTCACCATGGTAGAAGCGCGTTAATTGCCAAACGTTGCCATGTTTGGCGAAACCACTTCGGAAGTGAAGTGCGTTAATTTATGTTAACGCCCACTTTGAAAGCCATTAAACCCCCTCCCAAGACTTTAAACTCTTAGAAATGTGATAAAAATGGTCCGGTTAAGAGGCCCCCCCCAATAATATGATAGACCTGGAGTCACCCCCTACCCGTCATCTGTGGTGCCTGCTGCCTTCTGTGACAGCAGCAGACGGTCCAGTGGGACTGATGGGGGCTGTAATGGAATTTCAATGGGACGTTCTCCCATGGCCTGATGGGAGGGAAAGACTTCAAAGTGGTCTAAAGTCATGAATGTTTGGGCTCAGAACACAAATTAAAGATTAAATCTGAATGTAGTTTGGAGGATTCTGTGATTTCCCAAGTGGACTGTCCCTGACCCGTGTGGACATTCATTACAAAGAAATGTGTCCTGAACAGGTTTCACATGTAAGTCCGGCCCTCACGTCTTACAGGGAGACATTATATAATAAATGTCACACAATTCCTTTAATCATCTTTTCTGTCCTGGTTTTGTCCCTAAACAAAGGAATATTTCATTATCGTGGTTTGACCCCCATCCAAAAACTAATCTTCCAGACGTGTATAAAACGTTATTCTATAAAACTCATGTGGTTCTGTCTCCATGGCAACGTAAATACATTTGAAATTGAGTAAAGTCTGTCTGAGGCACATAACTTATTTCAAATATTTGTACCTACTGTCAGCAAAATGGGTACAACTGTTTTTATCACATCAGGGTGTTGAAAATCGCAGGATGGAATCTTGTTGCTTGGCTTTTGAGAACGCCGCCATCCTCTCAAAATGTGGTCATTTTTGCAAACGCATCGCTTGTATCTGAATTCCTTCACTCCTATCTAGAGCGCTAGCCATTTTCTAGTGCTGTCTGAATCCAAAATTCCAAAACCGAGTTCCATAGAGGTTTCCCAGAAGTCTCTGTGAAAAACCAGTGTGCATAGCTGCTCACTAGATTGGCGAATATAGACCACAATGCATTGCGTCGGAACATTTTTTACCCCAAAAAATTTATATTTTCTGATAAACCATCAACGTTTTTATCTTCAGAAGACGATAGACTCATAATAATCGTTGCAAAACGCTCATTTGAATTAGATTTTAACTTTGTGAAATATATGATGTCATATCCGCCGTTTAAAGAAACGACAACAAAAAAGCAGTGAGCGTGGTGTTAGTTGCTTTTAAATTTCAGGGCACTACATGGTTTTTTTAGTAGTTAGGGGTCAGAGTGTGAATTGGGACCCAGCCACCTCTTGGATTACAGTCATGAGGTTTGTTTTAGGCCATCATCTATCCATCCATCCATCCACCCACCCATCCATCCTCTCCCAATCATCTGGTCGCTGCAGCGGCCGAGAAGCGGACTTTTCAATCAGATTTGATCAGAAATGTGGTGTTACTTGATTGCTGTTCCTGTTCCCGCCTCCCAAAGATGGCGTCTGTACATTAAAGAGTAATCATGACTGTGTCCGAATTCCCTCCTTACTCCCTAACGAATAAAAGCGATAAAGCGCGGGAATATTTACTGCCCCGGATGGTAAAAGCAATTCAGACACCATCCTCACTACTCTTCTGTAATTTATCTTAAACAGCAAGTATGACGTCACTAATATTACTAAGTAAGTAAACCTCATAAATACGAACATTTTGCAAAAACTATTTATGAATCCACTGAGTTCTGATGATGAAAACCTGGATGGTTTATCCTAAAAAGGCACGCTAACATTGGGAGTGGGGTCATCTGGACCCCACAAGAAAGCACAAGCGTTATAAAAAAATGTTATCAGAGTACATTATTGTGGTCTATATTTGCCAATCTAGTGAGCATCAATGCTCACTGAGACTTCTGGGAAATTTCCAGGGCACTGAAATTTGAAATTGCCAACAAAATGGCGAATGCTCTATATGGTGCACTAAGTAGTGAGGGAAGTGGACTTAATTTGTTCAAAGGAGACACAGGTGGGAAGCGTCTCCAAGCTTTTACACATCATTCCGTGATTTAAGGCGGTCCTGGGGACGTGGAGGGAAGAGGTGGTGTTGGCTGTCATTTAGTGACATTTGAGCTCAGGAAAGCTGGTTTAAAATCCAATTCTTTGGAGTTAACTCTACAGCCTCCAAACATATATTCTGCAGTGAGGACTGAACCAAACAGCTGGAATGTTTGCATTCACCTGAACAGCGGCTGCGTAGACTCCAGTGACCCTTTGACCCCAAAACATGACCAAGTGGGATTAGAAAATGGATTTATAGGTTTACATTTATTTATATGTTTTGTGTGATAACTTGAAAATGATAAGGATCCAACGTCTAAACACAAAGTTACTCACAGCTAAAACTTGGCTCTGCTTAGACGAGGTTTGTTACCAAAGCCAACCCTAAAGTGTCTCACGCTCTTCTTTGGCCTTTTAAACTATATTCATCCTTTTTCTATCGGTAAGTAAGACGACTCGATCTCTGAGGCTCCGCCTTTCTCTCCTTGTGAGTGTCGCACCTTTTTATGACGTCAACCTTGAGCCGGCCTCTGCTGCGTGTCTGTATTTCATCCACGAAAACAAAACAACATCCGAACTTTTACAAAGACGGATGTGCATAGCATGCACATAAAAGGAAAGCGTTTTGCTGATCACCGCTAGCTCTGCAAAGTGTGTGTGTGTTAGCCTGGGGCGGACTCAATTTGTGATGTCATAATGTGGGGACCCACTCGTTTTCGTGGGTTGGGAGGGGCTGCTGCTCAGAGGTTGAGTTGAATTTCTGTAAGGAATAAACATAACACAGTGGAGCAGAAAACTGCTGCATAAATAGGTACAAGTTTGTTGCATAAACTCCATAAATCCTCCTGACCTGCAGACATCCATGGATCAGCCGGCTCCAGGTGTGCTTTCATTGTATGAACAGCATTAAGCAGACATTTGATGCGTCACTGTGAGCCAACCTTCCACCAATGAGGCGCCCAGATGACAGAATTCAGCTTTTTTTATTTTTTATTTCTCCAACAGATGAGTAAATCGATCAGAGCTGAAGGCCTCTTGGTTTGAACAGATTTTACTGTTACAATACGGGTTTATACTCAGAGTATATTTGTATAAACCCCTTTTGTATTTGAGGCTAAGCTTTATTTCTGAAAATTATATTTGGATGCATTCCTTGTTAGAACGGACGGAAGTAAAGAAGAGAGAGAGAGAGAGTGGGATGTTAGAGATGGGGGATGAGGGGTTAAAATGGGGGAGATGAGGGGTGGGGGGCAGCCGATAATAAAAGTCAAACCGTTAGCAGTCAAAACGATGAAAAAAAGTTTATGACCTTTGACCGGTAGAGTCCTTCAGTTGTGTAGAACAGTCTTTCTTTCAGACCCACCCCCGCCATGCTCTGGCCCTCGGGGGGGGGGGGGGGGTGTCGCTGTAGAACTAAATAAATTTTTTATTTTTGTGCTCTGCGATGTTGCAGCGTTGGTACATAAATTTCATGAATTTCTCTGCTCACACAGGCTGCTGCTGCGTGTGACAGGTACTCAGCCTCATTAATATTTCTGGTGCGGTTGGAATAAGGTCACGCCGCTCTAACCGTCGGCTGTCATGACATTTGCAGACGCACCGCAGGGGAATTCCCGCGAGAGCGTCCTCTCCTGACAGGACGCTAAAACTGCGCGTGAATATTTTTGTTTTTTTATTTTATTTATGCTCTTCTTCTTCTTTTTTTTCCTCCTGCTCCCCTCCAGGGCAATGTGACCTTCTCGTGTTCACAGCCCCAGCTGGTGGCGTGCACCTTTCTGAGCGCCGGCAGCAGCTTCCTGACACTCCCGTCACACGCCCCCGCCGCGGGGGACTTCTCCGTTCGCTTCCAGTTCAGGACCTGGAACCCAGACGGACTTCTGCTCTCGGTGCAGCTCGACCCCAGCCCACAGAAACTGGAGATGCAGATCAGCAACAGCTGGCTGCTCCTCACCCTCCACGGCGCCGGGGGCCAGAGGACCGAGGTCACTGCCGGTGAGTTCCAACAAGCTCCACTCTGCTGTTCCTCTGAATAAAGGATGTGGAGTCGTTTTCAGGCCTACAAACATCTCTGTTTTAAAAAGAAAAAGAATTCAACATATGAAATAAACGCTAAAAATGTATATTAAGTAGGAATAAAAATGTAAGCAAAAGTCATCTGGCTGCAGATGAAGATGGGAAATTTCCGTCTGAAAGATGCTTCTGCAGCTTTGAGACTCTAAAAATCTTCAGTGAGATCCATCGTCCAGACATGGAGCGGATCTGGAACCGACCGGACGGATTACGTGTGGAGTCAGACTGATAACATTTCAGAACATCGGAGCACCAATCAGACACGGTGGTGGTAGTGTGATGGTTTGAGGCTCCATCGGATGCCGGTTTAATTGTTTTGCGGCAGAACAAAGATCCAGTTCAAATTTGTATGAAAAGAAAGTTCTGTCACAGACTTTAAAGTCCCTCTCCCATCCTCTTTTCAAAGCGTTGATGTCGTTTTAAGCCAAAAGCAAACAAAACTGTCATTCTCTAGGACGTAGTTTCTGCAGAGGTGAGGGCGGCAACCCCACCCCTCTTCCCTTCCCCCGTTGCTGAGAGCTCTCTGTTTACATGCTGTCCCACTAGCTAACAGCCCACCTAACATTTGTGGCGGCCCGCCCGGTGTATTTTCTACGTCACTGCTACTGTGTTTTTTCATCTGATCCTGATTCAAAATTATTAAAAAATAAAGAAATACTCAGAAACGCTATTTTTAGTCTATTTTGCTTCATTAGAAAAACGGCACAAGACCACAATTTTTATCAGAGTGTGTTTTTAAGAACTGTCAGGATCACTGAATTTACAGAAGTAAAAAAGAAAAACAGATAAAAATAAAAGGATTAAAGTTGTTTTGCCTCTGGTGTGTTTGGTTAAATCCAGAACAGTCTGGACTTCCATTCAGAGGACTTCTTAACATTTAGTGTTCAGTCCGTGGAAGTTCTGTCCAGTTTGATGGAACCGTCGGGTTCTGGTCGTCAGGAAGCCTTCAAATAAAAAGAAACACAGAAGTTTGGCTTTAATCGGATCAAAGCAGATTCCAGTATGGATTCGGTTCTGCTGTAATCTGACGCCGGTTTGATGGAAATCATTTGTCCAGCGTCTTTCTGGGGGGGGGGGCTCTTGGAGGTCACAGCTGAATTCATTATCGAGCTGAAGCTCCGATAGCATCTCGGTTACAAATTCAGGTGGTGGGGAGACGCATTATCATATCAAACAGACGGAGAGCAATCCCTGAGATCGGCGCTGATCCGGAGCGAACGTGCCTCCCTGGTGGGGGGGCCGGTTCCTTAATTACAGCAGGATATCGACGCTGTGAGGAGGGGGGGGGGGCTGGCAGCAGCTGGAGGCGTCTCTGTGATGGATGCTCTGAAACACAAGCAAGCTGTGAGACGCAAACTGAGAAAACCGGACTCGCCGCTGATAAATCTGCTTCCCGCCGTGCCAAGCGGCGGGCTGTGGGGGGGCGGCGGCGCCGTCAGGGTCGCCTTAAGTGGAAATGCAAGCGTGATGTGAAGGGAGGTGTCACATTATCGGTGGGAACGGAGCTGTGAACTTTTCGATGCAGCAGGAAGGACGTGAGAGATTTCTTTCTCACCTTGCTCCGCCTCTTCACGCTCACCTCTGACGGCGGCCCCGAGGCCAAAGCAGGCGGAGACGCCGGAGCCTCTGGGGCGCCCTTCAGCTCTGTTTCAGGTGATGAAGCGGCCGCACAGCTGGAGTTTGATGGAGAAGTGCGAGAGCGTGCAGCCTCACAAGTGCCCCTCTCAGAAGGCAGCGGAGGTTCCTGGTCCTCGCCGCTCTTTTTTTTAACCTTTTTTTTAACGTCCTTTTGGCCCTTCGTCGCTGCGGCTCCACATAGATGAGCAGCGGTAAGCACCTGTGTTCTCCGAGGGAGCTCCAGAGGAATGGCGCTTCTGGTTCCACTTGAAGGCTCTTCAGAGCTGGAGATGCTCTCGTAAAGTCAAACAGTTCGTCTGTGCCGTCCCGCTTATCTAAAGAAATCACGAACCGGCAGGAATCGAGCTCACGAGCTCCACCAGAACACAGGTTGGCCTCCATCCGAACCAGGATCTGGCTCAGGTGGGCGGGTTTTCTGTTCAACCAGAATCCCACCTGTGTGAGCTGTAGGGGGTTAATAAGACAAACTCACATGAGCGTCAACAACCGGTTCTATGTTTGGCTAAGTTGGTCCACATGACACATTCAGGTTGAACCAACCGTCTCCATGGCAACCCGTAGTGTTTGCTTGTATCTCTATATAAATAAAAAAAACAGCGAAGGCATTTTGTGCAACAAAGGTTTCCTTACAGCTCAATGTTTGCATTTCTTAAACCACGTGACACGTTGAGGCTCCGCAGAAAACAGGAAAAAGGAACGACAGACGGAGAAATCGATGAAATAATTATAAACCCACGAAAGTCACTTTGACTCTACGGTCTATAAAATAAAAGCATTTCACCACCATTCAGAGGATTTTACTTTACAGCTGGGGCGGCGCACAGGTAGAGTGGTCAGCCACTGATCGGACAACCGCAGGTTTGTCCTTGAGCGAGATATTGAACCCCATGTCTACATTAGTGTGTGTGTGTGTGTGTGTGTGTGTGTCATGGTTCTGTCTGCAGACCGGTGAGCTTGATTTGTAAATCGAATCTGATCGCCACCTAAGTATCCCATACACCCCTAGCCCTTGTGCTACCTTGTGGGGTCCAGATGATCCCACTCCCAATGTTAACGTGCCTAACATTGGGAGTGGGGTCATCTGGACCCCACAAGATAGCAACAGGGCTCGTTTGGGATGTAAAGTCTATGTACATTTTTTCAGCTTTTGTGTTTTTTGAAGAAAGTTTTCTTTTTTCATCAAACATGGATTCTGATCAAACTGCTGCTGATCAAAGCGAGTCTTCTTGCCATTTGCAGGTCGCAGGGTCAACGACGGGCTGTGGCACTCGCTCAGTCTCACCTGCAAGAACCTGCAGCTCTCTCTGAGCGTGGACGGCGACCCCCCCTCCAACATTGAGCTGTGGAAGCCGGTGAAAGTGAGAGGCAGCTTCTTCTTTGGAGGTAAAGAACCGCCGCCTTCGTTTTCCTCGCCGCCGTCTGCGAGCGCAGACGCTGACCTCTGTCTGTGTGCAGGCTGTCCTCCCAAAGACTGTCGGCTGGAGACCCCGGCCTTCCAGGGGTGCATGCAGCTCATCTTCATCGACAACCAGCCGCAGAGCCTCAGCCTTGTGCAGCAAGGGTTGCTGGGAAATTTTAACGAGCTGCAGTTTGACATCTGCAACATGAAAGACAGGTGAGCTGGTTTGAGCTTCAGTTCTGGCAGAAATCAGCCGTGAAGAATCTAAACTTGAATGTCAGAGCCGATCCAGGCCGGCGGCCTGATGCCACCGCTGCACCCCATCCCCCACCCCCACGTTCGTCAGAGAGTCGCTGACAAACGAGCCGATCGAACCGTCCAATTAAAGCGTGGCGGAGGTTCTGCTGTGCCTTCTCCAGCGGAGGACCATGCTAATGAGGCGCCTCCTCCCGCCCCACGCTCCTCCTCATTATCCGGCGCAGCCGTCGGACCCGGCCCGGACCTGGGGGAGCCCCTGAACGTTTGTGAGAACTTCCACTTCCCTCGTGTTTTTTCCCCGGGGGAGAAGCCCTCCTTTGTCAGACTCTGGCGTCTGCTCCGAATCCAGATTGTTCTCAGCTGGAGGAAAAACAAACACGACGGCGAGGGAGGGAGGCACCGTAGGAAAAGACAGAATGATGGAGGACGTTTTCTTTTCCCAGGCGAAGGCAGACTTGGCTTTGCTGTTCTTTGGTCACATCAGATGAATAGGTGGGGGGGGGCTCCTCTCTGTGACTCCCGCTTTGCCCCGGTGGCCCCAGGGATCCGAAGAAAGGAAGTTTCCACCGTGACTGTTGAAGTGCAGCGTACAAATGCGGTGTGACGGTTTCTGTCGGAGCAGCGGTGGGCGTGGCCTGAACAGCCTCAGCCTGGGGAGGCATGAAACACGCTTTGGACATGAAAATACTGGTGCTGAAAGAGAAACTGCTTCTCTCCTCCATGGTACAGCCTAATAATGGGCGTCAAATGAGTTGAGGAGTTGAGCTGAGGTAAAAGCCCGTGCCTGCCGTTTCCAGCGGCGGCAACCTTTCTGTGTTGAAATGTACTTTCAGGTTTCAGCATTGCTCCCTCAGCTCTACCACTTCCTGAAGACCAAGTTTAGCCCAAAAAAGATTTTAGAAACAGAGGTTTTATTCCCCGCCAGCCCACATCATCAGCCCTCCACCGCCGTGCTTTCAGCAGGTTTGAGATGTGTCCAGTTTTCTTCCTTTGAAAGCAGTCTGAGTTTTCTCATTTAAATGAACGATATTATTTTGAGGATCAGAAAAAAAGTAGCAGATTGAAGATTAACCAAACATCCACTCTGGGGTTGAGTCTTTTGGTCTCCCCCAGCTCCTGTTCGACTCAATAGACCCTGTTTTCCAAAGGACATGGAATCATCTCAATCACTCGTCTACTCTGCTTTGCCTTTGTGTTTTGTTTGGCAGGTAGTTCTCTGATACTAGATGAACATGATAGGGTGAAAACCTTAAAAAAACCTTAAAATAACAGCTTCAACTCTTCTAGAAAGGCTGTCCACAAGGTTGAGGAGTGTGTTTATAGGAATCTTGGACCATATTTGCAAAAGCACGTTGGTGAGGTCACACACTGATGTTGGTGGAGGAGGTCTGTCCCTCCGTCTCCATTCTAATTCATCCCAAAGGTGTTCAATGGGGTTCAGGTCAGGACTCTGTGCAGGCCAGTCCAGTTCATCCACACCAGACTCTGTCCTCCATGTCTTCATGGACCTTGATTTGGTCACTGGTGCACAGTCATGCTGGAAGACTGTTTCCACAGGGTTGGAGCATATAATTGTCCAGAATGTTTTGGTATCCTGAAGCATTCAGGGTTCCTTTCACTGGATCCAAGGGGTCTGAAAAACAACCCCACACCATAATTCCTCCTCCACCAAATTTCACACTCGGCACAATTCAGTCCCAAATGTACCGTTACCCTGGCAACCTCCAAACCCAGACTCGTCCATCAGATCACCAGATGGAAAAGCGTGATTCATCACTCCAGAGAAGGCGTCTCCCCTGTTCTAGTGTGCAGTGGCGGCAGGCTTTACTCCACTGAATCTAACGCTTTGCATTCCCTTGGTGATGTGTGGCTTGGATGCAGCTGCTCGGCCATGGAAACCCATTCCATGAAGCTCTCTGTGTGCTGGACTTGGGCTAATCTGAAGGTCAAATGAAGTTTGGAGCTCTGTAGCCATTGACTGCAGAAAGTCGGCAACCTCTTTGCACTACGCGCTTCTGGATCTGCTGACCGTTCTCCATCAGTTTACGTGGTCTACCACTTCATGGTTGAGTTGCTGTTGTTCCCAAACACTTCCATTTTTTTCTGATAGAGCTGAAAGTTGACTGTGGAATATTGAGGAAATGTCACCACTAGATTGGTTGCACAGGTGGCATCCTGTGACAGTTCCACGCTGGAATTCACTGAACTCCTTAGAGCGGCCCATTCTTTCACTAATGTTTGTAAAGACAGTATGAATGTCTGAGTGCTTCATTCTATACACCTGTGGTCAGGCTAAGTGATTAGGACACCAGATTCTGATCATTTGAATGGTTGAGCCAACCCTTTAGTAATTTAGTGTATTAATGTAAATCAGGTGATTCTGTCACAAAGAAAGGCGGCTTTTCTCCACAACAGAATTAGTGATTTATGTTAATTGCGCTAACACTTCACTACTTTGTAAAGTATTGCATATCAGCACAAAGCTGCTTTTCTCCAATGTAAATAGGACAGTGGAGGAGTTTTGTGAGCTTGATTCCGGTAAAATCCTCGCGGTAGAGTTTTGGACAAAGTTTTCATGAGCTTTGTTAAAACAAGTAAAAAGCGAACTACAATAAGCTTCTTGAATGAGATGAGAACCGCACGTCTACAGAAATGATTTTACAAAGTTGAAATGTGTTTTCTGGATTGTGATGCTTCATTCCTGGATTCTGAACAAAACTGGAAGTCTGTGTGTTGCTAAAAAGATATACAGCACCAATTCCTCCAAAAATGGACAATAAAACACTGGAATACAGAGAAGAACTATGTAGGGGGGGTTTCCCTGGAACAAAAGCAGCGATTACTCGGTCCAATAGCTGCAGGTAACAAAGATCTCCTGCAGCAGTCGGCGTTGTACCCACAGGCAACGAGTCTTCTGCCACGTTGGCTCTTATAGCTTGCAGGCGGGAACAGATGTCTCTGGATCTTCTTCATCTCTGAACAAACTTCAGACTCAGTGACCTAATATCCCTCCTTCTGATACGACCGAAGCCTCCACCAATGAAGACGTGAGGAGCTTCTACCGTGTACAAGAGTTTGATGACCACTGTGTGAAAAGATGGCTCAGCATCACCTGACAGGTCTCCAACCTTCACTTTATTATAATTTTTAGTGCTGACTCTATAGCAGTGTTTTTCAACCTTTTTTGAGGCACGGCACACTTTAACCTTGACAAAAATCCCGCGGCACACCAGCATCCCAAAAAAAAAAAAAACAGAAACTCATAGTCTGTTTTGATCTACACGTCAGATTGCCCCCCCCCCCCCCCCGCAATCTGACGTGCATTTTTGTGATAATTGTGGCAGAAAAAGCAGGAAGTTGCAGCTGTTTTTTCTAAAGGATGTAATAAAAGTTAAGTTACATACAAATTGTATGTTCGTTGTGGTTTCAAGACGTGAGGCGTTGTCCCTTTAAGTCAATGCATCATGGGAGATGTAGTGAAAATACTGCTAGAAAACGGCAGAAAGACTCGCGTCTCTGAGCTTCATGGTTTTGTTCACTTGTTCCACGGTCTAATACCGGATTCTGTAGAATGCTACACCGCTAAAGACGAGCTTTAGCTGGTATTTTTGTTGGAACTGAGTGAGTTAAGAGCTAAATTGAAACAAGGAAGTGAAGACTTTTAACACTTCTGATTGGTCAGACTGATGACATGTGATTAAGCCTTCAAGAATGATTGGTGGAGACAGTTAAAGGTGCGGGACTTTTCAGAAAGCAGTTATAGCTGCAGCTAAATCGCGGTGCCGTCATTCTTATCAAAATGTCTTTAATAGAATCAATTAAACACAAAGAAAAAAGTATTTTATGATCTTTCATTTTCCTAACTACTCAGTGTATTATCAGGACCTGTTTGGATGAACAAAGAGCTGATTTCCTGGAGATGGTTTATGTTTTTAGGATCAGTTAATGAGGGCAATTTTCCACGGCACACTTGACCATCTACCACGGCACACTAGTATGCCGCGGCACACTGGTTGAAAAACACTACTCTATAGGGAGCACCTCCAACGAACATTCGAGCCCCCACTTTCCCAATTTGAATTAACCCTTGTGCTATCCAAGGCACTTCAACATTGGGAGTGGGGTCATCTAGACCCACTAGACAGTGCTCTGAACCTTTTTTTTTTCAATGATTTGTGATCTTCACTGGTGTCCATGGATTACATGAAATCTTTCCACCTTTATCCACCTTTGTCATGGTAGGGAGAACACGTCAATGCAAGGGGGGGGGGTCATCTAAGATAGCACAAGGGTTAAAGAACCAAATGTTCTTTCAAATTCAGTTCCTCAAATGACCACTGGGGGCTGGCGTTGGAGCAAATCAAAATGTTTTAAGTTTGAAAATAATAATCCTGATTTCAAAAGTATATTGGCGTATTACATCATTAGAGGTCACATTTCTGGGTTACTAGAGGCGTGTTTTTTGATTGGCAGGTTGATAGAACAATGAAGTTTCAGTGCTTTACGTCTACTTTTTGAAGGCAGTTGTCTAGCATCTTTATGAATCATTGTTTTGTTTCCTATAAGCCATATCGCTCTATATTTAGCATGTTTTGACCTGCTTAACATCTCTGTGTGTTTGAATAGTTAAGGGGTTTACTCGCTCTTTTACCATCTAACTTGGTATTTAGCAAACTAGTGTTCCCTTTATATCATGGTTCACCTTTCACTGTTTCACAAGTTTTTTTAGTGCCTTGATTGGCTGTTAAACCTGTCAATCTATCTCCTCCATGACTTGTCTTTTGTATTTGCTTTTTAAATTTCTCTTTTTGCAAAAAAATCTTTCTTTCTATAATCCTGGACTTTTTTTTTCTTCAAAAGAAAGTTTGTGCTTTGAGTTGAAACGAGAGAAAAAATTGAACATGTTAGCTTTGGACTTTTGAATTTTGTCTATTGCCGGTTATTTTTAAAAAGTAACTCCTACGAGAAGAAAACACTAGTAAGAATTGTTGTCATCATACAACATTATTGTTTTAGAATTTTTTCTGACTATTTCCTTCTTACGCTAACGTTATTTTTGCTCTGTGTAGTTTTGTGTTTTGCATCAGCATTTTGGATTTTTAGCTTAGCATAGCGCCCCATGCTAGCTCCACCTCTTCACTGTGAAGTAGCATGAAGTGTTAGCTGTCGTTAGCAGATAAATGTTAAACCGTGACACCTGAGCCTCACCTGCATGTGTCGACAGCTCACACACCTTTCGGTTTTTGTCGTTTGCTGCAGAGCTGGTCGTAGAAATTGCCACAATTGTAAATTGAAATCCATGAGACTAAGAGTTTAACCAATTATCACATTTCAAACCAGCGATGAGAAAAGATAATTCTGTAATGAGTGGGATTCTTGTAATTAACTGATAATCAGTGGAGTTGCTAATTAATTTTTCTTGTCAGCTGACTAATTGAAAATCTCCTCGTTATTTTGTCTTCCATTGTGAGACCTGTCAGGGTTTTTGCGCCGGTCAGCACAAAATCGTAGAACCGAGACGAGCCGATGTTCGTCAGTACTGGGACGCCGCTCGCTCCCCTTTGTCCTCCTCCTCATCTTTGTCCGGTCGACGACTGGTTCTGCTGACGGCTGGTGTTTGGTGGGGAAAAAAAAATCCCAAATGAGAAGCCTCTCCTTCCAAACGCCGTCACCTTCAGAGAACGGCCATTAGCGGCATCTGGACTCAGAAAATTTCAACCCTCGCTCGTCTGATTAATAGTCCCTTCCTTGAGGCTCCTAAGGTTTCACGTAATTGCCAGCCTTTCTGGCGTGCATCTATAATTTCAGACACTTCATCTTTCACCTATTAACTGCAGCACAGCAGCCCAGCCGCAACATGGATAATGTTGCCGCCGCCGCTTTAATTACCGCCGTGCTATTTTTCTGTTGTTGTGTCCACATCTGCCCTTACAGGAATCACAGCAGACGGTGTGCTTAAGTGCAGAGAAGCCAAAAAAAAATCAGGTGTAATTAGAATGCGAGAAGAGCAGATTAGCTCTGATAAAAGTTAATTTTCTGCTGGACTCTGGGGTCGTTAAGTAGGCCAGGGGAAGAGAAATGACAGCTAATATCAGGCTTGTAATCAGTCTCTCGTGTCATGTCCTCACAGCGGTGCAGGACGCCGCCTGGCTTCACAGACGCCCACCGGGGTCGTTTTTCTAGGAAATAACTGAACGTTTCTCCAGGCGAGCCCCCTCGCAGCCCGGAGGTTCGAGCACCGAGCTGTGTCTGATCTTAAAATGCGCCCGCTGCCGTTAGTGGAGGGCGGAGAGGCCTCCCGGTGCTGCCGGGATCAAGATGGAGGCGTGGCTTCTGTCACACAGCAGGTCTGCTGCACTACAGTGAAGGGAAGCAGCCGAGGCGTCCATCACGACAGCGCCTGCAGAGAGCGCCGCAGTGGGGATTAATAACGGCCTGATCAACATCTGTGCGCTGAGAAAGCTGCAACGCCGGCGCACAGAGGGAGGTCCCTCACCTCCAAGCCTGCAGACGAGTGAAGGGAATAATTACGGAGAAGCTGAAAGCAACACAGATGTTGGCGACAAACCATCTCAGATCCCCAGATCAGCCTGGATTCAAGCCAAAAATCTGAAACTGGCTGTTTTTTTATGGTTCATTTAAGTTTGTAGATAATTTTAAAGAAAAATTAAGAAAAAAAACAAAAAGTTGAATTATGTCAAAATTATTATTATAAATGAGTTGGCTAAAGACTAAAAGAAGTTGGTGTTCAGAGTTTGTGGGTACATGACATTGTGGGGGCCATGAATTCACTTTGGTTTTTGTTTGGGTGAATAAATATATTTTTTCTATGTTTTGATTATAGGCCATTGAGTAGGTTATCAGCTGGTGGGTCACATGTTTGTGGGCGGAGACATTAATTGACTTTGACTCACCAGTGGTTTTTCACTGTGTAAGATGGAAGGTTGGCTGGGATGCAGTATTTTTGGCTGACCGCTTTTGTGCTTTTTCTCGATTCTTTTTCTCGATTCTTTTTCTCTTTATACAATTTAATAAGTGGATTTAATGACCTTTTTTCATTATTTAAACTTCAAAATACAACTACAAACTATCTTAATGCTAAATTATCATTAACAGGCCAATAATGCAACAAGGAACAAATGTTGATCTGAAGTTCAAAGTCAACACTATAGAATACGTGAATAGATTTTTCTGTTTTTTTGTTAAGCTACTACTGAAAAAATGACAGAAGCAGAAAAAGCTGAAATGTTTTTTAACTTCTAAGCTAAAGAAATAAAAGGCTAAATGTCGTTTTTAGCAGCAGAAATTCAAAAATGTCTCAGAAAAGATCAGTCCGGTTGGGCTGTCCTGACCTTTAACTCTTAAAGTAAAAAAGCTGAACATTTTGTGATAGACCTAAAACTTCAGAATGTGAGAATTAAGGATGCTAATGTCAAATAAATAAATCTGAATGAACGGATAAAGTAGCTAAAGCTTTTAAGAGAGCTGAGAAGAAGTGAAAAAATGTGGGAAATTATGAAAATGCATCGGAATCAGCTGATCTAAGATGACCGTTGAAGCACTTCACTTGTAAAGTGCTGCATTTCTGCAAAGCCGCTTTTAACTGCGGTGATTCCGGTAATTGCTTAAACTGTTAAAGAGTAGCAGTAGGCAAAAACTGCTGTGTTAAAGGGTTGAATCGATTAAAATGTTTTAAACGATTTGAGCTAAAACTCCTGTTGTTATTGCATCTGTCTTTTCCTGAGGTGATAGCAGTCCTGGCGATGTTTTTCTGAACTTACGTGTTGTTTTTTTCCCAGATGCCTCCCTAACCTGTGTGAACACGGAGCCAGATGTTCCCAGACGTGGAGCTCCTTCTCCTGCGACTGCTCTGGAACGGGATACTCCGGAGCCACGTGTCACACCTGTAAGCGCTTCTTCTTCCGCCTTCAAGCCACCACAGCGGCTTCAGCTCTTTGAGATTCACACATTTAGCGCTCCTTATTTCTTTTGTTTTTGGGGTTTTGTGTTGTTTTTCCGCCGCACACTAACACAAGCGCGAGCTTCAGAGGCACCTGGTGTGTCAAAGGCTTCCCTTCCAGGTGACACTTCCTGACATGGCCTTCATCTCTTCAGAGGACGGCTCCGGCTGAATGCCGATGTCAGGTTGACACGTTGCTGTGTGGTTCCTGGGGAAGCATGGCAGATAAGAGCCTCTGCTGCATCTGAAGCAGCTTTTGTTATCCACACGCTGGCAGACCGACGAGGTTTCAACTCAGTTTATGCAGAAACGTTTCAGAACAAACATCGTCAGATGGAGCAAAAGGAAGTTCTGTTGTTTACATTTGGTCCGTCGCGTTTCTCTGTACAGTTTATTGAAATTATGACGTGGTTCTTATTGACGTTAAAATAAGACACTCAAGAAAAAATTATAGGATTTATTAGTCCCAAACCAAAGAAAAAATGATTTCTATAAGAGCTCGTTCCCACCAGTATAACCCCTCTGGAACTGGGAAACGTTCCCCTTTTGCAATGCCTTGCTAAAGCCCCCCTGCCCCCACTGAATGTTTGTCTTTTTTGTTGCTTTCAGGAATCACTCACGGTCAGTGAAATTTGTCTGTCCTCAAACAAACATTGTCAGGAAAAAAACCTTCAATGTCAATATAAAAACAGATTTCTACAAAGTAATATCAATGGAACAAAAATATGAAATGACATATCATTGTCATCATAACTATTCGCCCCTTCAAGTCAGTATTAAGTAAAAATTCTCTATGGGATTTAGGTCTGTGCCACTCCAGAACATTTACCTTCTTCTTTTTAAACCATTCTGTGTAGCTTCTGCCGTCTGCTTTGGATCCTGGTCCTGTTGGAGAATGAATCTCCTCCCAAGCCGTAGTTCTCCTGAAGACCGAAAAAGATGTCAGTGTATTTTGCAGAATTCATTCAGCGCTCGATCTTTACAAGGTTTGCAGGGCCTGTTGCCGAGAAACATCCCCACAGCATGATGCTGCCACCACCATGCTTCATAGTGGAGATGGTGTATTTTCGATGATGCGCTGTGTTTAGTTTCCGTTTTATTGGCCTTGGTGGTGTGCATTATCAGAAATTCTGAGGATGCACACTATGAAGACCATTAACCCGCTTGTACCGCGGTCATTTACAAAAGAAATAAATATTCAACCAGTTTTTAGTACTTTATTCTTGTTATAGGTTCGGTTTGGATAGCTTTTTTTCACAAAAAGCGGACTATTTCTCACGTTGTCACTGCTTCTGAAACGAAATGTTCACGTTTTAACTGCGATTTATACCATGGTCCGGGTGAATACTCGATTCTGATTGGCTGCTAGGTGTGCATTAAAAAGTGATATACCACAGGATAACCGCACGGTGAAAAAAGAAGTTCCGGTCACCTATCTTAAATGTTTTGTATCACTGCGCCGTCTTCTTTAAAACAACCTTTTGCTTCATCATTTGGACAAAAACAAGCAGAAAAAGGGTGAACTCTCTTTCTGAACTGATGCTTTATTCAACCCATCGGAAAGATCAGCATATATATATATATCGTCGAATCTTGACTGCAGCGGTGGTGCGGCGCGATGCAGACTATTTGTTACGCGCCGCACCACACTACAAATAGTTCGCTTTTTGGGAGAAAAGCGATCCAAATCGGAAAAAAAAAACAAGAATTAAGGACTAAAAACTGGTTAATATTCATTGCTTTTGTAAGTGACCATGGCATAAGCGGGTTAGTGGCCTTCAAAGTATGCATTATCACTTTTTAATGCACTTTGCAGAAGCAACCGTCCTCAGGTTTCCACGGCGTGCGTTGAAAAGTGATAATTCACACTTGGTCGGCCATTAACCCTTACTTAATTTATCTTTAAGACCTTTATTGTTGGGTTTTCTCTTAAGTGTTTAAAATGCTCGGATTAGAATCTGCTGACGCTCATTTTTAATCCTCAAAGTTCTCATTCTCTGCTGAAATTTTGCTGATTCAGCAGCGTGACTTTCACCCCCCCCCCCCTGAAATGTGACATTAAACTGGGTGTGATTTCTGCCGCTGTGGCACAGATTCATCCTTTAAGTGCCTGTGAGACCGCCGCAGAGGCAGCCGGCACCGGGACGTGCACGCAAACTGGCATGTGAGCAGCGTGTTCAGAGAGAAGCTTATCCGTCTCTGGACCTAATTTATCTCAAGGTTACATCAAAAGGAAAATGTGAGGAAAAGTATTCTGACGGGACGCTGCGGGGAGAAAGAGACCGGAAGATGGAAGCAAACACAGAAGAAAAGGAAAGAGTAGAGAAAACGCTTTGAAATTCAAAAAAGAGGGAATGAATTCTTTGTAGATCTAATCATTTAAAGTGAGAAATGCAGAGGGAGTTATTTTCCCTTAAAATCCCACAAAGGTTGAGACGACGTCACAGCAGCAACAGTAAAAACAAACGTTTCCCTCATAAAAAGCTGAACAGTTCTGACAGTAGCGCCACAGCAACCTTACAGCCCTATTCATATCGGAGGATAAAGATCACGTAAACACGATTTTATTGTTGCTCCGCCCACTTTGCAAATGTGAAAACAGTCATTTTTTTAAATGGACACAGAGTTTAGGTGCGAAAAGATCGACTTCCTGCCATAAGATCCGCATTTCGGTTAAAGTCTTTTAAGGTTCTAGACTGAAAAACAAAACCAGAGAAGAACCGGAAAACAGTGTTGAAATTGGAGCATTGTGCTGTTGCCATGGCGACACCAAGAGTTGGAGTTCAGCACTCGATGAGTTTTACAAGAGCTTTGATGTTTCAAAAACCAGATTTTTTTTATATACTTTTGATCATTTTGAGATAAATTCACAGAAAAAATGGACCAAAATCCAGAAAAGAAGAGTGAAAGTAAATGTAGACGGATTAAGGTTCAACATGAGAAGCTGTAGTAAGGGACGTTCCCGTGGCAACGTTCCCACACAGTCTGTAGTTTTCCGTCTCGCCCCTGCTCTCCTGCACCTGTATAATTCATGGTCGTGTTTGGATTTCCTCGCCGTGAATGCGCACATAAACAGCTGATAAATCCGGCCTATAAACAGCTGCAGAGACTCACTCGATTGTGTTTCCCCGCTCCTTCGCCGCCGTTTCCTTTTGTCACAGTCCAGCGTGGCTCCATCCTTTCACAGAGTGAGAAAATAAGAACATTCCATTTTCATGGAGACTTTGTTTCCTGCGCTCAGCACTTCCTGCTGCTGCTGCAGGCGGCGGCGGTTTCTTTGCTTTCTTCAACACTTTTTGCTTTATGTGTCATTAACCAACACCAAACATGACTTTAACGTAAAGTTCTTTATTTCACACCTAGACGCTTCGTGTGGAAACAAGTGTTTAGAAAATGTTTGTCCTTTGTGGAAATTCTGAGTTCAACAGCGAAAGAGTGGAAGTGGTCCACAGAGCAGCGATTCCTAAGGCTAACATATTGATTGCAAACTTTGTTTTAATTGATGGCATCTTACTTATTAAAGCCCAAATAAAGGCTGATTTCACATTGACTGGAGGAATTTCAAACTCCTCAAAAGTGTAAAAAAAAGTTGCAAACTAAACCCTGAATAAGAAAGGAGGGAAAAAATTAGATAAATAATAACATTTTTGTTTTTAATTTAAGCTCTAAAACTACAAATTTAACTTAAGATCCTTATATAGACGCTGGAAATGAGTTAAAGAAATGTTTTCATAAATATGCTGTGAATCATTACCAGAACATGAATCCCAAATGAAACAAATGCAAAGAGCTTAAAGAATATAAGCTATGAATTTAATACAAATATAATATTAAAGACCTGCCAAAGTGTGGATTAAATAAAATAAATGAAAGCTACGCAAATTAACTTTGAAAACCTCCACATGCTAATTTAACAACAAACAGCTTTAAAATGTGGAATCAGGCTGATTCCATAGATCAGTGTTTTTCAACCTTTTTTCAGCCACGGCACACTTTAACCTTGACAAAAATCCCGCGGCACACCAGCATCCCAAAAAAAAAAAAAAAGCAGAAACTCATAGTCTGTTTTGATCTACAGCCCCCCCCCGGCAATCTGACGTGCATTTTTGTGATAATTGTGGCAGAAAGAGCAGGAAGTTGCAGATGTTTTTTCTAAAAGATGTAATAAAAGTTAAGTTACATACAAACTGTATGTTCGTTGTGGTTTCAAGACGTGAGACGCTGTCCCTTTAAGCCAATGCATCATGGGAGATGTAGTGTGAAAACTGCCAGAAAACGGCAGAAAGTCTCGCGTCTCTGAGCTTCACGGTTTTGTTCACTTGTTCTACGGTCTGATACCGGATTCTGTGGAAAGCTACACCGCTAAAGACGAGCTTTAGCTGGTATTTTTGTTGGAACTGAGTGAGTTATGAGCTAAATTGAAACAAGGAAGTGAAGACTTTAAACACTTCTGATTGGTCAGACTGATGACATGTGATTAAGCCTTCAAGAATGATTGGTGGAGACAGTAAAAGCTGCGGGACTTTTCAGAAAACAGTTATAGCTGCAGTTAAATCGCGGTGCCGTCATTCTTATCAAAATGTCTTTAATAGAATCAAACACAAAGAAAAAAGTATTTTATGATCTTTCATATTCCTAACTACTCAGTGTTTTATCAGGACCTGTTTGGATGAACAAAGAGCTGATTTCCTGGAGATGGAAAATGTTTTTAGGATCAGTTAATGAGGGCAATTTCCCACGGCACACTAGTGTGCCGCGGCACACTAGTGTGCCGCGGCACACTGGTTGAAAAACACTGCCATAGATGAATGAATGGATAAATAAATGAATGGATGGATGATTGATGGATGAGTGCGTGGATTCATTGGAGATTTTCTTAAAGTTTGTTTTTTCTGTAAAGTGTAAAAGAAACAATTTCAATGAATATTGTAATTTCTTTAAGGACTTTATTCTAACTTGTCAGTGAAAGCTGAAATAGTATGAATTAAAAAGACAAAGTTTATGGGAAACACTAAACTAACATCTGGACAATGGCAGGTCAGCAAAACTAGACAATAAATAAACAGTTAAAAACCTCAGTTTCATTTAAAATCTTACAATTTGAGTTCTTGAGGATTTTAATTTGATTTCAGTGAAAGCTGAAATGGTGATAAAGAAAAACGCAAAGTTTATGAGAATTGAAAAAGTATTTTTTTAACTTATTTCAAGGGAGCGTTCTCTCTGTTGAAATGTTCATAAGAAGGCTAAAACAGGGGCGGAGCTACAACATTTTATATTGGGGGGGAGGCAGAAGACTGTGGAATGGTGGCTAAACACCAGAGTGGAAAGCCATTACACATAACAGGATCAAAACTATGTATTTCTATTATTATTTTTCTTTCAGTATTGATAATTTCTTAATCTTTGTCAGCAATGATTGTCATGGTTTGAGTTTCTTTTGTATTGGTTTTTGCTTTCTGTCTTGTTCTGTTTCCTGTTTTATTTTGAAAGTCTCCTGTCTTGTCTGTCTTCTTGAGTTTTACTTCCTTTGGTCCCCATCAGCCCTGATCGTGTCCACCTGTGTCTTGTCTGCCCCGTCTGTATTTAAGTCTTGTCTCTGCCTTCCTCCTGTGTTGGTCCATTAGTTATTCCTGTCTGGTGTTCATGTTTTTGCCATGTTCCATGTTTCTCGCCACGCCATGCCATGCCACAGTGAGTTTTAGTTTTGGTTTGTCTTGTCATCCTGCTCGGCAGCGCCTTTTGTTTGTTTTTTTTGTAATTAAACCCACTAGCCCTGATCCTCATGCCTCCGCCTCTGCATCTGGGTCCAACCGGCTCTCGAGCCACCCTCCATCATGACAATGATGCTATTATTGACTCAGAACATGGAGCAGCAAAAACTGTTGCCCCACACTTGACCCCCTGTAGCTCCGCCCCTGGTTCAAAATGAAGGACATGAAAAAAAGTCCTCATGTTTGAGCTGTTTTATTATTCTGTGGCTGTGGTTCAACGGTTTGAGCTGCTGGTCAGGGGTTCGAATCCCAGCCGTGATGCTCCGTGTGTTTTTGGGTGGGGAATCTAAGCGTCAGAAACCTGTGAGATGTTTTGGATAAATCCTCTGCTGAATGAATAAACAAATATTTGTCGAGGAATATTTAGACATGAGCCTCAAGCCGTACTCTGCCCCCCCACTGTGCCCGTTTTTAAATAAATAGAAATCTGTAAACCCCAACTCTCTCTTTCAGCCATCTACGAGTCGTCCTGTGAGGCCTACAAGCTCAGCGGCAGCTCGTCGGGCTTCTACTTCATCGATCCAGATGGGAGTGGCCCCCTGGGGCCCACACAGGTTTACTGCAACATGACAGGTGAGATCATTGGAGCCCTTGTGCTTTTTACGACCTTTGCAGCCTCACTGTGAGGGAGAGATCCTCAAAGCAGAGGAAGAAAAGGTGTGAGGTCTTAAAACAGCTGCCTTAAAATCACAGAGTCGATCCCCGCCCGCCACCGTCGCCGTGTTTGTGGCGCATCCCGCCGTGAAGATTAATTAAACAAGTTATCAAGACGCCAAATCGAATCACGCAGGCGTGCCTCTGTTAAAAGGGTATCTGGTGCTCTGGAGTGTCACCGGGAGCAGCCGTGCAGGAACAGATTACAACTTAACAAGCTTATGGATCTGAAGCCCCACCCCACCCCCTCTCGCCAGCGGCCTCCAGAGGCTGCAATTTTCTGTGGAGCGTTCAAGTCAAAAGGGGTAATCCCCCACAGAGCATCAATCAGCGTTTGTGTGTGCAGGGCGGACGGCCTGATCTCATCAACGCATGATGGACGAGCTAATGATCCTCACTCCTGTTTACTTGTGTTTATTCTAAAGCTGATTGACATTGGGATCTCTCAGGGACCGTTTGGGACTTTGGCCGCCTTCGGTGTCCTGCTCAGAACCTGAATGTCACCTAGAAACCAGTGATGTGTTACTTGAAGGGAAATTGAGTTTTTAACCTTGTTAACTTATTCATAGGCTGCTTTTTACACACTGGAGGACATCATGAGTGAGCATTTCCATCTTAGAAGCTGCAGGGCGCCGAGTTGTCCCCTAAATGCAACAGACTGGAGATGCTCTGCGTCCAATTTGAATTCAAAACAATGTGATGAGGCGATTGTGGAGAGGAAGGACTCCCCGCCAACAGAAGGAAGCAGAAACACAACTAGAAAGCATCTGCAGCTGCTCAGCTCAGAGAGGACCAGAAAAACCATCTGAGAAGAAAAAAAAACAAGTTTTTTTGAGGAAAAAACACGCAGGTCATTGTGTCTGTTAGACATTCAAGAATAGACGCCTTTAAGTTTCAAATTTCTTCATCTAAATCTTGAATACTAGAGCTTTAGCTCCAGTGTTGACGTTCTTTCGACTGCCGTTACTCTTCGGCTGTTTGCACAGTTAATGTAAATCCAACGGATTCTGGGGCGGAAATAAGCAGCTTTATAACTTCACACTTTACAGTAGTGAAGTGTTCTTCATCAGTAAAATGTTATGTTAAACTTTACATTAGTACAGCATCACACAGGGCTTTAACCCCTTGATACATGACTGCGTAACCACCTGGATTCCTCTTCACTGTCACCGAAGCCTCGTATCCACTGAGCGGTACGGTCCGGTATTTTAAGCGTCTCCTTTATAAAATTGGAGCTTTTTGGGCCCTCGTTGGTTGTAGGTCTTAGAAAAAGGGAACAGCCTAGTTTAGGGTGGAGCAACTCTTTAAGCCCTCTAATTGGCAGAAGGTCATTTTCAACAACAAAAGCACCAAACAGCGTATTCCTCTTCGCTGCCTGGAATCTTCTCCCAAAAACATCAAATGACTTGGATGTACAAAGTACCAAAAGTCAAGCAGAAAGATAGCTTAGCTTTAGGTGTAGTCGCACTACTATGACGCAAAGCTACGCAATCCGTCTGCACCCCGCACCGACGGTACAACTCTGAGTGCAACCGCTCGCCTAAGTTACCGGGACCATTCTAAGCCAGACCATTAGACCATTTAGAACTACAGATCTAAAGAAAAATAACAAACAGAATTTACATTCATATCCCACCCAAATGATTTTCCATACTAGGTGGAATGGGAGTTTCTAAAGAAAATACAGGAATGTTGATGCTGCGCCTCATTTATGGCCGTTATAGCAGAAAGTTAGCATCGAGGCGTTTCAGGACCAAACCCAAATTGTCACATTTCTTTGCATCAGGTCTTTTTCTAGATTTCCAAATGAGTCAGTATTTATGACATACAGGACCAGAAACAAAAGCAGTTCCTTCAATTTGTAAACAGAAAAAAAAAAAAAAACAGTTCAAAGCTTGTCATGAATGTCTACATCAGGGGGGCTCATTACGTCGATCGCGATCGACCAGTCGATCTTCAAGAACATGAGGGTAGATCGCAGGTCAGCAAAGATAAATAACCACCAAAAAGAAGTACTTCTAAAGAATCCACCAGCCAATCAAAATCCTCCCTGAGAAGTACGGGACATGATTGACAGGCAGAATCGGACATCTTCTGAAACATACGTCACTGCAAATGAGTGTTTAAATTCACTGAGCGCAAATTCTGTCTGTCATCAGAAAGTCGCTGTCTGTCCCGCGACACGTCAAGTCCTCAGCAAAAGACCACTCCGGACAACCGGAGTGTTTACTGAAGCCACCCCGCATGTCTCCTCCTGCTATTGCCTATGCAGTTCTCGCCCGAAAATGTCAAGTTCATTAAGGAAGCGTTTTTTTTCCGTGACATGCTTCGTACACCGCCATCAGCGCCTTTGAAATGCCATGCTCCCCCCATTACACGGTTTACAGCAAAGCATGACATACGATAGTCGCTACTTTCTGTCTTTGTAATAAAACGCCTCATCTGTTAATACAAAAGTATCTTTGTGTAATCTCACTGTGTAGTTTTTGAATTGTCAGTACATAAACAACAATCTACAAATAAACATGTAACTAATAAACAATAGTAAATGTTAGTAAATTATGTATATATACTGTATATATATACATACGCACACAGGTAGATCTTCAAGACATTGTCGACTCAAAAGTAGCTCACATGCCAAAAAGGTGCGAGCACCCGTGACCTACATCCTTTTTGTGAGCTTTGATATAAGTGGAGATCTTCGTACTTTCAGCTGAGATGTCTCAAAGTTCTGACTCTGGAGATGGCTTCCATCTGTCGGCTGTCTGAGGTTTCCTGCTGTTTTCTCCTCCACCGGGTTATTGTAAAGATGATCCACCTTCTGGAGTGTGATCGTTCTGCAGCAGATCAGCCGCAGCTTGACCTCGATTAATAAATCAATTAGACATGTAAATAAGAGTAAGCCAGACAACCTGAGAAGAATAATGATGAAGTGGAGGAGGATTGCCTCTGGGGCAGAGCAAACATCAAGTCCTCGTTCAGGAGAGTGTGTGGAATCAGGGCGCCTTCCTGGCTGAAGTGTTCCATCAGCTCAGATCATGTTATCTTTAAGATATGAGGAGGTCTTTGCACTGATTGTTGCCCAGAAACTGGGCTGTTTATGTGGTTTTCAGAGATGTAAAACCTTTACGTGTGATATGACTCCATCGGCATGAAGCGCTGTTGTAGCAAACGTTTTTCTTCAGAGCTTTCTGCCTTTGCTCTGAGGTGTTCATACAGGAAAAAAACAGAGTGAGGGTCATTTACTGAACAAGGTTTTCATCTACATTTTTCCAAAAACATTGACTAGATATTGAGAACTCGACTGAGTGACCCCTCCCCACTCGCGTTCCAACAGGAAGCACCAGAGAAATAAATGGATATTTCTCATCATTCTATCCATCTTGCTCTCTGATACCTGTTTAACATATTTTCACATTTTTTTGTATCGCAAGTTATTCAAGTTATGAACTGACCAAACAGATGCCCCAGTAATGAGGTACAAATCCCATTTTCAACGTTACTGCATAAATAAAATCTCTCAACATCCCACTAGAACTCGCACTGAATAAATCCAAAGTTAAATAATAACACAGTAATTGACTGAATGTGAATCTCTGCCATTCTAACCGAGACCAAACATGACCTTTGAAAACCTCCAAAGTTTTAAGGCGTAGTCTGATGCACCTGTACAGGCACTGCAGCTTTTTGGGTTATCCAGGCCTGTGGAGGGGCGTAGAGAGGAGTAGTTGCATCTTAAAGGGGGTGCAAGTGTGTTGCACCCCCTTTAAGATGCAACATGAAAGTGAAATGCACTATTGTCACACGTGGTAAGCGAATTGTTACGTTTTCGTAAGACTAATGGAAGTTGCATGCACTTATAAAGTGCGGTGACCTTACACCATACATTAGTCAGTTAGTTATGGCATGTCTGCAGAGGAAATTGGCAGGTCTGATGGAGTGCACAAGGATCGCACAGTTACCACGTGAACAGCACTAACAGGCTCCTCGTGCAGTTCCCAGAATTTCTTTGGTGGTCGACAAAATACAAAATCGGCATCCTACTCCTTTATCCTGACTCACACCTGCATGTTGCGTAAGCGTTCACTACAACCTGTCACTTGCAACATCCCCATAGGAAAAAAAAGGTTCATGAACATTTTCGCTCTACAAGCTCAATAAGGTGTCTACGACCTTTCATGTTCAGGTTTGACCATTTTTCGCTGGCAGACAGCCCACATACACCCGTAAGGGCTTAAACCTACAAACAGGTTTGGTTGTAGTATCAACTATATATCAAACATATCTCCATTAACAATAGATTTCACCAATTCCTCTTCATTCTCCCCATGTTTGGACCTTTGTGGACTCACAGGGTTTTTTGCTAAAGCTGCTTGACCTCATTCACTCTTGTCTGTGCATGTTGGTAATCATCCACTCATTATAATAGCTCCTCTAAATATATACGCCCATACTGCCATAGGCTGTTTCTTGATTTTCCATGAAACTAATGACCATTTATTAGAGTGGCTTCTACACCAGTCTGTAGTGTCATTTGCCCAAACTGGGATTCCTCAGAGATGTATTGACACCTGCATAACTGTTACTCCTTGTTCTTGTCTTGATTCACACCAATGTTGTGTTGATTTTATCACCACAAACCTTAAATTTGATCGAGTACGAATCATAAGATGGATAAAACTTGTGCTTCCCGTCATAACCGAGAAAACTCTATGGTCACGTTTGGAATTGAGCTTTCCTTTCTCCTGTTTAAATGTTTAACACACAGACCCGCCATTCTGCATTTTTGATGAGTCAGCCCTTTCATCTGTCAGCATTTGGTTAGAGGTCTTTCCGTTTGCCTATTAAAGCATCGGTTTCATATTACAGTGGCCGTTTGGATGGCGTAGTTCACTGATATTTAGCTGACTTTCAATAAGCGTGCCACCTCCCATCTGAAAAAATCTTCACTGGCCTCAGTCAGCAGTAGCATTCTGATTCAGTGAATATGAGGCTGATCTCATGTTTTGTGGGGTTTTTTCCTTAGAAAACTTTGAAAATCTGTACGTAAACCATGTTCCCTTGTTAGATTTGAAACAGTTTACTTTTCCCAAAAGGGAAACATCTGCTACAAACGTTTCTGCAGTGAATCTCTTCTTTATCTTTAGACAATAATCAAACATTGCAGCTGAAGAATCATCTGTGAAAGATTAAACAGATTTGTATCCTTTCATAGACTCATTAGTTATTGAACTGCTGAATCTGTGAGGAACATCTGCAACGGAGTATTTGCTCTTGTATCAGGATTTCTGTTGTGATGTTCATGAAAACGCTCCTAACTTTCTTCTGTACCCTGGATATCCACTGGTGCGTCTGCGGTGCGTCTCCGCTGCGCTGCATTGGTAATCCAGAGTCCGTCTCACGACCGTCCGTTAGTTTACGTTGTTTCTGTTGTGTCTCCGATCCGTCCGTCCTCCCTCCTCACACCCAGAGGAGTAGTTTGTCCCTCTCTCTTCAATCATTCAAAACTCAAGCTATCGGTCTTCATCACTGAGTCCTTATATAAAATGTTTGTTTTGTGTCATAAATTATGTTTTGTTTTTGTGCTTCCTAAATTTGAAGTGGAAGCCGGTGTTTTCCGTGGTGTTAATGTGTGTCCAGGTTTTTATTTTTTTTAAACTGGACCTGTTTCCTGTATCTGTATTTTTGCTGCGATATTAACACAGTAACTGAGTAGAAATACTATTCTCGCATCAAGCTTGCGTTTCCGTGCAGCAGGACGAACGTCAGACACAGATATAAAGTTGGAGATGATTCTGATTGATTAATATCTGTTCTTTTTTCTGTCTCAATGCATCAGACGTGCACCGCAAACAGACCAGTGTAAATCAGCCTTTAGGGTTTCTGCTTTGCCCTCAATCTTCATCACATTTTTACTATCTGAATCTTCAACGTTTCAAAGACCAAATCCCACATTCCTAAATCATGATGGATGCTACACGTATGCAGGTATTAGAATTTGCCGTGCACATTAATGTTGAAATTCTTTGCTTGTTGAAATGCAGCAAGTGACTTTGCAGAGAATAAAGTCGTGAAGGTTTAATGAAATAACGCACCAAGTCAGGGAAACGAATCTATCCGCCACATCTTTAGAGTTTCTGTTTTTACTCTTTGAGTTTGTTGAAATTGAGGATATTGTTGCCCAAAGTGGGTCTTCAGTACAATAACAAAGACACGAAAAAGAATAATAATCTATGCCCATGTGTGTATCTTGTGGTCAGAAATTATTTTGTAATGATTCGATTTTTTTTTCTGTTAATTTAAATAGAATTTTAATAAAACAAAATATTTTTGCTGATTTTTCTTTTTTAAATTGGAACAGTTTTTACAGAACAAAGTATATCAGTACCTTGTTTATCAGGGGAGTTGTTTTAAAAACTTCCTACGATTCACAAAATCTATGAATCACTCAACTTTCTTTTTTAGTGATGTGAGATTTTTTAAGGCTGTAAAACTCCTCTCTACACACTTTTTTCGACTTTCTCAGACATGGACATCTTCACACTTTTCTTTCTTGTTTAAACTCTTAAAGTTCTAAGATTTTGTAGAAAAATTAGTCCAGTGTTATGCAGCAATCTGATTGCCATTGAAGATTTCTGTAATTTTGTAAAGCAGACACAGCATGGAGGTTGTTGACTGACTGCAGCAAGTCAGGTTGCAGACCACAATGCAAAGGCAAACAAAGTTGTACTGAAAAAAAAACAAAACAGCAAGAACCAAAAAGATGAACGGCAATTTAGCGAGGGAATACTGTGTTAGCATTGACGCAACAATCTTGTTTTGTAAAAAAGCTGTTGATGGCAGGAGCGCCACCTAGTGCCAAAACCAGGAGGTTTAACAAAGTGAAGCCTCATCTAATTTTCCTATTCTCTGTGAGAATGTTGAACGGGATCCTGAGCCTTTCTGTGAAAGCCCTGCTCAATAGTGCATAGTAAAAAAAAAACATTGACTATAATATTAATAATTTATAAAAAGTTTTATTTGCTGATTGTACATTTTGTAGCTTCTAAAATCAGCTCATTTGTGTCCTCCACTTTATTCTTCATGCTGCTCTCTGCTGCTGCGGCAGCAGCAGTTTTAGGAATGACAGGTCCAGCTCACGGTGAGCATAATGATCCTGAACTGATGAACAGAAAACATTTTGTGCCACGTACGCGATAGAGCAATTGCACAATCGGAGAGCCTGGATGTGCGATGTGATTACCGGGTGAATTATTGTTTGTATCTGAACACATTTGCATAGAAATAAACTGTTTTGTCAGGAGAAGAAAATGCAAAGCGCTGTCGGCGTGTGCTCTCTGGCTCTGCATATCCTTTAGCTGATCAACCGTTCCTGAACGTGCATCTGCATTTATAGGCAGACTGCTGCAGATGCGACAGCGTGCCAAGTACTGTCAGGGTCCTCAACATGATGGACCGACATTGGCTTTAAAATAACATCTCAGATTTGGACCAAAATCCAATATGTACTTATGGCTTTCAAGTACTTCAAACAGCCTCACTTCAAAACGCCAGAATATCCCTTTAAATGCTCAACCGCCCTGACCCGAATACAGACTGACTGTTCATGAATTTTAAATAGATGAATCAAATTTGAAGAACTTTGCTGTTTTTTTTATAAAAAATGCTCTACTCCTAATGCTTTTATGGTAACCTGTCAACATGTCTTTGCAGAGAAGAAGGTGTGGACGGTGTTGTCACATAACGGCACGGCTCCCATTCAGGTCCAAGGCTCCTCGCCAAAGAGGCCGCACACCCTGAGGTTGAGCTACAACGCGTCGGCCGAACAGATGCGCTCGATCGTCTCTGGGTCAGAGCACTGTCAGCAGGAAGTGGTGTACAACTGCAAAAAGTCCCGCCTCTTTAATGCAAAGGGTGAGTTCACTGTGCTTCAAAATGTAAAGCTTTAGTTTTATTTCAGTCAGACAACTCATGCAGTACAATGTTTATTTCCCATCTTTTAGTTGATTACATTCTTAGATTGCATTTCTCAATCCACAAGTTAGCATTTCACATTCCTTGAATTTGCCATTTCGCACTGCATTTCACATTCCTTTGGCATAAACTCCGTGCGATTCCATGAAGCAAATATCTTAAGGTATATAAGCTTTAGGGTAAACTACCCCCTAACGGAGCTCATACGAATTGGAGGAGGGTGGGGCGAAGAACGCAGTGCTGCGGTAAGAGGATGAACAGTATACACACCTGGACTTAAATAGGACGCTGAACAGGTGAGTTAGATTTCGCACCGCCCTAGGGGAGTGACCTAGTAATAGCCTGCATGAGATTGCCTGCCCCGAAATACTCCCAGGGTCGTCCATTTCTTCCTGTTTTCATTTGAGACACATGGATTATAAGGAGATTGAAAACAAAGCCTGGATTCTAAAGGCCTCTTCATACAGCCCCTACACACATTTTGCCCATTTTCCACGTCTGTAATTTTGGTGATACATGCTTGATATACTGAACGTAATTTCTTGCATTCGTCGATGTCTGCAGATGTCCGTCAAGGGTTTCGGCAAACCGGTCTTTGCACGAATTGGGTTATGAGCTGTTCAGAATTTTGGGTCTGTTGAGAATTGCGCAGTTTGCGTGTATTTTACTTAGTTTATACGCAATTATTACGTAAACCTGGCGTGCACAATAAATCGCAAATTTATAGTTATCGTGAGATCAAGCTGTGCAATATGCATATCGCAAAAGTCGGCGGAAATTACAATAAATAGTTACCTTAAATGTGCTAAAATGATCTTATGGCAGCTTGAAGTACTTAATGAATCAAATTAATCTATTTATTCATTTGACCAATCAGATGCACCCCTTCACGTTGTTGACCAATCAGATGGATCCCTTTTATGTTTGACGATGTAAACGAGGGTCATTTGGAGTATAATTTTTAAACTGCTTCAGTGAAATGGAAATTATGTTTTTGGTTGGTTTTCTATTTGTTCATGTACCGCAAGTTATATTGTTATCACAATATTGATCATTAATGTGTTAAATCCTAGACATTTGAGATGCTTTAAAAATGTTAACAAATGCAAATACTCCTAAATAAATTATAGGTTATCTGGAAAAGGTAAACCAATGTAAAACTTTTAAGCTAAAGATGAAGCTACAGCTAACGATGCTAGTTGTCTAACAAAAGTGCTACTTTTATGACAATGTTGGTAGAGGAAGGCAAAGCTAACTTCTGCTCACGTCCCCCGTTGTATCCTCAAAAAAATGCAAAGTCTAAAAAAAAAAAAAAAAGTTGTAAATGTTTTGTTTGCTTCCCGCCTTTTGTTGTGTTTTGTTGGGTTTTTTTGGGGGGGAGGGGGCTGGTGGAAGGACAGCATGATTCTGTTAGAACAAGAACAAGCGTGAAAGGCCATTAAGAAAGGATAAAAAATACGTATTTCTAACAGTTTTGATTGTATTTGAAAATTTTGCTTTTTGTTTAGTTTGGAATCCTTAAATGAGCTTGTATTGATGATTTATTGTTCTTTGTCAACAATGATACTTTTATTGACTTAAAAATTGGGGGGCCGGGTGTGCAGCAAAATATTTTGCTGGGGGGGCAGCTGCCCCCCCCTTAACCTACCCTGTGGCTCCGCCGCTGGATGTAAATACTAATCAATTTATCCTACCTGATCGATCTGTCTGAGGCAAACTGTTGAATTGTTCAAACCGAACTGATGTGTGAGGGGAAATATGAGGAATTTTGAAAGTCTTTAGAATAGACATAAAGTAGAACGGGCTGCAGTTGGATTTCCGTCTTTGCTGCTCCCAGTTTCCTCCTCTCCACGATGGGCGACGTCAGCGTCCCTCCATATTAGCTATTGTGCGCTTTCCGTTGTTGCATTGTGAGGCCGAGGTCACATTTGTGGGTTTTCCCTATTGGGAAGCGGCTGCCCCCTCAGCAGCCCCCTGCTCGCTCCTCTTGTTATTTCTCAACAATAAGTGGGGAGGCGACGCTCGCTCTGTGCTGGCATTCATCTGCAGCTGCTGCGGCACCTTTGGTCCCAACATCTCCACGTTTACTCTTAAGTCATGAAACATTCATGAAGTCCCGGCTTGTGCCGCTCCCCGGATGCAGTGCACACAAATAAACAAGTTCATTATCGCGTCAGACATCAAAGAGAGGCTGGAAGAGGCTGAAAGAGCCATTTTGGAGCCGCGCAAACGCACTCCTGCATTTTTTTTAATGCTCCACTTTGTTGTTTAAACAACTTTTAAAAGTGCAGAGTCCCTTTGTACATCACTTCTCTGAGTTACTGATCCAAACAATATCTCTTTTAAGAACAAGAGTCTGAGGCTTATCCTAAGATTTTGACAAAATGCCACTCATCATGCTAATTTACAGGAAAATAACAAGAGCAGCAGCTGTTCAAAGAAGCCTCCTGGGAATACAAGATGCAGGCGGATGCCAAAACGTCTGACGTTCACCTCCAGCTCTGGAGTTTAACTGTAAAACATGTCTGTGCTGTTCACTTAAAACACGGACGTGCAGGCGCCTGTTTTCTCTGTTTGCTTTTTCCTTATTTATCAGCTGTAATGAGCTGAGGTTGCTGCGAGGTAACGCCAGCATTTACGTCGAAATGAAAACATTCGCAGCAGCAGGATAATTGTGGCTCCTCTCACTGTCCTCCTTCTGTTTTGCTCGTTATTTTCACACTTTCACTTGTTTCCAGAACCGTTTTTCTTGTCTGGGTTTTTATTTCGTGTCTTCTCTGGAACATGGTGCCGTGCCACCGTACTTTATGTAGATTTAACGGCAGTGAGGCCCCAAAGGTTAGAGACGTGTTGGTGTTTGGAGTACGCTTTCATGAAGCAGGACGAGGACGCTGTTCTGTTCCAGCAGCTGCTGCTGCTGTTGTTTGAACGGCATCAAGAGGCTTTTTAAAATTCTCCTGTGAGTCGACAAAAAGACAGTCAAGAGTCACAGAATGTCTTTTCAGTTTGTTCAGGTTTGCTGCGACAGCAATCACCACAGAAAGACAGTCTGAGCTGGAAGTCTTCGTCTTTTCTACAAGCTAGAGCGTCTGTCAAAAACAAATGGGTCTAATTTTCATCAAAACTCACAAAGCATTCATGGGATTTTGAATTTCTGCTCCAATATGTTTCCTCAAAGCAAAAACGAAATCTAAAAGATGAACAAACTGAGTTTTAAAAACAAATTATGGGAACAAAACGTACTACATTTTGTCATACCAAAGGGGATGATGCTAGCTGAAAACAGAAGTGTGCTAATCGAAGTTTAAGCTAGCAAAATGACTTTGATTAGGAGAATCCAAATTTGACAAAAAACTAAATTGATTAATAAAATAAGAATTCACTACTGACTAAATTTAGGCGAAAATACTAGAATATTGCATGGCATGATGAAAAATGGAACACTTAAACATCTTGTTTATTGTATGCTACATGCTAGGTTAGCCAAGTGGTAATCCAGGTGATGTAGGACGTTACAAATGTTTAACCGCTGTGTTAATCATTTGTAACAACTCCGAGCAACCGTAAGAACAGGAGGCACAAAAATGTCAGAGTCTCATGTCCTCATTAAACCATTTAAAAGTCCATTCGAATGGATAAAAACAACACACAACTTTGTCCCCCCTGTGAGAAACTCACTAACCTGTGGTGCAAACCACAGCAACACAACCACAACACCAAACAAGTCAACAACCAAAACCATTGCAAAACCTGTACCAGAACACAGAAAACACCCTAAACAGAACACAACTGCCCACAATGCATTATGCCCACTACACTACAGGTCCTGCATTACAATATCAAACTTGAATTATTTTTTGTGTATTTCTTTTAGTAGATGTGGTTAAGCTGTCCAAAAAGTTGTGCTACATTTAAAGTTCCAGTGTTTCGACTGTTAAAGACAACTGTATGGATGGACTGAGACCGTGTAAAGAGATTGTTGTGCTGTACTTATGAATCCTATTGGGATTCAATTACGACTTAGTTGTAGGATAAGCAATTATTTTGTTTTTTGCTGCTTATTGGGAATGAGCTTCACGCCGCCGCTGTTGTGTATCTTGTGTGTCACCCCTGTGCTGTTAGCGCTGCTGCTTTGGAGTTTCATGGATCAGTGAAACAGGAAGATGCATTTGCTTCTTGATGAGAATAAGTTGTGTCAATATGAGGCAATTTAAGGGGAGAGGGTGACCTCCCCCACAGGAGCTATTGATTGTTGCCTTTTCTTATTTGTTGGCCTGCTTGGTGTCTGAATGCCGCCTGAAAGCAAATCAGAGCGGTAGCAGAGATGTGCGTACGAGGGTGGAGAACCGGTCTTTGTAATGCAAATGTTGTCTGATCCGGCGATGAAAGTGAAAGCTGTTTTCTGCCTCAGACCTCCGTATGGCTCTTTGCATCGGTGGAGCTATAATGTTTGCGGGAGGGGGAGAGGGAGGGAGAGAGGCAGTGTGACCACTGACATGCGATCATGAATTGTGACAAAATGGTTGATGGGCTTTTCTCTAGAAGTTGGCCTCTTTGCAATAAAGGGTCCCGCTGTGTGATGGATGGCTGAAGCTGAAACACCTGTGCCCTTCGCTCAGGTGATGAGTGATGCCTTTGAAGCAGCGCTAAAGTCTGTCTGTCAGTTGATATGATCCTTCAGGAGAGCAACCATACTTCACCTGTGTTCACAAGACGAGGGACGCCTTTGAGGACCTGGACTTGGAAGAATGGGGTCATCTTCCTGTGCAGGTTTTATGTACAGTTCAGTTCTGAGCGTTGACCTGTAGTTCTTTTTTAATCTGAATTCTCTAATGTCATGAAATGAAATTCAGATTAAAAGAAAAGCTGATTTTTTTTCTCTTTCTCAGAAAAGGGGGTGGTTTATTTTACAAGTTCAAAAGAGTGAGACTGGACAGGCCCGATAGAAAAGACAGACGGAGCTGAATTAAGAGCGAGGACCGGTTCAGACAGGCTTATCCTAAACATGTGTTTCAGCTTCTGTCTCTGCGCTTAATGCTACGGTCGCTAATACAACCGCCTCTGCACAATGGGGAGGCATCGGCAGAATCTTCAAGATTTCATGCCGCTGCCCAATTTCTTATTGTGGACAGCGGCAGTCAGGCGTGCAGAATGGCCTGCTTTTTAAATAGTCCCGGGACTACCAGGTGACTAGTGGCCCGTGGCACATGAAATGGATGGCTGCCGTCTGGAAAAATGTACACATTGTCCAATCAGAGCAGACCTGTGGCCCCCCAACTTTTGCCTGATTTGATAATGGGGCCATGCCCATCTGTCACTGGACTACCACTGCATGGCCTCGAAAAGTGCCTGGGTGGCCGATGACTGATGTGAACATTTAGAGAACAATTGTCCGTTCATTTTTCCATAAAACCTCGGCACCCACCCGCAGCGAGATTACAAATGCTGCCGCACGGCCACTTGCTGGAAAACGTAGATTTAACTCACCGCGCGCTCTCTGACCGTGGCATTATTCAGATTGGAGCCTGGATCCTCCTGCGTTGTGGATGTTGGACCATTTCTTGGGCTTGATTTCAATAGAACTTGAAAACAGAAGAAGCTCTACTGTTTCCAAGTACAACCCGAAATCAATGCTGCTGGTATTTTTTGTCTCAACCCTTTTTAAAAGTATTTCTATCAAAGAAAAAGACACTCTAAAATAACCAAAAGCATCAGAAAGTGGGCTTGACTTTAGTTTGTCGAATGCTAACCACGTGAAATAAGGGACAGCTCTTGGCTTTGTCTTCCGGGGAGAAACGGCAGTAAACGTCCCGTTTCTCCTCAGCTGTAGATTCAGTGTGAGGCAACATTCACTGATGAATCACTTTACAGTAAGTTATCTGTCTACCTTTGTCTCCCTGTGGGGGGTTTGATGTGATGCATTTCTTGACCTTGCTAATTTCCTGATGGTGTTTGTTGCAGATGGAAGCCCACTGTCATGGTGGCTGGACCGTGAAGGAGAGCGGAGGAGCTACTGGGGTGGATTTCTGCCCGGAGTCCAGCAGTGCTCCTGCAGCCTGGAGGAGAACTGCTTAGACCTGAACTACTTCTGCAACTGTGATGCCGATACAGACGCCTGGTACGTCACAAACTATTTTTCTGTCGTCTCTTACTGGAATCTGGTTCCTCTTGCTTTTGCTCAAAACGCTGAAAGCCAAAGCAGCAGCATGAAGCAAACCCTGTGTGATCGAGGTCGCACTTTCACAATTTCTGCTGGTACGAAAAAGCTTTCATGCTTTTCAAAGCTCTGCAGTTTGAAAGTTCAGGACTTTTCAGCTCAAGCTGTGATCCCGGCTGAGCGTAGAGTCAAACTGAACACAAAAACAGATTTGTTTACAATAATCTGCTGTGATGTAAACAGACTGAGGAGATTGGGCGTGTTCAGATTGAATGTAAACATTTACCTTTGATTAACTGTTGAACGCTGAAACGCACATCATCCTTTCAGAAAAATATGGACGTTTCTACAAAATTGCAATGAAAGGTAGAAAGATTAAACACTTTACGGCGAAGTACTACATCGGTTAAATAAAATATAAATAGAGTGATCCCTTGCTATAACACAGTTTACTTTTCACGGTTTCGCTACTTCACGTATTTGCAGCGTGTATTGTGTTCTGCATTCTGATTGGCTAAAAAAATCACTCCACTTCTTCTCTACCTGTGCGTCAATAACGTTGCAGTTTAATATGTGCACGTACGTAAAACAGCTTGTCAAATTTATATTATGTATGTGCAAATTCTCTTGATGATGGCATGTCGGTGTATAAGGATCTTTTTTCAAAGAAGAAAAAAGATCGACAACTGCCTATCACTGTATTCTTCTCCTGAACAAACACAGCTGCACCGCGGGCTTCAAAAGGAGAAAACACTGCAGAGCGGAGTCAGGAAGCAGCTGCTCAGTCTGAGGAGCAGTGAAATACACCTGAGTCACTATTTGTCCCACTGTACTTTGTATTTTTTTCATAATCATTTTACATTTTCTCCCGTTAAATCCAATTACTCGGGTCGTGGTGGGCGGGGCTAATCTCCGCGATTTGAAGTCTTCTGTTTACATCGATGATTCAAATTATTATTTGACAGTACAGTACAGAAGTAATTTTCTAAAGTACTTTGATTTGTGAAACAAATGCTTGAGCCTGTAAAATGGTTTGTTCTTTCTTTTCAATGTATAATAGAGTATTTAATTGTATAATAATTGTAAAAAATTTGCCTATCACGGGTTTTTTCTGGAACGTAACCCCCGTGAAAAACAAGGGTTTACTGTATCATGTGAGCATCTCATTACAGGAAAAACAGCGAGATGAGATTGTTGGTTTCTTTTCTTTTTTTTTTCTTTTTTTTTGATGAGATTGTTGGTTTCTTTTCTTTTTTTTTTCTTTTTTTTGATGAGATTGTTGGTTTCTTTTCTTTTTTTTTTCTTTTTTTTTTGATGATATTGTTGGTTTCTGTCCGGGATTTCTACGAGAGTGTAGTGGAGATTAACCTCTGTGTGTTTAGACGGGAACAGTCTAATGATGGTCTGTCAGTGACCCATCCTGACTGGTCATGAGACCCAAAACCTCTGTCACCAGCGGTCCTGATCATTTGAATGGTTGGATGTGTGAAACCTGAATCGCGTGGTCAAACCTTCGTGTTTGGGGCATTTGCCATGATTTTGTGGACTGCAGATCTTCCTGAGCGCACACGTATTTGATTTGGGAGGGTTGAAAAAATGAAAAATCTGTACGACACGCCTGCGTCTCTCTTACTTGACCATTTTTGTTTAGGTGTTCACACAACCGGTCGCCCGCAGAATGCCTGTAGAAAAATGTGCATGACCATTTTCTCTCCACAGGCTCATTGAGCAGTCAATGACCTTGGTATTTCGTGCGAACCAGATAAAAGTTTGACCAGCAGACAACCCGTATCCACCCATAAGGGCAGCTGTGATTTAGGCTTAAACTGATTGATTGTTTGCTGTTATTTTGCTATGAAGCTGCAGAAATCATCGAAAACGAATCCTTTAATGTTGAAATTCTTTTGAGTCTCTTCCATCTGGATTTTTCCAACTGATATCTTAGAATAATGTCAATTTTTCTCTATGGAGTAGTTTCATGTTTGAGCTGCAAAAATGAAAATTGATCGTAGAGCCACGAAAGTATGATTTTCAAATCAAGAAATGAAAAAAACGGCCCTAAAGAGATCATTTAAATGGTTTTACTTTGAGTCACCTACAGAAACTACAGACCTTCATCCCTTCTTAACTTTTTCAAACTCAACGTTTTGATTAATGCACAGACTCTGGTTGGTTGAGTGAGAGGACGGATGTTTTTCTCATTCTTCACAGAATTTCCTCATGGCGTGCTCGCCAGCACGGCAGACGCACAGCTTCAAAAGTTTGTCCAAGTTAGATGAAACGAGCGCTTGTCATGAACTGAGCACGTCACTTAGCGGGGCCGTTGATGATGAGGGCGTTGAACCACGGCTTGTTGTGCTCATGAGCCACAGGGGTCACTGTGCAGGGCGGGGCGGGGCGGAGGCGAGGGCCACTCATAGCAGCTTTCATTCATCTTTTTCCTAAACAGAAATCAGCGGTGACTTCAAACGCAGCTCCAACAGCCTTTCAACATTTACCGGCTGTTTTCACAAATCCCCCAGGCAGCCGTCGGTCATCTCTTCACCTCTTCTCCTCATTAAATGTTTTAATGTGTGAAAATGTGTCCACCTCTTTTCTTCTGCCAGCGTTTCCTTAGAAATGATTAATTGCGGCGCCTTCGTTAGATCCCTGTGGTTTTCTGTCGGTGGATTTAGAAACGGCGTTCCGAATGTCTTTGTTTACGGCTCGGCGATCCGCTCCACAGCGCGGCTGCGCTCGGCGCGCTTTTCCACCGGCACCTGTCTGCATTGTGATTGATTGCTCTCTTTTCAGAGTGTTTACTGCGCTTTCTGTGCTAATGGAGAAGAAAAGGTGTGTGGAGCCGAGCCCTGAGGGCCCGGCTGACTCCTGTGTTGCTGTCTCTTGCAGGGCTAACGACACAGGACTGCTCTCCTACAAGGAGCACCTCCCGCTCAGCCAGATTGTGATCGGCGACACCAACAGGACGGGCTCGCGGGCCGTGGTCCACGCCGGGCCTCTGCGTTGTTATGGAGACAGTAGGTGATCACCTCACCGCTGCAGCTGCCAGCCGGCTGCAGATGGTGGCAGATTACAGACGAACCGTGTTCACGCCACAACTTTGTGTCGGCAGCCTCTGTGTTTGTCTGTGGATTGAGAGCTAAGCTCCGTCTGCTCCCACACAGAGCAGCAAAGGCAGAAGAACATCTGAGCGCAACCTGCAGCCAACAGGAAAACATCAGTGCCGCTGGTTTACAAGCTCGCTCCCATCCAAGTTCATCTGAACGTGTGATCAGAACAAAACACTGCTTTTGTCGTTGTTTTGCACAGTTTGGCGTCTGCAGGGGTTTGATGCTGAAAAGCGTGTTTCAAATCTCTTCAGCGATGGTGAGAGTCTGTACATCAAGAGACCTTTGATTGTCTCCGTCTAATGATGCTCCTCACACAACAGTGTTAATGCCTTTTCTTTTACATTTACTGCAACTAAAAGAAGAATTATACCTGCGTCAAACTTTAAACCTAAAAGCTTCGGGCTAACTGAGCTTTTTTACAAAATGGTTTCATACAACCACTTTCAACGCAATGCAGTTTATTCATGAAGTGCTAATTGTACCACAGAGGTCGTCTCCAGACAACAAAGAAAAGAAAGAAAACATCAAGTGTAGCAAGATAATAAAATCTATGTGCATTGTCAGATCAACCAGCCCTTCTTTCCATCCATCCATTGCAATAATCCCATGTATAATATTGTAAAAAAGGTTTCAAAGTCAATAACAAGTTATGGTATTTTTGGACCATAAAGCGCATTAACCTGATCAAAACAGTCGTATAGTGCGGTATAACTACACTACGCTAAATACCAAGCAGGCTGAAGAGGCAGGTAGTAGATCAGAGGCGTTGATGGGAAGTTTTTTTGTTTTGTTTAGAGAACCGTGTTGCTCTTAATGTGCAACACGATTGATAAGTCCAACTTTATTCACAATAAATTTCATTGGAGCAAGAAGTAAGCCATATTTTAGGGGGACATCACACTCACTCTGTCCAGTTTTCAAACACAGTCAAAACACATAAAATATAAAACAATATTCTGACTTTTTTCAGTTGGCAGCTTCACTATTATGTTGAAGCACAGTAGGTACCACTCTGCGAGACTGCAGATTACAGTACAACAATGCTTCAGTAATCCATCAAGTGTGGCAGATTCATAGTTTACCGGTTGTACTACAACCGTTTGACAGGTTTTTGAGTGCCGTGTACCACAGAAAATCTGTTCCAGGTCATTTAAGAGCACCAGAATTTAGACGTAACACATTGTTGATTTGATGAGAAACTTGAAGGGATTTAGGTGTTTTTTACAAGGTCCAAAAAACAAGAACAGACTGTGACAGAGGGTTAAATTGATGAAACTCCAATCATTCTTGATCTGTTGTAAAATCATTCCCAGTGGTCTGTTAATTATGATTTTTGAAGTTTTTAGGCAAAATTGAAAAATCTGGGTCATTTTCTAGTACATAGTTTCTGCAGAGCGGCAGTAGCTCATTAGAAATTCACTTCTGACTTGTAAAGTAAGACTGGACTAATGTCCCATCAAGACTTTGCTTACACTCTCTTCCACTAGCTTACAGCCCCTCACCAGCCCAACCCCATATGGTGTTCAGCAAGAATGCAGCTCGGACGACAAAAATAAAAACATTAATGGTTGCATTTGTCTGCAAGTGGATGCACTGGAATGGAGAAGAGCGGGGACACCGTGGCTTGCTCAACACATTTGTATAAAAAAAGAAATGCAATTTTAAGCTACATTTTCCTTACGTATGTCCTCCATCATAACAAAAAAAATGCTACAAGAAACCGTTAAAAACACCAAAAAACACCATTTTTATTTGAGCGGGTCTTTAGGAGACATAACAGAGCCTGGTGTACATGCAGACACACAAAAGTCTTGATGCTTTAATCTGATTCTATTATCAGCATTAGGTTTGGACATAGAGCAACAACATGGAGTGAACCAATATGAGAAGTAAAAACAATCCATCAAACAGCAAAAACCAAACTGTATGGTCCAAAAATATGGTATGTTGATAAATATTTGCTCTCTTCTGGAAATGACAACGGTGGATAACAAGATGATACATTGTAAGCCTGAACCGTGTCCTCATGTCTCCAGACATTCTGCTTTGCTTTCATGTCACTGTGAGAAAACGTTCTCTGTCCCTCCAGAGTCTATATGGAACGCAGCCTCCTTCTACCAGGAGTCCTCGTACCTCTACTTCCCCACCCTGCAGGCAGAGCTGGCCTCCGACATCTCTTTCTACTTCAAAACCAGCACTCCCTCTGGAGTCTTCCTGGAGAACCAGGGCCTCAAGGACTTCATCAGAGTGGAGCTGAGCTGTGAGTGACCGTTCACGCTCCAATGAGAGAAATTCAAAGCACGATTAGACTGTAAACTGCAGGAGAGTGTCCGTACACAAGAGCGACTACAAAAGCCATCAAGGATGTGCTTTGCTTTTCTCTGGCTGCACTGTAGCTGACAGCTCAATTTCCCAGAGAAGCAGGCTGTCAGGTCTGCGCGGCGTGATGTAATCCCAGCGGCGCAGTCAGCTTCAATCGTGTGCTGTCATAGACGCTCAAAGCGCCATGAAGATGGCAGACGAAGAAAGGAAGGAAAAGATTTACCGCACAATGAAAAGTTCAAGTTTGTGTTAAAAAACTCTGACATGCTTTAAGTAAGTAGACATGTGATAAGCTTGAGGCGGTGCTCGTCTTACTTCAAGACCTTTCATGACAACTCTGACATCCCTGTTTTAACTTCATGATCAATAAAGTTTTAATCAGAGATTGAAGTTACGTCTACATGCCGATTGGTTCTTTATTCCCAAACCTGACTCTTGGAGGAAGTTCATGTATCGCTGCAGCTGCAGACAGATGGTAAAATATTGACAAGCTGTCACCTAAACAACCCCCCCAATGTGTGCAGGTCATCATGTTTTCAGCAGCATTGTATCGGGTTGCATCAGTGCAGCAGCAGGAGGAGGCTCATTTCTCATTCCGTCTGATCTGTTTGTGTGCAGCTCCGTCCGTGGTCACGTTCTCCTTTGATGTGGGGGACGGTCCGGCACTGCTGTCCGTCAAGTCCCCCCTCCCTCTCAACGACAGGCAGTGGCACTATGTAAGGGCCGAGCGCAACGTCAAGGAGTCCTCGCTGCAGGTCGACCAGTTGCCGCTCCGCATCCTGGCGGCGCCGGCAGACGGGCGGCTCCGCTTGCGGCTCAGCAGCCAGCTTTTTGTGGGTAAGCCCAAACGATTATTATTAGGAAGTAAGAGGTTCCTCCGGACCTCTGCTAGTTATTTCTTCTTAAAATAGAACAAAAAAAATGTTAAGTAAATAGTGTCAGAATTCCCTTCAAAGTAAAAGCTCAAGGACTTTGGGTAAAGCAGCTGCTTCTGTAACAAGATCCTAACCTTCCAAAGGAAGGTTTTTGTTTCTTTTCTCTGAACTTAAGCTAAGCTTAAGCTTTTTTGTTGTTGTTAATGTCCACAAATACATTTTCCAGCCATTTTAAAATGTATTTGAAAACAGCAGGTTAATATGTAAACTCCAAAAGCTGAAACTGATGTTCTAACACAAAACACTAAACAAGCTTAGCCAAGAAATGCAAAAAGTCATCATGACCTCAATTGAAAGCTTGATGGTGTTGCCGATCGGCTAAAATCTGTTTGACTAAAGAAAAGGCTAAAGATTGAAAGAAATAAAGCTTTGACATGCTAAGTCTCACCACATTTCTGCATAGTCCAACCATTATGATACAAAATGCTATAAGTGCAAGATGAATAAAAAGGCCAAATTATACTGGAATTTACTTAAGCAGGTAGAAAGAACTGATCTTCTGTCCCCTACCCTATCATTCATGGGGGTAACCAGGCCCTCAGCGGCAGTGACCATCTCCCATGTCCCATTGGGTGCTGAGTTGTCTGGCTAAGCCATGAGCTTGGGATAGCATCCAAGCCTGAGGGTTTCCGAGTCCCTATGGTGCTGGTTCTGGTTCTGGTCCTTGCCTCTGTGTGCTGCTTCATGCTCTTTAGGGACCCACTTCCCTCTTAGGCGCACTCCTCTTGTACGAGGGGGGAGTGGCCCCTGCTTTGCTTTTTACTAGACTTCCCGCAAGTTGGGCAGGTGTTTCCTGGAGCGTGGGGTGGGTCTTCCATGGGGGGCCCTGGTTTGTGTCTGGGGTTGGGGTGGGGAGGATGCTTAAAACTCTGGGGTGGTGGTGGTTTGCTCGTCTGAGGCTGCAGCGGAAACTCTCCGGTGGGTTGGGCCTTGTCCTGGTTGACGTGCTTCTTTGTATGCATAAGTATGTGTGTGTGGGCTGTTGCTGTATTGTGTTTGCATATTTTTGTGTGAAGGATTTGGTAGTGGTTTCAAATTATCCCGTTTAAAATGATTAATCAATTAAAGACAAATTAGCGCATCCCACCCTCTCCTTCCCTTTTTTCCCCTCAATACAGAAAAGGTTTAGTTTCAACTACAAAAGGGGTTTATACAAATATACACCACGTGTGTCAGAAGATTTATAACCCCCTGTTGTAGCAGTAAAATCTGTTCAACACTAGAGGCCTTCAGCTCTTATGTTTGCTCAGCTGTTGGACAGTTTAAAATGCAAATTCTGTGCAACTGAAGAGCTGGCTAAAGATTGTTTCACCATTCTAACAATAAGTGTTAAAGTAGAATGATATAATAAATGCTTTGTTTGCTGATAACGTGTAGGACAATCGACACATACTGATACTGAATCAAGCCTAAAAACTCCTAAAACTTTTGAAGAAACTTTTATAATGTTAAATAAAAGGCTACAAATGCTAACTTTACATTAAGTGCTAAGTTAGCTACAGAAAATAAAAATCAGCAGAAGAGTCTAGACTCTTCTTAGGCTGTGCACCTTGTCCTGTCTTTCTGGAAACAAATTTTTCCCGAACTGGAAGCCGTTTCTTCCAGATTCTTTGGCTCAGCTCACTCTGTCATTTTCCAGCACCAGCACATGGAGGACAAACCCTCCTCAGATAAATATGCACCTCCTCCCACTCGCAACAGCTAGCTGATTGAAAGCCTCAAAAATGTCAAGTTAGAGAAGATTAAACTTTCAGGCGCAGAAAGCAATAATTCTCTTTCAGAGGTTCTGAGGCCTTCATGGAGTTTTCTATTAAGCCTGTTCTTCAGGAACATGATAGCTGCACCCCCTCCCACCGGTGTCTTTCCACTTTTATGTAATTGCACCTGTAATGTATGTTTGTGTGTTTTCATTAGCTTAGTGTGGGGCTTGGCACAGCAGAGCGAGTAGTCTGGCTTTGTGTTAGCGGTACTGCAGCCCCCTACTCTCCAAGCAGGGTTTTGATTGTGAAGGACTACCAGAAAGATTTAGAAAGTCTCTGACAGTTAGAGGTCGGATTGACAGCAGCAACAGGAATTTATGTTTTTCAGTGAGATTCCGTGGGCAGCAACTCGTCCGGCTCTCCGTTACCGTCACAGAAAACAGAAGTGGAAAGAGCTGAACATCCAATGTTAGTTTTATGTTGGTAGAGAAGCTCGATCTCTGATAAGTATCCGGTCTGCTCAGCAGCTGGTGGCTGACTTTGACCATCTGCTGTTTGCTGCAGCTGATGAACGGTGGGGAGGGTTTGTTTCACCAACAGCAGCTGCTGGAAAAGAGTTTTAAGGGTGAACCAAGACAACAAAATCTGTCCAGTTAAACTAGTGCAGATCAGGACGCAAAGTCTGGATTCTATTGCTGGCTCTTCGGTTCAAACCTGGCTTCTTTCTTAATGTCGTGTCACACAGCCTCTACGTACATATTGTGCATATTGCACAGATGAAAATTGGTCATACGTGAATATACATGGAAATAGTCAGAAATGTTGTGGCCTTTATGCCACATTTTCACAGATGTATTGGGTGAACCACATTAAAACCCCAGAAGAAGTGCAATCAATCAAAGCTAAAATGTGTGCGTTAATTATTTGATTTTAACGCCATATGTGCGCCAAATACGCAATATAAAAGTTATACATCGATGGTACATGTGTGAAACGTTCGTTAGACATACTGTCGGGGAAAGCCATAAATTTGTGGATGCATCTTGCAAAAATGAGGCACAGTTGTGTAAGATTTACATAATAATTCTGTTTAAACTACGTAAAATATCCATAAACTGTGTAATTCTCAACTGACCAGAAATTTTAAACAGCTCAAACACAAAAGGATAAAGATCCGTCGGCTGAACCTCTCGACAGACATCTGTGCACATTGACAAGAAACACGTATCAATTACGTATATCGAGCATGTAACACGAAAGACCGAAAAATAACGAGATTTTGTAAAGACCTAAATGTTCTGAACAAGTGTAAGGGGGCCAAAAAGAAGGTAATGGTCCTGGACCGTGCTTAAAGTTCACATTTTGTTGTTTTTTAAGCCTAATGAAGACAAAATTCTGTGTTTTAACCAATAAGCTAAATCCTTTGCCAAGTTGGTCTGATTTTTTTTAAACAAGTTGAACAATAAATTAAAGAAATAGAATAAAATCTCCAAAGGCTGACACCTAAATACCTAAAACACTGTAAACCTTTTAAGGAAGGAAGCCTAAAAGAAACACAAACTACTAACATAGTAAAAACTAAAGGTTAAAAGTGCAACTATAAATAATTCCTAAAAGAGAGAAAATGTACAACAGAATTTGAAGAACCATGGACCTCAGCAACAAAGGTAAATGTTCTGCTGAATGCATATTATCAGTTACAGATCATTAGATAGAAAACACACTAAACATTGTAAGTCTTGTGCAAAACAAAGCCTACAATTACTGTGAATCCCAAACTGTAAAATGCTAAATGAATGGTAGCTTAGTAAATAGTTGAAAAATAAAGAATATGTGAATATATATGTGTGTTAGTGTGTGTGTGTATATATACAAACATGTGTGTATATATATATATATATATATATACATAATTAAATATATATATACATAATGTATTTCTCATTTTCTAAGTTGCAGTGTCAATATGTGTAAAGTAAAAGCTTTCGTCTGTGTGACACATTACATTTTAGTTGTAAAACCTTCAAATCTTTCCCTGCAGGTTCGTTAAAACACAAATCAAACAGTTTTGGCTGTCATATTTTAAATTTTAACATGGTGCAATTTTTTAACAGTAAAGATAAGGTTCCGTTCACGGGGACGTGTCTCTATCATCTCCCTGCAGCCAGCATGCAAAGTAACATGGAATAACGCTCTTTAAAAATGCATACATCACTGCGGCTTCGTGTTAATGTATGCACGTCTCTCTTGGTAAAAATCCAATTTCTAGAAAACTAATTTATTTTATTGTTTTTTCATTACTGCCCTGGTCAAGGTGCGTGGCCGCTGTCGTTTCGCCGTCACACTGTTGCTGCAGCCATCGCTGCTGACATTTAAATCTGCCTCTTTACTGACACTCCGGCACCGATAACATGAAAAACTTTATATTCATTTGAATTTTATCTCCATCTGAGGCCACAGTTAGTCCACCTAATGGATCATTTACCTTTAAAATTATTTATAGGTTGTGTGAAAGGACAAGTGGAGTGTAGAGGATTTCATTTCTTTCTAAGAAAACAGTTAATGGGCTAATAATAAAAAAATGAAATGAATAGTGGGCCTTTTAGGGCTTGAATGTTAAGAAATGAAAGGTGAAGATGTCATTTTTCAACAAAAAATGACCAACTTACTGCTGTTGTAACAAGAGAGCTCATCGAATGTTTTTATCTTCCTTAGTATTTCTTAAATCTAAGAGAAACACCGTCTTTGTGGTCTAAGGTGAAATACATGTCTTTCTATTTGCTTCAAGTCTTCTGCTCTCACTTGTAGTTTAGTGTTTCTTTGCTACAGTTGGCTCTCTGTTACACCTGGAAGCATTTTTTTCAGTTCGAGATCTCTGTAAAGACTTGTCTGAATGTAGAGAGATTTCATCTTCTTCCACCGATGGAGTCTGAATGCAAATGACAGGATTATCAGACAAAAAGAAAGAAGAGCATCAAAATGAGCTAAAAACATTATCTAGTAGTACACCCGAGCCGTCGCTGGCAAAATATTACACGCTATTTGAACTACCAAAACCCTTTAACTGCTTACTCAATTAATGTAATCCCAAAGGATTACAAAAGCGGCTTTGCACCAATCTGCAACACTTGACGTTACGGGTAAATTGCCTTGATTGCATAAACATTGCTTTCCTCGACACCAGAATCCATTGGAATTATGATAATTGCGTAAACAAGTGGAAGAGTTACGGTAGTTCAAAGAAGGTCAACGATGGAGCCAAAGCACCAGCGTTAAAGGGTTAAAGTGCAATCCCAAAGTAGCTGTATGTAGTGTTTGCAACTCCTCAAAAAGAAAAGTTGCTATTGGCTGACTTAAAAACCGGTTAGATTATGTCATCAGTTTATTAGCATATTTTCTGCAAGACAAAAAGACAAGAAAGACAAAAAAAGTGAAACGGAACTTCATATAAACGTAGCTTTGTAGCTTTGGTCACACGAGTTGTATATTTGTGTAAACCCCTATTGTATTGAAGGCTAAACTATATTTTTATCTGTGTGCATTTCTTTTTGGACCAGATGAAAAACAGAAGGAGAGTGAGATATTAAGAGATGGGGCTCAAGGGAAATACGTGGTAAAAAAGTTGGAGATTTTTTTTTTTTAAACACATAAGGTGTTAGATTAAAAAAAGAGGCAACAAGTAGCTCGAGGTTTATCTATATAATTTTTCACAGGTAGATGTTCACTTGTAGAAATCTTTGTCCCACTCCCCGCAACAGAGCCAGAACCTTCATTTGTGTTTTTGCGGTACCTGCATTCTCTTTATCCTTTGAGTCTGGGAAAGTGATGATGACGATGCTCTGGCTGCAGAGCGCTGAGCAGCACGAAGGGTTAATAGCTCTCAGAATAGCATTCAGGAAGAATATTACAGCCAGTTACAGAAGCACACAGCAGTTCAGTCGAGGTAGCAGATTTCAAATGAGGGATCTCATTAGAAATGCATGCAACATACAGAGGCAGAGCTTCTCTTCATCTCAAACAATATGGGGTTTAACAAGCATCATTTATCAGCCTTAAGGAATCATGAAAGGAGATTATACCCACAGGTTTATATTTTTCCCTCAGACAAATCACCAGCACAACAGTGTGATTCATTTTCCTTCTGAAGTCATCAGTCTTTTACCCCTGGGGGGTAAAAATTCCCAGCTGTCACCAGATTTCTTTTGGAAAACCTGAGTTGTCCATCATATTGTGGATTTTAAAGTTGGTGCGCGCGTGTGTTTGGGCTGATTTCAGGGGGAACGGCGTCCCAGCAGAGGGGCTTCCTGGGCTGCATTCGCTCCCTGACGGTCAACGGCATGAGTTTTGACCTGGAGGAGCGGGCCAAGATGACGCCCGGAGTTAGCGCCGGCTGCCCCGGCTACTGCAGCGGCTCCAGCAACCTCTGCCACAACCGAGGGAAGTGCATTGAGAAGAGCAATGGCTACATCTGCGACTGCTCGCAGTCCGCCTACGGAGGCACCACCTGCAACCAAGGTGAGGCGCTACGAGCGCAAACAAAAGCCGCGCACCGTTTTTCATCAATGAGCGCTGATTATAACCCAACAGAAACTCGATCACTCTCAAGGTTATTCCATTACAGAGCACCAATGCAAGCAGCAGCAGCGCCAGAGACAATTAATACTTGTCATGACTGCAGAGTCGGAGAACATTTAAAATGCATTAGAACAAATTATCTGCTGCAGTCTGCGAGGGGCCAACAAAACAGCAAAGCTGAGAGAAGGAGGCAGATCTGGGTCCAGCTCGGGTGAGCTGCTCTCAGGGAGTTTGGTCGTAAAGACGCCGTTTCATTTCACAGATGAGACTGTGTTTCACGCCTCAGTCAGCTGGTTTACTGCGGCGTGGAGCCTCAGCACGATGAAGGTCACACGCTCAGACTAGAAACCAATTCCTCCTTCGCTCATCACCATAGAATGACACATTTCACACATGAACCTTCAACAAAACCTGCTTCCATTGGAGCAGACATCAGAGATTTAAAGAATCCACCTCTTGCCCCTGGGGTTGCCATGGTAACCAAAGGAAAAATTAGAAATGCCAAAATTAAGTGAATGTGGATGTAGGCAGACCTGTCTTGCAGAGCTTTCTCATGGTTCTCCCTAATTAGAAAAAATAAAACTTCTTTCCTGTGCCGCTCTTAATTAATTGGAAAGCTTGTGGCTAGAAGAGATGATGCCTTAATTCTGCGTACTTTTATCAACCAAAACAAAACTGCCCAACTTTCTTTAACATGCTTTTGATAATCCCTGTTTTTTATAATTTTTTTTCTTGAGTGCAGATTATTCAAGTTATAAACAGGCCAATCAGATGCCTCAATAAAAGTTGGTGGTGACAGTCGGCTCCCCACGACCAACGTTCAGAACATTTGATTGACAGATTTTGTGTAGACTGCTTTCAAATTTATAAGGGTGTGGCCTTCCAACAAGCTGATTGGCCAGAGTGGTTTCCATAGAAACATTGACTGAGACTGACTCAGAGAAATCACTGCTTACTGATGTTTTCTGGCGAGAACATGGTGGAGAATTGACTTAATTTAATTGGAGCCAGAAGTAAACCATTTACCCTGTTTGACATCACATTGACTCGCTCCAGTTGTCAGATACAGTCGATGGTATTAGCTGATTATCAGAGTGTGAGTAGAATAAACATTTGTTCCATGGAAACATTTTAAAATCTACTTTAATGCAGAGACTTTAAAACATTTGACCATTTTATAACCTCAAGATGTCCAAAAAATACTGTGGTTGAAGACCTTCGCTTCATTAAGGTCACCGATTTGAGTCAAAGTACAACTACCATGTTTATTTAGCATGTGGTTTGGGTCATGTGAGAAGGGGCGCTGAGATGCTGAGACCTTTTCTCTATCTTATTACTTCACTCTGCCCCCCGCAATCCTCCATTTAAGTTGGTGGAGTAGACTCTGGTCTATTCAAAATCCTATCATATGGGTGTCTAATCAAACAGAACCAGACAAAATGATTCTCCAAGTGTTTTCTTATTGTGAATAATCAAACACACTGATGTGTCTTCTGCTGTGAGGTGTCTGTAAGACGGCATAAATCTGACAATGTCTTGGCTCACAGCGGCTCCTTCCCAAAGATCTGCCTCATTCCTCTGCTTTCATGCAAACATGCTGTGAGGATGAGGAGGATGGTGATGTTTTTCCACGACAACCCAGAAAGTAAAGCTGAAACTGGACCCAGGATCCATTCAGACCATAAACCAGTAGCTGGTTTGCAGCAGCACTTGTTAGGATCTGAGGAGATCCTGATCTCACTTCAGATACGAGCTCTTTCACAGCATTCAGTTGGTAACTTCTGTTTTTCTTCTGAGTCGTCAAGTACGCTGGTCTCCTGCAGAACCTGAGCATCTGCAGGGGACCTGTTTATTTAAACACAAATACTTTTATTTTGATCAAAACGTTCCTGCATTTACCTCATTTCTGAAACACAAAAATCGCTTGTTCTTAGTAATGACTTTGCAGACTGTCCTTGTTCTACTTTCCAGGCTTGTTTTAAGGTGGAAGGATTGTCTGGATTGAGGGCTTTAAAAAGGGATTAGGGCATTTTTCTGCGGGGCGGTTGTTTGTAGGTCTGCAGAAGCTCCTCATGTGAAGGATTTTGCGGCTCCAGAGGGAGCTGCTTAAATCTGCCCCCTGTGATGTGACCTGGAATCCTGCAGCGGGCTCTGCAGCACGGACACCAATGCCGGCTATTCTTAGAAAGAGTTCCTTGTTTCAACAACCCGATGTCTAAGGAACACGTTTCCTTTGGTCACATTTCCCAGAAACCCTGTGGGTTTGCTGATGAACTGTCAATAATATCCACTGATGCAGCTTGAGTGGCTTTCAGTGCGGCTGCACTTAGACAGCAAAGTGCATGTCCGTCGCAGTTGATGACTGTGTGGGCTGCAACACTGACTAACTTTTGTTTTTTTTCCTCCTGGACCTCTGCAGAGGTCTCTGTGTCCTTTGACAGGGAGTCCTCCGTAACCTACACCTTCCAGGAGCCCTTCTCCGTCATGCAGAACAGGAGCTCAAAGGCCTCCGGCGTCTCCCCGGACAGCCGGGCACGAGAGGACGTGGCCTTCAGCTTCGTCACCTCCCAGAGGCCGGCCATGCTGCTGACCGTCAGCACCTCCGGCCAGCGATACATTGCAGTCATCCTCGCCAGGAACGGTATGTCTGTTGTAGCAGGCGGGACTTCCTGCCGTCACTCATGGATATGAGTAGAGTTAGGAACGGCAGTGTTCCCTCGCTTTATTGCAGTTCATCTTTTGCTGCCTGACTGTTTTGTGAAATTTCTTTAGTGCAATATGACTTTAGTTTTTTACAGAAAATTGTGTTCTGATTGGCTGCAGACCATTGTCAATCAATCCTCCATTCCATTTCTCTCCTTTACAGAGTGCATTCAGTTTGCCTGCCTACATTTTTGATCGTGATCAAATCATTGTTTTCATTCTATACTACTGGACTTGATTCTGTATGACAGGTTTAAATGAGGAAGACGTGAGAATGTTCGTGTCAGTCTAAGAAAAGTGTAAAACGTGTGTAGTGAGAAATTCTACTGCCTTAAAACATCTAAAATAATTGTAAAAAGTAAAAAAGTCTACTCTATTCCTGTTATTTTTACCACCCCCAGGCTAACACACACACCCAGTTTCTCCATGGAGCTAGCGGTGATTGCTAAATGCTTCCATTTTACATGCACAATATGCTCATCCATCTTTGCTAAAGCTTGGACTTTCTAGGTGGGCGACACCCACAAGGAGCAAAAAGGCGGAGCCTGAGCAGGTGGGGTCGTCTTATTTCCGGGTAGAAAAATGAGCTGCGAAAAATAACTAATTTCCATAAAAATATGAGTTATCTTTAGGGTGTCAAAGGTAATATATTATCATATATGGATATAGTTTATTCTGAAAGTGTGATATAGGCCCTTTAAAAACAAGAATAAGAATATACAATTTATAAAACTGCCCAAAACCAGAAAAAAACCTCACATGACTACAGTACAGCGAGTTTTTAAAACATCCAGGATTACACAGGTGCAACAGGTGCAAACTTAAATTTTAACATTTCTTTTAAGCAATGTTAAGTGTATTAGTTAACTCTGTTTCTGAGAAAACTTTTATTTGAAATGGCCGTCTCCCAAATTCAAGTCACGAGGAGCATCAGACTGCAGGTGTTTTCAGACCCAAAGCTGACCTACATCTGCCATTTCTCTGACCCAAATTCTCACCAAACCGTTACTCCCAACATTTGAGCCAAAACTGAGACAAAACCAGCCTGGATTGATGTGAAAAGGTTCCTGTGAGGGTGGAGTTTGACAATGAAATAGGTAAAATATCACACCTTATGGACCCCCGACTGCTCCAACACGTCCTTAATTATAATGGAATCAAAACAAAAAGAGAAAAAGAATGACAACTAAATGTAAAAAATTACTAAACTACAGAAATTTGTATGAATAATAGTATCCGTCTTCTCTGAAGTACATTCACTTTATCAAAAAGTACAACAGTGCTAAAATGACGTCACGGTGTAGGCACCATAACCATTCAGCCTGCTCATCCGTTCAGGGTCCTTCAACTAGTGCTGACGTCACATTAGGTGATTGGCTGTCCGTTGGTCAGAGGACATGTCAGATAGTGATTGGTCTGGACAAATTACAATACTACCATAGAAGAAGATTATAAACAAACAGAGCTACGACACAGAGCGAGATTATCTTCTAAACGTGCTTTTATTATTATTATGAATATTAAGTGCATTTGCAGCCGAACCGACTGCGGTCCGAACCCTTCTCCAGACCGCACACTATAACCAAGCACCTTCCCTGCCTGTTAACACACAGCTAGGATACTCCAGCTGCTCTGATCAGAGACACGGTCCGCTCATGTGGAGCAGCAGGTTCATTCTAACAGCCACAGATCTTTTTACAAAGTGGGTTGTGGCGAATTCTCTCTATAAACATTACAAAAAATAATGTCAGACTCAACTTATGAGGGAAAAGAACTTTGGGTTACAAAAGGAAACGTGAAATGAAATATGTAGACCTCCACGCTACACAGTTTGTCCAAGTGGGGCTACCATAGTGTGACGTTGTCCTCAGTTGAAAGGACCCCGAATGGTTATTGCAGGCCGAATGGTTACGGTACCTACACCGGCAGTCATGTTGGTTCCTTAACATCAGCAGAAACCATATTTCTGCTTTTCATGACTTCCACCTGAACAACGCTCTGCTCATTTGACAGAAATGACTGACTCTAAACGTTGTTAAGCTCCACAAAACGTTGAATCGTTGCTTTCAGAAGAAGACAGGAATAACCGGAGGACACTGCTGCTGCAGATTTCTCCATTCAGCTCAGCGGATGCCTGTCAGGCTGCCGTCTGTGCTGTCTGACGACGACTCGCTGAGGCCTGAGAGCAGCAGAGGCTTTACGGAAGAGCAGAGGCACTGTTTGGAAGTGGAGCAGTAGTTTTCTTCATCATCTATTCAGCTTCAGCCAAACTCTGGGGGCAGCAAACTCATGCTATTGTAGCGTGAAATTAAACAGAAGAGTTCTGCAGCCATGGCAGACCTGAAGAACATCAGGAGACGCTGCAGAACCTTTTCAGATCAAATCCCACCTTCATCTTTCACTCACCTCCGGTCTCAGACTTATTCTGAATATTTCAGGCTCCTGCACAGGTTAAATACTTTTCTTAACGCAGAGGGAGCCGACGGGACGGTTTCTGTCATCTGAACCGGCCCCACCCTTGACACTGCTGTTCAGAAGATGATGTAAAGTTTCCTTCTGATGCTCCTCTGCTCAAAAGAACCAAGAATTTCAGCAAAAACAACAAAAACCGGGCCTAACCCGCCACACTCCACGTTTCATGTTTGTGATCCCTGCTCCGGCGCTTTCCGGCTGGATTCATCTGCCAAAGTCTAATCTGTTTCCACGCCAATCCCCCCACGGTGACATGTGTGGCTTCAGTGTGCACTTTGGAGCCCGAAATCCGCCGCTGTGTGTTGAAGCTTGACGCCAGCGCCCCTCAGGTGTGTGCAAACAGTGAAGGGCAGGGGAGACACTTTATACACACTGACCTTCATCTGCTGGAGCACTCTGGGTATCTGAAATGAATCACAACACAAAGCCCTTCACTCGCACAGTGGGAATTGTAATATTGACCCAGCTCCACTTGACAATGCATAGCTTTCTGACTCTTTGATCTGGCAGCGGCTCAGTGCAAGTGTGTTTGTGTGTGTTACAGACAGAGAAACACTGAGCACATATTGACTAGACTTCTGAGAAGAAGAGCTTTGACATAAATATTTGTAGACTCTCAGAAAAGATCTGACAAAGCTCAGAAATAAGGCTCTTTTCATAAACAATAAAGTTTTCTTCTGGAGATCACAGTCCACACGTTCGTCCACTGTTTTTTTATGCACAGATGTCCTCTGCATGGACAAGACTGAATTTATGCAGGAACGTTAGCTAAATGTCTCCAACCCAAGTCCAGATTTTCATGAAGGTATTTTATTTTAATATAAACATGAAGACCTCTTCATTAGACTGCGCAGCGAAAACAATCTGTTAAAGTCTAGTTTTATGCTGATGACACTTAAATATATCTGATAAAACCAGGAGAAAATTGTTGACTTGACTTCAAATTTGACCATAAAGATATGTTCTGATGTTTTTTCTAAATTAGATTAGTTATGTCATTGTACTGGATGGGATGATTTTATCGTCTGATGTCACTGATAGAAAATTGTTTGATCCAAACTAACTAATGTGAATGAAAAAAACAGGAGTATCCTGTGTTCGATACTTCCTGAACCATTTTCTGCACTGTTTAGTTATTCTAGAAGTTCACATAAAGGTCTGTAGCTGATCCAACTGTGGAACCTCAAGTTCTGCTTGGATCCCAAAGTGTTTAGATATTCACTAACAGAAGTCAAGAAAAGGCTTCAGTTGTCATTTTTTGCCTTTTAACAAAAGTTGGTTTTACAAGTCATATTGTTCACTTTTCTGACCTTTTATCTATTGGCATTTTTATAATTTACTATTTTTATTAGAAATGTGTTTGTCTTAGGTTTTGCACCATTGTGAGGGGGCAGAGTCTCCAATTCATCTTTTGTGGAATAAGCTTCTGTGGTTTAGGAGGTAGGCGCCTTCACGGTCTTAAAGGCTGGACTTTAAACTTCACTGTTGGATAAAATTGTTGATCTTGTTTTTGGCCTGCTAGACCTTGAGCAGGGCTCCAGACTGCGACCAATTGGTCGCATTTTGCGACCAAAATTTAAGAGTGTGCGACTGAATTTTACATCCAGTCGCACATGTGCGACTCGTAAATTTGCCTCCCCCACACTACGTATTTTTTTATACATTACATGTGGAAGGGGCACGTCAATGATCAATGAAATAATCTGAGACGCGGGCGCACACGCACGCAGACAGACACACACACTCGCGCACATACTCATGAAACGCGAGCACACTCTCGCGTGATGCCCGTCTGTGAGGCGGCCACTGCGTGTGAGAAGAATAAGTCACTGTAAGTGGCTAAAATATGTGGAGGGGGCGGGGCCTAGAGATATTTGCGCGCGCGTTAACATCTGTGGCAAGGAAACGGAGACAAATATAGTCACAACCTGATATGTGCGTCTGAGCTATGAGTAAGTGAACTATTGATTCGTTCTTCCGACCTGCGGGTAGTGTACCAGTGCCAGAGTGTACAGCAGGGGTCTCAAACTCGCGGCCCGCGGGCTAGTTGCGGCCCCCAAGATGATATTTTGCGGCCCCCGCCTTAATATGAAAGTTTAATGTTCCTGCAGCCCGCCAGTTTTAATGAATGACACTTTTTCATTGTCGTGCACGGAGATGACCAACCAATCACAGTGGGGTAAATGACTCTTGGGGGCGGGACAATGACAGGGCTTGAAAGCAGGGCACCTGACAGCCCCCTCCCTCCCCAGACCACATTAAGTAGTTCCTTACTTTCCTTCTTAGAACGTATCTATTGGCTCGTAATTTTCTAAATACATGCAGGCCGTGCTGAACTTTTCTCTGGGTTACACAGAACCGAAGGAAGGTTTAGTGTTTTGGTTACGGCGGCACATCAAATGGTTATGCACCGCTGTTACGGCAGCACACCGCTCCCGCGGGAGTCAGGTCAGCTGAGGAGAATAAATGTCCCCGCGTACGTGCGTGACAGCTAACGGGGCTTGAACTTTAAACACGCGCGAGCAAAAACATTAGTTTTAGACACACTGAAAATACGTGGGGGAAATGCAACGATAGACGTGTTTGAGATGAACCACATCGCCTGGATCGTTGGGGAGAATAGGTGGGGGGTGGAGGGGTGGGGGCTGTGAGATGAAGGCGAATCTGCAGCAAGACTGAAGCACAACAGGAAATTGGAGTTGTCCTTAACATTCAATTTAGTTTTAATATGCCTGTCCCCCTTAGTGTGATCTGTGTTATTATATATTTATTTTACGATTATTTTAATGTTTTGTAATGCATGCATCCTTTTTTTAATGAATTGGTATTTTAAATTATTTTAATCACTCAACTACAAAAACCATCAGGACACATGTCCCATAATGCATTGTTTTTTTAGTCTGTAGGGCAGCTTTCAGTCAGTTTAGTTTCCAGCTGTGTCCGGGTAGGTTTGCCCCTTGCTCCCACCCCTTTCTCGCGATATTTTTGTGATGATTGACAGTTGATGTTGGAGCAAAAACAAAAATATGTCTCACACCAGGTGATCTGCGCAGCGTTGAGTTCACCTGGGTGATCTCAAACACGCTTATTGTGCATCTTGGCTGCACATATTTGGTGTCACAAAGATAAATTTCCATCCGTTTTCTTTTCTATTTGTACTGTCATGACAGCGATGCTGCTGTCAGTTTACCTGTTGTTGCATTTTCAAAAGTGAAGAATAAAATGTGACACTGAATTAGAAACAGCACATTGTATTTTCTGCATCTATTATGCATCTATTAAGTATTTATTCGTAATACACTGGAAATTAGTAGATTTGGTTAGCATGTTGATTTACGGTATGCGCCCCTAAAATTTCTGGTTGTGCCCCTAAAATTTTCAGTTAGGGGCCACTGTGCTCCTAGTGAAAAAAGTTAGTCTGGAGCCCTGTTGAGTCATAATGCTAGTCATGCAGCTTTGCTCCAAGACTGCTAGTCCTTTCCGACACTCTTTGATTTAAAAGTCAGGACAGCTGGAGAACCATTGTTGACTAAAATCCACAAGGACTAGATCATTAGAGTCCTTCTCTGCAAAGCACCTTAAGGTGTAAACTGTATGTAAACCAGCGCCGATTAAGTGTACCACCATTCCATAAACTTTCAGCGTCTTGTTCTGAAAAACTATAACTGAAAAAAAAAAAAAAAAAAACACTTTTTTTTTGGGGGGGGTGTTCTTCCTGCTTTTTTTCTGTTTTATTTACTTTATTGCCGCTGATGTTTTCATACTAAATACACAATCTCCTGCCTCTGTGTGAACTGCCAAACACTCCAGGGTGAGCCGGACTTTGCCCAACAGTAGCTGGGATATAGGCTCCAACAACGCCATGACCCAAATGACAACGTTTTGTCTGCTACTGATTTACCACGATTTGACAAAGGAAATACTCAGTAACACAGTTTTTATTTCAATTTTCTGATTTATCTGGTCCATCATGAGAATAATGCTACAAGAACGAGTTTAGAAAGAACAAACACTATTATCCTTGGAGTAAGTGTTTAACAGATGGCAAAAGAAGACAGCGTTTGCAACTCTGTCTATTTGCTACAGCAACTTCAGCTTTTAAAACAAAAGTACAATCCTTCAGATCTTTTTTTTGCTCTCTTCTCAGGGACTCTGCAGATCTGGTATCGCCTTCAGACGGACAGGAGCCCGGATGTGTTCAATCCCACCCCTGGTAACCTGGCAGACGGCCGTCTTCATCGGATCAGAATTCACAGAGTGGGCAAAAACCTTTATGTGCAGGTGAGCCACAGACACACAGAGGGCTTTGGCATCTTTTTGGCCAGCAGCCATCGTTTAAAAATCATGAAGAATTACTGTAGTGGTACCACGCTCTGTTTGCTCATTAAAAAGTGATTAGTAAAATGTAATTATATATGAGAGAAATTCTGCCTCCAGAATGCTAAAGTGCAAGTTCAAATGAATCAAAGTGATTTTTTTTCTGCTGTACATAGCATGTTTCACACAAAAATTTGTTTGAGTCAATACGACTGTATCATAAACAGTTACATATATAAATGAAGTAATATTGTGAAATTGAAACAATACGTTTTCATCACAAAATTCACAATCTCAAATTCAGCGGACTTTTACTGCATCATCTATGACTCTTCCCCTCACGTGCTGTTGTCATGACGACATAACTGCCACAAGTTGTCAATAGTTAATTATTACTTCAAAAAAACAAAACATTTCACCAGAATGATGTCGGCCAAATCCATGGCTTACTTTGCCCTGTTTCCTGTATTGATCCGAGTTTTAAATAATATTTAAAGAATGAAACGAAGTTACATCTCTAACGGTTTCACAGTTTTACACCTTTAACAGAAAGTTACGTTTTTCTTAACAACTGTCTTTCAAACATATCCAAACCCAACAGATTATAGTTATTTTAAAATAGTTTGAACTTTGTACCTAACCAGGGCTACACAAAGACTAAAAAGATCATAGATCTATAGAGCTTTAAATTTAATATAAATGGGTTTAGCTGTTGGAATTGCTATTTTTGTTTTTTTTGTTAATATGAGTATTTGGATATAATTTAACACAGTTGGTGGCATAAACATGAGAAAACAGTGGGGGAAACAGTAATCAGCCAGCCACCAATGTGCAGGTTCTCCCACTTAAAAAGATGTAATTGTAATTTTCTCAACTATGAGAGATAATATGAGAAAAAATTGTTTTTAAAGAATTTATCTGTAAATTATGGTGGAAAATAATTATTTGGTCATCTTCAAACAAGCGAGATTTCTGGCTCTCACAGACCTGTAACTTTTTCTGTAAGAGGATCCTCAGTCCTCCACTCATTACCTGTATAAATGACACCTAATTGAACTTTTCTCTATAAAAGACACCTGTACACAACCTCAAACTGTCACACTCCAAACTCCACTATGGCCAAGGCCAAAGAGCTGTCTAAGGACACCAGAAACCAAATTGCTGACTTGCACCAGGCTGGGAAGCCTGAATCTGCAATAGGTAAGCAACTTGGTGTGGAGAAATCAACGGTGATTAGGAAATGGAAGACATACAAGACCACTGATGATATCTCTTCACCTGTAGCTCCCCACAATATCTTACCCCACGGGGTCACAATGATCACAAGAACCGTGAGCAGAAATCCCAGAACCACATGGGGGGGACCTAGAGAATGATCTGCAGAGAGCTGGGACCAAAGTAACAAAGGCTACCATCAGGAACACACTATGCTGTCAGGGACTCAAATCCTGCAGTGCCAGAAGTGTCCCACTGTTAAAGCCAATGCATGTGCCGGCCTGTCTAATACTGAGTTGCAAAGAACACTATACCTACTGTAAAGCATGGGGGTGGAAACATCAGGCTTTGGGGCTGTTTTTCAGCAAAGGGACCAGGACAACTGATACGTGTAAAGGAAAGAATTATTGGGGCAATGTATCATCAGATTTTGATTAAAAACCCATGCATGCGCAGGGAAAAAATGCAAACTCCACACAGAAAGGTGCCCCATTGGTGTTCTTTCAGGTCCCCCTGCCAGGACTTGAACCAGGGGACTTCTTGCTGTGAGGCAAGAGTGCTAACAACTGCGCCACAATAATGAAATCAACTTTTTTATTTTGTGGATTATTAAATGTAATATATTTAGTTTAAGACTAGTTATATACAGATTTAAGGTTAGTCTTTAGGTATCAAATATTTTCAGTCTATATCTTTTTCTAAACATCCTTGAGAAGCTGTTCCAGGTTTTGCCCTGAACAATATTGGGTGGTATCACCTGCATAACAAATTAGACCAGTGTGGCGAAACACTAATGCTTTCTGAAGGCCACATGAAGCCTTTTAGCATTTCTGATTTTTCATTGTAATGAACTGGTTTCTGTTTTTGAATTATTTAATCATGTATTTAAGTATTTAAGTGATTTATATATGTACAGGCCCTCTGGTGCAACACTTCCTGGTTTATTCAACTGTTTACTGAGATCTATATGTGTACATCAAAACATTCAAAAACAACTCCACTAAATCTTTCTTACAGTCTATTGCACCAGCAATGTGTTCAACCAAATTCATGACAGCCTTTGTAGTGGATCTGCTGGCACTATAACTATATTGTTTATCACACTAAATTTTATGTTTTTCTGTAATTTTACAAATAAATTCTCAATTATCTTTAAAAAATTGGGACGGTAATAAACATCTCTGTGTGTAGGAAAAGTCTTATTAACAGGAGTTTGTTTTTGTTTTTTTGCTCCTTCATTTGATTTAGCAATATTTCAAAAACCACATAAAACTTTTCAAACTTTTGACTGTTTTTACTGAACAACCTGGAGGGCCAGCAAATTTTCAGTGAAAAAACACACAAAAAAGCTTTCTAACTTGCACATATTTTGTCATCAATATTGGCTATACTAATATTTTCTTTGATAGTCAATAAACCCCATGGAACATTATTTGATTAATAAAGTAACTTAAAAATATATATTTAATTGATTAAAAACAATCTACCTCAGACATTACGGACTCACTGAGGCCATTTTTACAAATCAAAATATGCTTTTATTGCCTTTTGTTGCCATGTTTCTTTGTTTGTTTTATCTTGAGCTGTTGGTTTTGTGACTGAAACTCCTCCCTGTAGCTCATATAATATATCAAAACAAAAAAGTTTCAAACTACAGCTTATCATTATCACATTAAACCTGTGGGTGGGGCAAAATAAGTATTTGTTGCTAAGGTAAATTTACTTTAACATGGAGAGTTCAAATTTAATACACATATTTGTCCTCCCAAGACATAAAGAGAATGTACGCGTTGTTATGGCCCACTGCCTTCATGAAGGCTGGTATTTTGCAATTACAATTTGACTTTAAAACATTCATGGCTGCTTTACATTATCCTTTTATTGTGATGCTGAGGGGTAGCTTCATTACAACCACTCTCCAAATGGGTAGGAATGCTCACTGGCGGTGCCGGGGCCTTTTAATAATGTACATTTGCATGAATTCATTTGAAATTCGATCGTATTTTTCTACTCTGGGACCTTCAAGTGCTTCTATCATGTCATGTAGTGAGTGAGCAGAGAGCAGGCAAGGACCTATCAATGACAGAAATGACATTTAGTCTGACAGACTGTGAAAAGGAAGAGGTGGGTGGAGGGGGTAGATTGTGAAAGGAAGATAATGGTATGCAGGCTGAGGCCATTTAAGCAGAGCGCTTCATTAGATTTGCCCACTGAAGGCATGCGTACCCCTAGCTTTGCCGAAGTTCGAGTTCAGATTTATTCCTAGGGGTTAAAAGAAATTAACAGATATGACAGACTTGAACCATCGTGTTTTATACATTCAAATCCTGCATTAAATCGTTGCATTTATGCATAGAATGAAAGGATGGAATCGCCACGCATTTGGAGCTGCCGTATGCAAATAACCGCTGGGTTAACAGAGGAAGCATCCAGATCCTAACGAGCCATTGCTGCCAAATGATTGACAGGAAACACCACCCAAGACAAGAGCTGTCAGCTAAACCCGTTCAACTCCTTCACTGTTATGTAGCTTCTTCTTGCTTAGCTGGATCTTAACCTCTGAGCAAGAACGGTTCAAAACTGGTTCTTCTCCATAAAGTTATCAGAAAGAGACGAGATTAAGAAAGAGATGAGTACATTCAGCCAGCCTGCAGTCGACGGGACAATGGAGCGGTGAAACAAAGACGGACGGGCCTGTAGAAAAGTCATCAGGTTTGCTGATGATGAAGTCATTTCTCTGGGGGACGGAGCACCTTTCCTTCAGGAAACAAACAAACCAAGTGTGACAGGTGTCCACAAATGCTCATTTTTCACGCTGCTGTGAGAGGAAGTTGAACTTGATTGATGAAGATCTCTGTTCTTCACTAAGGATCTGTGATCTCATGTAACGGTTTCTTTCTTTTCCAATAAGCCGTATCTTGTTGTTGCAGCCTGATGGAGTGATGGCTGACCCAGACACAGCAGATATGTGCGCTCTAAATTATTCATTATCAGTTTGGCATTGATTGTTGGGGGAATTTTCTTTCATAGCAGTGATGGAGATTGTTTTACCTTCCAGCCGATGTGGAAAACGCCGCAGCAGGATGACAAGATAAGCCGCTGAAGGTCAGCCAGAGGTTTTCAGGCGGTGTCGGGTTGCTTTGTAACCACATTTTCCTGTGACCTTTTCTAAGTGGTTTTAGTGGCCTGGATCCCAGGTTGTTGAAAGAATACCAAATGAAACACTGGCTGACATTTCACAGAAGCTTTTAACTCGGCTGATGAAAAACGTAATGGAAAAGGGCTCATGTGGTTCTCAGCGGGTCTTAAAACAAGATAAATGCGACCTCAGATAAACAACAACATACGACACGTTACACGCTGTCATTATTTATTGAACCAAAACGAAGAAATCGCAGTCTAGCCGTACATTTTTACCATGTATGAAGCTCTGCATTGTGACAGGCTCTAGTTCAGATTAAGTTCTGTGTTTCTTCCAGTCCAGAACTTCAGATCACAGTCATGTAAGAAAGTTCTCATCAGTATAAGAAGAAATTAAGCAGAACAATGACGTGGACTGGACTTCAACAGCAACAACAAAACAGAGAAATCTTAGCAAAGTCCACATAATCGATCAGGACTTTTTAGAAGATCTCCACACTGTGCTGCTAATATTGCAAAAAAAACACCCCCCCCCCCCCCGTTGCACATGTACACCCCCACTACCACCAATTAATTTGATTATTGATTTATAAGCATTAAATTTACTAAAAAGTCAGAATTTTGTGGACTTCAACTGGCCTCCGTCTGCTTATCTCCATAGCAACCATAACTATTTCCGATTAAATGTTGTCTGTTCCGATGTTTGTCGCTGCTTGAAAGTAGGGTTTAGAGTTTCTTTTAGCATCAAATTTTTAGTTTTGTCAATCGGATCATTATGATGTTGACATGATCTGATATTTTGATGCCTTCAGTGTAGGATTAAGCTTCCTCCAATAAAGTTTCATAACATTTGGAATATTTTTTTTTCTTTTAAAGCATAGAGAAAATTATGGAAAAAAATTGCATTTCTGAGTATTTCTTCATTCAAATCAATGAATTAAGAGAGGATAAAAAAGCTGCTTGAAAAAGATGTTTGTGACAGAAAATTCACGGAGCAGGCCACAAGCTTCAATTCAAATCAATTTTATTTATACAGCCCAAAATCACAACAACCGTACCGGTTCGTCCCAGTAATTGTAAAGTACACCTAAAATCAAAAGGATCATGAATTTATAGAATCCAATATGAAAATACTAAACTGGGCACCCCTTCCCTTAGACCCCCCTTCGCGGTTCAAAAAAACTCCTAAAAACAAGACTGCAGGGAAAAAAGAAGAAACCTCAGGGGTGTCCACTTGGAGGGATCCTCCCCCTTCCTGCTCTGCTCTACTCTGATGCATCCACTTGCAGACTAAAAGATCCATGTATGTCGTTGTTGTCTTTATTTGAGATGGCATTTGGCTCAAAACCATACGGCTGGATAGCTCCAATATTGCTCGCCATTTTTGTTGCATAGGTTGGGATGTGGGGGCTGTAAGTTAGTGCAACTCCGTTGCAGTGGTCCCGCCCACAACTCGGGCAATTTCTAATGAACTCCTGCCCCTCTACACAAACTATGTCCAAGAAAGCGACAGTTTTTTTTAGATTTTGGCTAAAAACTGCATAATCATGACTAAAAGACCATTGGTAACACTTTGAAAATAGATGAAAGGATGATTAGTGGTTCAATAATAATAAAGTGGTTCAATAAAGGTTCAAACCCCAGATTTTAGACTAAAGAAAAAGCCTTTCAGGATTTTTAAAGGCCATTTTCTCGATATAATAGACCAAGTCTCCAACAATCCTGAACTGGAGGGAAAAGTAATTGTTTTTGTTTTTTTGCTCATAAGACTGATCAAAATGGTGAGCTTTTCCCTGTTGCCATTGTGAAATGTTAATGCCGTTGGGACAGAGCCAGTAAAGATAGAGTTTGACTCTGTTATGTCATTCTGAGGTCTCGGTCATGATTGCGTCGCCACAGAACCTAAGAAGTTAAACGTGGTAAAGGAGGCGGTGGTCTCTGCTAAAAGCAGTTTCTCTCCTCTGGATCATGTTGGGTTAAAGGCAGAGGACTGAGAGCCCTGCAGGGCTTCGTGTTAAGTGTTGAGTGAGTCAGCATGCCGGAGCACTGAGGGCAGGTCAGAATCCCTCCATCAGCCATCTGTGGGCAGAGGCGGTTTCATGCGAGGCCGCAGAGAACACAAAAAAACAATCCATAAAATATTACAGCAAGCTGCTGATGCTGCTCCTGCCTCGCTTTACATTTCCTGTAATTGCCCTGTTATTTGATTTGTCTCCACTCAACCAGATCGACCAGGACGTCCACAGAAAGTACACACTGTCATCCGATGCAGAGCTGATCTCCATCAGGTCCTTGACTTTAGGGAAAGTCACTGGTAGGAATTCATGCTCAGCTTCTGTTCAGGTGAGGTCAGGGACATCAGTGAATCACCTTTACCCTCCCCTCTGCAGGTATGGAGAACCTGGACGAGGAGGTTCGGAGAGCGGCTTCAAAAGGTTTCATTGGCTGCCTGTCCTCCGTGCAGTTCAACCACGTGGCCCCGCTAAAGGCGGCTCTGACCAATCGAGGAAGCTCGCTGGTCACCATTCGGGGTGACCTGGTGGAGTCAAACTGTGGCGCTCTGGCCGAGTCAACCTCACACACTCTACAAGGTAAAGTACTTCCTGTTTCAAGCTGCTTCAAATATGAAACTAATCTGCTGCGAGGTCAGTTCGCTTTATAAATACTAGGGAGATTTTCTTATTCAATTTAAAACACCCCGACTTAAAAAAAGTAATGAAATTACAGCTTTTATCTAACTTCTGAGGTTACAGTTGTTACTGATCACATCCATAAAGTTAAATAACCCATTTAAAAATGTTTATTGAAGGTTAAAATTTCACCCAAACAGGGGCGTGTCCATTTGAGTGACAGGTGAAGGTTCCATCCTCAGCTCTATAACAGCCTTACTGAGACTTGAACGCCCCCCCTGGTCTTTGAAATACGGTTGATCTGGTATTGAAGTGGAAAAAGTGGTCTTCAAAAAATGTTTTTCAGCAATCATTCTTCATTGATTATCTGATTTCAGTTTCAGTCTTGCACAGAAATCTTGCTTAGCCACTTGCTAAACATTTTTATCGTTTGTTGTTGAATCCAGTTTCATCCCAAAAACACCATACCCACTGTGAAGCATGTGGGTGGAAGCATCATGGTTTGGGTCTGCATTTCAGCAAAAGGGACTGAACGATTGATCCATATTAAGAAAAGGATAAATGGGACCATGTATGATGAGATTTTAGATAAAACATCCTTCCATCAGGGGGAGCATTGCGGATGAAATATGTTTGGATCTGATCCCAAACAAATCACCACGGCAACCACGGAGTGGCTTCATAGAAAGTATTTCAAGGTTCTGGAGTGTTCTAGCCGGTCTGTGGACATCAATCCAATAGAGAATCTGTAGAGGGAGTTGAAAGTTTGTGTTGCCCAGCAACAGCCCCAAAACATCACAGCTCTGAATGAGAACTGTATGGAAAACAGACCTTTTTGTCTTTTTCAGTGGGACAACTTACAGCAGAATGAGTGACTTCAACAACATCCGTTTAATGATGGGTATAACGAGCAGAGACACTGGTTGCAAAAGGAAAACAAGAAAAATCACTTGGAGGTAGAAACATCAAAATCTCAGCCCATAATTATCTGCCCCAGACATGAAGGATTTGAAAGGTTGCTATGGACCATGACCTTCATGAAGACCTTGAATTAAAATAAAGGAGAAGGGAATTGGAAAAGTAAGGGCAGCATCAGTTATAATCCATGTTCTTTTGGATCATTTAAGCATGGAGTTGACATCAGCTGCTAACAAAAACTATGGAAAAGAACTACAGTCACAGCAGTCACCTAGCGGGGTGGGTGGCATCAGTGCTTCTTATCGGGGCCTGCTGGTGGAGGATGCGGAGTCTCTGTATTGGGTGTGGGTGGGGGTCTGCTCAGCTGGGGGGGGTTGTCTCGTCCTCCAGGTGTGGCTGGAGTCGGTCAGTTCCCCGGCTGATCGGGGCTGCGCCAGGTGAGGTGCTCGCCTACGTCTGTGGCTGGGACCCTATTGCCTTTGGTTCTGGGGGTTGGTTGGGGCCATCCTGACTGGCCTGCCTGTGGCCCAGGTGTCTCCCTTCGTCTCTGCCAGGGCTTATGGGTTGGTGGGGGTGGAGCCCTCAGCCCCCTGGTGGGAGTGCTTGGTGATCGGTAGGGGTCCCCTGACAGGTCTGGGGTTCCGATGCCTGGGGACCAGAACTTCCATTGGGGACCTGGTTGCTTGGAGTTGGGGATTTGCTTTGCTCTGGTAGCTAGCCTGGCTCCTCCCTGGGGGCTGTGTGGACTGTGGTGGTTGGGGATGGGGGGCTGGTGCATCTCTTGCAGTTCTTAAAGATCAGCTTCATGTACAAAAGGGTTCTATGGCAACACACTCAAGGAGGTATCACACAACTCCGATTGTAAAATAAAAACATTTCCATCTTTCCATCATTAAATATTTTTAAAATTTTGGAATATTTTGACAAAATTTGATTTTATTCAAATGTCTAATTCGATTGTCAAACTTTTTCTGAATTTCATCAACACATAAATAAAAAGATGGAACTTATTTTGAGTTTTATATCAGTAAAACTAAGATGTTTTTGTCATTCCACCTTTTTTGTCATTGTCTGCCATGACCCTCTGCTCTGGTTCCATGTGTTCCCCCTTGTCTTTTTATGGGCTGCACTGAATTCTGGGTCTGAGGAGGCGTTGGGCTGACAGCTCTCTTGTTAAAGCCTTGTTTTCTGTCACTCAGGCCTCCGGCTCTTTCTCTGACAGCTCGTTTTCATAATTAGAGCTGAGCGGGAATTTATTTTAGTAATGAACATTTCTGTGTGTTTCCATCGTTACGGGTAACGCTGCTCAGGTTTCTCCGCTGCTTGAGGTGCAAAGATGCTCACATCTCATCACCTTTTCAAATGAGAAGCTCAAAAGATGAAGTTCTGCTGTAAAGAGGCAGGGATCCCACATCTCGATGTTCCTTTTGTGACCATAATGAGTGATTGTGTTTCTTCATTTGTGTTTTTCCAGATGAAGCTGCCAGTGAAGATAAGAAGCAGCATGGCGGCAGCACCCAGAAGGATCTGGCAGTGATCGCAGGTCTGTCTCCTCTGCTGCTTTTCTCTCCATGTTTAATTGAAATTGAGCTCCAGCTGTTTGTTATTCCTCCCGTTTCTCCTGCTGTTCTCGTCACGTTCACCGGAGCTGCCTTCGTTCTCAGGAGGAAGCCTTTGTGCTGTGTCTCCTCAAATACTTCAAAAAAAAAAAACTCCTGCGTCTTTCAGCTCATCGGACCATTTTGTTGTCATTGTTGTCAACAAAATACAACTTGAACTTCTTCTTTTCATGCAAGTCCCTTAGAGGTAGCTTCAGATGACAGGAGTAGCTGTCATCTGCCAAAAGTTAATGGAGTCCACTTTGATATCACTGAGGGGGGCAGAGATGCAGGAAAACAAAGTCTTAAAACAAACTTATTTATGGTTCAAAGAATCCTCTTCAGGAGCTTTGTAGAGCCCAGATGATCAAGTGGTTGGAAGATATGTTTATCAAAACGGAAAATGTGTCGATCAGGCAGACGTAGGAGGAGCTGCGGTGCTTTTGCTGTCCAGGCTGAGACCTGGAAGCCCACTCTCACCATGCGTCTCCATGGCTGGAAAGAAACCAGGACTGGGACTTGATCCGGTCTTCGGTTCTCATCCAGTTCCACAGAATGATGAACACAAACTGTTTAAAAAGATTTGGAGTTTGCACTAAACAGTGTTTGCAGAAATTTACAAAGAGCAGATATTCTTCTATTCACCACCACCTTCTAGAAACGTCTGCCAGTCAATTGGTTAGCTGTTCAAATCCCAACTTTAAACAGTAAATGATTCAGCAGGGAAAAAAATCCAAAAGTTCCCACCAAAAATGCATCTGTAATGAATTGTATGGAACCAAGAAAGAACCGACAAATATTTGAAGAGTCACCTGAGCATCAGTCAATAAGATTTCTGCTGAACTGTGTAGCAGAAGCCGTGTATGTTGAAATCTCCTTAGACTGGAAAGAGAAGTGAAAACGGGTGGACAGTGGTGAGAGCGCCAAATGATGGTCAGCTTTCAGACCATGAGAAGGCGGGGCTTGAGGCAGCAAAGATGAAGATGCTGAGGGTAAAAAGAATCTGATGGGAAGCTCACGTTGGATGTTTCCTCTGCTAAACCTTCATGGACCAGGAGGAGCTTTATGAACAGAGACAAGGACAGTTGGTGTTGAGTTAATAAGTGTCTGACCCGTCCAGTGACATGGATGCGTTTCAATTGATTTTTATGGCCCAAACTTGAAATGAAATATTCCAGCTTCAATATTGTGCCCCAACTAAGGCAGATCATTGTTTCTCCTAAACAATACGAGTCACACATGCTTTTCTCCACAGATTTACCAGATAAAATGTTGGAGAGAAATCAAGAAATTCAAATGTGTTGCTTGTTGCATTTTTAGCCGTGACAGAAAAAACCCCAGAAGGGGAGCAAGAGGAGCAGGAGGCTTGATGTAAATGTTTCTGTAGTGGAAGAAACGATCGTCAGATCGCAATTTCCCTCCAAAGCAACTGAAATCTCTGACGTCCAATGACAGAACCGAAGGAGTGAAGGAGCTCAGAGAAAAACTGCTAGGAGATAATCTGTGCTTATGTTTTCCAACCATGTCTGCCTGCTGACCAAAAGACTTTACAGTTCAAAATGTAAAACTAACATCAGTGAACTTTGCAGAGCAACAGAGTCAAATGTTGCCTGTTTGGAGATGAAGTTATGTGTCTGAACTTTAAACGTTGAAGTCTTTTCAGCAACAGACCTGGCGTTTCTGTGGTGATCTTTTTTGAAGGAGAGATTCCTGAACAGAAAAGGCATCAGACTCAGTTTTTGTGTCCAGAACCTAAAGAAGTCGTGGAAACCAGATGGGCATGGCAACAGAAGCTGAAATCTAGAAAAATTGTACTTTTACTTAATACTGTTTATAAGAACAGGTGAGCACTCCCTGCTGGCAATCCAAAAACAGAGTACCCATTGGTCCCAAGAAGTCAAAATCCGACAGACGCCTATAGAGAAATAAACAGCTGAATCTGTCATTATATTTGTCAGAATAATAATTCTGGCTTTGATACATTCTTTAAGCATAGTCTTGATAATTCTCTTTTTATTCCGTGATATTTTTTCTTCAGTTCTTCTTGTTTGAGTTGGAAGTAAACCATTCTTTATGGATGACGTCACACTCACGAGTCCAGTTCTTATATAGTCAATGGCTTTGAGCCAGAGAGAAAACAATTGGTAGTGCACATATTTATCCACCCAAGACAGGGAAAAATTGTAGTGTTGTATGCCAGTGGGGCATGCAATCATCTTGACAATTGTTTATGTAACTTAGGGTTGAAATCCCAAAATGACAGTCAAGAGAGTTCACCCACATAAGTGAAAGTCATCTGTTTTAGGAACTTTCTAGGAACTTTTCCGGGGTCGTTTCTGGACCTTCTTAGCCAACGTTTTATTTGATCATGACAATCGCAAATGCAGCGCCAATGTTTTTACGCACTTCACCCTGTAGGTGGCTCTACCTCCTATTACTGAAAGAAAGCCTAATTTTCTATTTTCCATTTTGGTCTTGCTTGTTTGTTTGGTTTTTACTTTGTGGTTTTATGGCGAACACACTGGAACAGAGTTAACACGATTGACCTCACCGTGTTTAGGATTACACCAAATCTGAACCATTGGAACCATTTAAGGGTACAGAACCGGAAGGTTGGCTTTATCACGTCTGACCTAAGAACGGCAAGATGTTACCAACCAAAAGAACCTTTGAGGTCAAATGTTCTCCAAAGAAAACCAAAGCAATGATGCCACATGGTCCAATATTTAAGTTAAATATTTAAGTTGAAGACATTTCACTTTTTGGAGTCAAAATGTCCGGATATGACAGAACACCTGCTCGCTTGGCCTCCATGGAAGTCGCATACATTAATGCCTGCTGTCTGTTGTCTTTCCCAGGCGTGGTGACGGCGGTGGTCTTCATCGCTGTGTGCGCTTTGGCTGTCATCAGCCGCCTCCTCTACCAGCAGAGGCGAGCCCAAAGGAACGGTGGGGGCAGCATGAAGGACGAGCACAGACACGGCATGTGCACGGACTACAGGACTGAGCTCCACGTCCACAACACTATCAGGGACAGCGTGAAGGAATACTACATCTAAAGGTTGGGGGCGTGCAGCCAGCTCCGCCTCCGTATCTCCTGGGGACAGAGCCGGCAGGCGGAGGCGTTGCTGTTGGGTCTTCTTCAACGCGTGTGGGCGCCCTGGAGGTTCACAGGGACGCTCCAAACTCTTTCTTTGCTACTTTACAAGCTAGTGGCTGAACCTTTGCAGCTGTTAGTGTCTTTGATGTTGGTGAAGTTTTCAGAATCGAGCTGCTGTGGTTTCTGTCATTACAAAAATGTGTAAAACCATCAGATGAGCGCGCTGCAGGGATGGATGGCATGGTGGCGGCACCGCGGGCCACACCCCTGGATATTTCCTACAGAGCTAAGCGGACTCCCTGAACGGATATGCTGAGGTCAGGTCCGTGGGATGCTGCTGCTGTTTGGACCTCCAGTAGTTATGAATGCTTTCCAAGAAACAGGGACAATACTGCCTATACTGTATGAGTGCCTAATTTGCATTTTCCTTTTGTTCCTAACATGTTCTAAGTCGTGCTCATGGTATGCCACTGAGTCGGGCTTGACCTTCACACGCTGAGCCATTACGCCGGCTGTCTGCTGCGATCAGAAGCTCCAAACACTCCCAGAGCCTCATTCAGCAAACAAAGAGCAGAAAACACTCCACAAACCAGTGATGACCCTTTCGGTTCTCTTCAGGAAAACAACTTAAACACATGAAGCACATCAAACCCGGAAGTGTTTCATCCCGTTTGGGGCAGATGAATCCCTCGTGTCCGTACTTGATAAGGGGTTCTAAAATTTACCTTAGCGTTTTTGCTAGCATCGCTAACATTATTAGCCTCAATGAAAACAAGACAAACTTTTGTATTAATGTGCTCACATGTGGACAGGATCTTTATCCCTTGTGCTTCTGTGTTGGTCTCACATCGTAAGCGTAGCTTGTAAGGATGTCTCTGCCAATGTAAGACGTCCTCCCGGTAAGGTCACAGTAAGAAAAGCTCTAAAGCTAAACTAAATGCTAACAATTTTTTTTAATTCACAAAGAAGCATTGAAATGTAATCTGACCTGACAGACTTCTAAAATCATTACTTTTTAACAAAGTATTACAAAATTTCTTAATTGTGGGCAAGTTTTTGTTCTGTTGTGCTTCCATAGAGTGGTTATCAAAAATTGTTACGCAGTTGCCATGGGAACGTTTGGGAGTGGCCAGTGAAATACCTAGCCTGAGGCGTTGGTCAAATTTGAATCGAGTTTCTGTAGTTAATACTAAAAACATTTTATATGACTGAAGTGCAACATTTTTATTTTCTGAGGGTTAGAATTGGCTCCGCCCCCTTTGCACATTCGATGACCCATAAAAAAAAAAGGTTCAATTTGTAAAAGAGTAAAGAAAAGTGTCTATTTTTTTGGATGATTTTACCTTTAAGTTTCTCCATCCTTTGATTTAATGTTCATTTACATGAATGTACACAGATGCATGTACCAGGAGGGAAGAGAACCAAGATAAACAAACGCTTTAAAGGCTGTGCTGGTAAAACACTGACAGACTGATGGATTTTGTGACAAAAGAAAAAAAAGCTGTGGTGATTGGTCAGACCTCTAACGGAAAAGGATGGACATTTTCCTGGACAGCCTTGATAGTCGCTAAAAGAAAGAAAGCCTTGTGTTCATTTGGAGCTTTGTTTTAAACCATCTTGAATGGCTCTTTAACATAATTGGTCTAAATAACTTGTTTCTTTTGAGTCGTAGGCTCTACTTTTGTCGAGATAATAAAGTTGGTGTGAAAAGCTTTTTTTTACAAGTTTTAAAGTAAATAAAAACACAACTTATTGGAAATATGGAAAACAATTGGTAAAAGTCGAAAAATTGAAGTTCAATCAGAAAAGCACAGAAAGCGCTTTTTAAAACAAAGCACTTTAATTGCCCCTGCAATTACAATAAAGTCTTGAAACCTGAAATTTAATTTCTAAACCATTAGGTAGCCCTGAAGATAAAAGCTACTTCTACATGTTTGTGCTTTTTAACCCTGTAACACCAAAGCTGTAGCCGGCGACGCCTAAACATCACTTGCTCTTTGGACTACTGCAACTTTATTACACCATGTTAGTAGAATAAAGTGGTTAACACAGCACATCCATGCAAAGCTGCTTTCTCCACTTCAGAATCCGCCAGAAATATATTAATTGCATAAACGGTTGAAAAGGGTTAAATGGTTTCAGTGTCCTGGGATTTTGCTCCAACTTTTCTTCTAAGATTGAGTCTTTATGACTTCCCTACAGGTTTTGCTGAAGTTTAATTTGTTTGTTCAGAACTACCGGTATGTTGCTTCTTTTTAGCTTTTAGAACAGCTTTATTGCTACATTTATGCTTGATTAGCTTGTAGCTAGTTTTCTTTTTTTTTTAGCTTCAGTTAATTTAGCTTTTATTGTAACATTTCATTTTATTGTTCAGCTTTTTCTGTAAAACATTATCAGCTGACTGAGATTTTTAGCATTGAGTTATTTTGGAGCGCTTTAGGCTGTTGCAGCCAGCATGTCAGCTTGTTTGGTAAACCCACCCTTTACCGTTTTAATTTGCTATGCAGTATTATGCTTTAGGCTCCTAAGTGTTGTTTTAGCTTTCTTTAACGTATTTCATGGTTTTTGCTTTTAGTGTGGTTTAGCATTGAGTATTTTTGGACATCTAATTAATTACCACTGACGGTTGACTGCTTATTCTCTTCTTAATTTATAATCTTTGCATTTCTACCATATAAATGGTTGAACATGTCAAAAATGCTGAAGGTTAAAGACTAGTTCTGTCGTTTCACTCCTGCTGCTAAATAATAACTGACAGCAGGTCAGCGATGTGGAGATCCTCTGATGTAATCTCCAGACTTGGAATATTTCATTATAGTTCTTTATAAAATAAACATGTCAAAAGTATTTGACGAAATCTCTGTGCATCACGACATGACATGGATGTCAGGCAGCACCGCTATAACCCAAACTGTGATTCTGCCAGCAGTGCATAATGGTCAGAGAAGAACCCACATGAGAACACGATCCAGAACAAAAAAGTATTTTAACTATGTATGCTTTTAGTTGTACTTCATTAGAAATGTTTTTTTAATCTGCAGTGCAAAGTAATTTCTCGAAACTGGAGGTTTTCTACTCTACATTAAGCTCTTTGATGAATGGGGCTCTGTTGCAGTGAGTCTGAATGAGGTAATACTTGAAAGTTGCAGAAATAAGAACTGATCTGATGCATTTTCATCGACACAAAAGAGCTTGAACGCCGCAGGCTGTCAGGAGGCGCGGCTCCATCGTCAGTTTGTGCTTCACGCAGCAGCTTCTTTGTTCTCCAGGCAGTGGTGAGTCCAAACATCTGCAGCAGAAGGTCAGATTGTACAAACGTTGTTTTTTAGCAGCAGCTTTCTGCAATTGAGGGGAAAAAAAGCCCCAACTTGCTACCTGGGTTTGTTTCTCTTTCATTTCTTTTTTACGCATTTATGCTGTTTTTAACACTGATAGAGAAAAATCCAAGCGACTGCTTTTCACAGATCTTTGCTTCTGGGGGGACAGAGGAAGATTTTGACCTGCAGCTGATGCTCACATTACAGTCAGCTGGTCTCATTTGGCTCATAATTAGCTGCTCTCTGACAGGACAAGTGGAGGTCGAGTCCAAAGAAACGCTGGACAGGTGGCTGACAGCAGAACGTAGATTTCTGGGTTTGTTTCAGCATCTTTGGGTCAATTTGCTTTTTCTCCGGGGAATTCTGAATATCCATGGAGTCTGTGTTATCCAAACCCCGTCTGAGATTGTCTTTAATCGGCCCCTCAACCCATGTTTAATGAAAAATAACCTAAAATTTAGCTCAGAATGTAAAGTTTTGTAAAGTTAGTTTTGACATCAGCGTGGGGTAAAAAGTCAGCCTCTCTACAAAATCCAAAATACTGTGTGAACCCCTAAAACATCACAACATTTCTGCTCAGACTTTCATTTCCTGAAACTGCTGTGTGTAACTCTTGTGCTATCCTAGAAACTTTACCATTGGGAGTTGGGTCATCTAGACCCACTAGACAGTGCTCTGAACCTTTTTTCTTCAATGATTTGTGATCTTCACTGGTGTCCATGGATTACATGAAATCTTTCCACCTTTATCCACCTTTGTCATGGTGGGGAGAACACGTCAATGTGAGGGTGGGGTCATCTGGACCCCACAGGATAGCACAAGGGTTAAGCTGAAAATGTCAAATAATGCGACAACTGGTTTAAGAGGAAGATGATTCTGCATTGCAACAATTTTAAGCTTTTTCATCTGTTTTGTGCTTAGACCTTTTCTAAACTGAAATGTTTGTTGTTAAACCTTTACCATGGATGTAAAGCACCTCATTCAGCCTTTTGCTGTTATGTTAGACTTATTGGCCTTTTTTCAGGTTCGTTCTGCGTTCGGCTGGTAAAATAGCTACACTGGTCCTCCGTTTCTCGTTTTTATTTTTTTGTTCAGCTTCTTTACTTGCATTCTTTGTTGGTCTTTGATTTGCTCTGGTTTTATTTTTTTGTAATATTCCGTTTATAGTTTCTTTTAGCATTGCAGTCTCCTGTTTCTGTTAACTTGTTAAGGATAACTATCAGCTTGTTGTGTCTTTTCAGCCTCTAACTTTTCTTCGGCAGGTTTTTGGACTTGATTTCTTATTCTCTGTTTATTTCAGCTGTTTCACATTTTGGGTTAATTCCTATTTTGCACTTTTTGCTCTTAGCGTGAAAACGATTTCCAGGCATTATTCAGCTTCTTTTCAGTGGTCCCACGCTTTTTACATCTCACATCATCACATTTAGCACTTTCATTCACGTGTTTCATGAGAAACGCAAAAAAAGAAAATGCAGAAATAAAAAATGTCCAGCTCAGAAGTCCTAAATCACTTTAGAAAGATGAGTTCTCTGTAGAGGTCATGGGGGGGGGGGGGGGTTTGATCTCCGTTATGACGGAGACGCCATCAAGCCAAACACGAGCAGAAAGTGAAGCTCATAAGAGAAAACATTTTACCCATCCAAACGACAGCCCCGCATTCGGTCAGCAAAGGAACGGAAAGAGCAATGAAGAGGAGCCCATTGATGAAGATGAACAGGACACCCCCCCCCCCCCCCTCTGTGCATGTCCTGCTAGTTTGGGTGTGATAGAAAGCAGACTTCCTCCTTCAGTGGATAAAAACATACCTCTGAGTGTTTAGGTTTAACGCAGTGTGTGATCACTTCTTAATGATTTGTATAGCTGCAGTTTTATTAAGGATCTATTGTATAGATGTATAATTTATTAATAAAACAAATATATTATTAGCGCTCTGTTGTGTGGTTGTGTCGGCATGGCGACGATGCTCCTCCACCATGAATCGTGTGAAGTGCCGTCAAACAGAGGAGGCTCACAGGCTGGCAGCACTTTGACTGGAAAGCTTTCAAAAGGGGACGGTTGCTCAGATCTGCGTGAAGCCAGACGGATGCCAACTGACTGACTGAGCCAGAGTCCGGGAAAGAGCGGGGATCCCATCGTTTCCGTAAAAATGTCCTCATCAAAGACGCCACTTTGAACAGAACAACTTCCGATTTTCATCAAACCAACAAATATGCTTTAATGAAGACCAGAAACACTTCTTTAAAATGAAAAAAAAAAACAACTGTCTTCAAGTCCAACAGTGCTCTGAGTCTGACGGCTAACCTTCAAACGTTCCAAACTGTCTTAAGGTGCATCAGGCGGGAATTAAAGATTTTTAGTCAACAGACTCTCAGCAACTTCACATCTGAAGCCTGAGAAAAAACCTCCAGCAAAAGACTTATGTTTGCCAAAAGGAAAAAAACCTGCTTATCTGGGACAAAAAAAATCTTCTTGAATCATCCCTGAATACTGCCCCCTGTGGTAAATATATTCTGCTGAGGCCTCAGTTTGGCATCTCAACATCAGGGGTGGGGCTTCACTTCTTTAAATGTCCAAAGTTATTAGCATAGTTTACTTGAGATTTATTTCTATTCTCCATTAAAACCTTAGTCCCCACTGCCCTTAAGGGTGGATACGGTCTGTTTGTGGGGGAAAAATGGACCAACCTGTACAGGTAATTCGGATGGGCTGAACGAAATATGAGTCATAGATCCGGCGGCGCAGAGCAAAAATGTTCACCCACATTTTTGTATTGAATGCTTAAACACCACACAAAGGTAAGTAAGGGTTAAGTGAGATCCAGGCGTGTTGTATAGATTTTTTACATTTTTTCAACCCTTTCCAATCCTGCAGACTGTGCAAGGTGCCTGTCAGTGCTGGTCACGTGGTATGTGTGCCATCCTTAAGTGCCCTGTAAAGGTTTGCCCATGTATTTGCCCGCAGACGGCTCGTATCGAGCCCAAAGGGCAGTTGTGACTAATGCTTAAGGCCCAATTTATACCATCGCATCAACGGTATAAACAATTAGGCAGTCCAGTTCGTACTAATGTCGGCTGGCTTTGCTTGCAACTGCCGGCAGTTCCTGTGATGAACTTCTGAGTGTCGTAGTGACCTTCAGCAAGTCTCTGGGTTTTAACAGTAGCTCCGCCCTAACCGGTCCGTTCCACTTTTCTATGGACCAACAACCAAAGGGGGTCCCAAAAATGGTTTGGTTCGGTCCAGCTTAACAGGGCCATTTTATAATACAAATGCCTAAAAAAAAAAAACTGCAACGGACCACTCAGTGGAAAAGAAGCTTCTGTTATTAAAAGATGACAGGACTCGATGGTTCAAGGAGGAGTCATTTTCTCGTATCGCCTTTAAGACGTGTCACCGTCAGAGTTTGGTTCTGCCTGAATTCCGATTCAAATTGGTTTGATGCATGTGGTACAGCTCTCCTGAGGTTTTATAGATGTCATCCTTTCCATCCATCAATTTTCTAAACCTGCTGAATCCCTTCAGTGGTCACTGGGTTGCTGGAGCCTATCCCAGTTACTGCTGAGTGATGGCGGTGTACACCCCAGACAGGTCACTTTGTTTGTCTTTCCTCTTGTTGAACAAAAATATTCCCTTAAATTAGATTTTTTTCCCTCTTTTTTTTTTTGCATTGCAGAGACTCGTTAAGTGTCTTACAGGAATCCGAGCTTGTTCTGCCCCCTGCTGCTCTAAGAGCTGCTTCTCATTCGACATCAGCAGAAATGAGTTTTTCAGCTCACCTGCTCTCTGCTGCTTCACGCTTCATTCCCACAGTCCTTTCATCAGAAGTTATCGAGCTTTCTCCAAATATTCCTCCCGTCTCCAAGTCCATGTCACGTCTAAGTGGGGCTGAAAGCAGCAGTGGATGTGTGACGGCGTGAATTATGTTTAGGAAGCCACTCGTGACGGACGAGCAGCTTATTTACGTTCACTTTGAAGCCTCCGATGATGGCGAATGATTACGGAGGATTACAGGGAACGCGTGGAGGACTTTCATGTTATTTCTTAAAGAACGGAGGATGAGGAGTTTCTGAAATGTTCTGCCAGTGTTTGTTAGTCAGAGGAGACGTTTGACATGTCAGCTCTGACAGCAACAGGCGGTTTTTGTTCCAAACAACGACTTTCACCAAAACAAGCCTAATTTACAACATAATAAAGATTGTTATTTTAATTCTGAATCACTAGAGTAATAAAAATCCAAAGCAAAGGCTGAAAAACTAGTCTGGAGATTAAAAATTATGAAGATAAAAGGCAAAAATAATAAAACTGCTAAAATTAATAGAAATTCTTTAAAAATACAAAAAGACTAAAAGTAAAAATACTGAAGCAAAAGTTCAAAGGCCAAAAATGTTAAGTAAGAAGACATAAAAGCCAATAAAGCTTAATTAAACTACTTCAAATGCCGATCACAAACCCAAAATGCTTTTGCATTTGCCAGACATGCTGAATTAAATCTGAAATTTATGAAACGCTTTAGTTTTCTGACCTGAAGTTTTTTACTGAATCAACAAATCTGACGTTTAGGTTCCACGCCGGCGCTGAATGAAAAACTCAAGCTGAAAGTGAACTTCTCCAGTGAGCGAGTTCCTCATTGACTGATTCCATCAAAGAATCTCTTGTGATGTCAGAGCGATGTGTGTGGAGCAAAGGGCTCGGAGAGTAAACGCTCGGGATGACTCTGCAGTCTGAACCAATTCATGAAGAAAATGAGAGGCCGGCGCTTCGCCGCTTCATGCGCATTGTAGCGTTCACAAAAGGGCCGGGGTATAAATTGCAGGGTTGTGGTGGTTAATCACTATCCTGTGAGCCAGTCTATTAATCAGCGTAATAATCTCTCTGCTTGGGTGACAGACTCGATCTGACTGCCCATTGAGGACAAGAAATAAAAAGAAATGAGGTGAGTTGGAGCCACAAGAGCTCATTTATTTATTGTACGGCGTTCGCTCCATTAATCAACTTGCATTCACAGTAGGTGCACATGAATGCAGTTTTGCACAGTCTTCTAAACACTCCTGATGAGAGTCATAACGCACTTTTTCCTCCTCAAAACAAGAGCCCAGGAAGATCAATTGAAGCCGGTTTGGCTTTCTCACGCAGCGTCATTTCATAAACAAAAGTCGCACAAAGCAGAGAAACCAAACAAGCCGAACTTCAATCCAAAGAACATTAAATTAACCTAAACTGAATGCAGTCTTGTTTAACCCAATTATCTATCATCGGTGAGGATCACTTTAATTTAATTTTGTCAAACATGTTCTAATTATAGTCCACATTAGTTTAACATAATTGAAGAAAGGTTAAGAAACTCACAAATCCTCAATTCACCATTTTGTCCTCTGGGTTAAACTCTGTAGTTCTTTTTAGTGATGATGCAATTAATTATGGTGTTCCACAGGGTTTTGTACTGGGAGCTATGTTTGTTCCAACATCCGCTGTCAGGCAACATCATCATGAAATACATTAACTTGAATGTGCTGCTCCTTTATGATTGACCGTAATAATGCAATCAAAGTCAATCAGGGGTCGCGGGTTTTGCAACTTCACATTCACACTTTATACCCTTCATGCACCTAAATCATTTCAGGGACACCAAATGAGCAGAAATAGAAGCCACAAACATAAAATATAAATTATTCAAACTTTTTAACCATTTTTTTCCATTTATTTTGAGCAAAAATCTTTAGATAGTGTTGAATACTCAAACCTAAAAGATTTGTTTTTTCTGCTAAAAGACGCAAATGCAAAAGAAAATTAGCGCGACACAATTTATAAATGCATAATATTTATTTATAAATGTGGTATATTATTAGCACAAAAAAATATTAAGGTAATGTTAAGAGAGTAAAAGAATAAATAAGTGTTATAATTAAAGAAAATGTACAAGAACTGAACCAAATATTAGACAGCAACATTCTACATAATCTAAATGCAAAAAGAACTGGTGAAGTTTTTAAAACTTCAAATTTACCTCTAAGAATGCTAAAAATGCTAAATAAAAAACTAAATATTTAAAGGAAGCCCCAGTCCCTATCATTTTACGCAATAAAGCATGCTGAAGCAAAAAAACAAACAAAATTAAAATCAAACATAGTAGGGCAGCACGATATGAGGAAAACTCGCGATTTGCGATATTAGTGATCAATATTGCGATGAGGATATAACTTGCGATACATGAACAAATAGCAAAAAACTAGAAGACGTCCACCTAATTTGTTCAAATCCATAAAGGGGATTTATTTGATTTGTTAAATACTTCAAGCTGCCATAAGATTGTTTCAGAAAATTTAAGGTAACCATCTATCACAATGTTTGCCATCTTTTGCGATTTGCGTATTGCACGGCTTGACATCGCGATAACGACAAATTTGCGATCTATTGTGCAGGCCTAAAATATAATAAATAAAAAAGGTAATAATAATACAAGAATTGTCATGAACAGAAGCTTAACATTATAAATGAAAACTACTTTAAATGCTGAACAGAAATCTTCTGTACCAAGCTTAAAAGCTAAAATGCTAAATACCTACTAAAACAAAACTACTTAACACAAAATTATTTGAAAAACCTCCATAAACTATTTAAATAACTGATTAAACTAGAGATGCATAATTTAAAAATGACAGTTTAACCAAGTACAGGGCTCCCGACTAACTTTTTTTCACTAGGAGCACAGTGGCCCCCAACTGAAAATTTTAGGGGCACAACCAAAAAATTTATGGGCGCATACCGTAAATCAACATTCTAACCAGATCTACTAATTTCCACTGTATTACGAATAAATACTTTAATAATAGATGCAGAAATTACAATGTGCCGTTTCAAATTCAGTGTCACATTTTATTCTGCACTTTTGAAGATGCAACAACGAGGTAAACTGACAGCAGCATCGCTGTCATGACAGTACAAATAGTAAACAAAATACCATACATTTGAATAAAAAAAAGTTTTTAGTAACAAGTGATTACCGTAGTAACCTTTCGGCCATTTCACAGTTTTAAACAATATTTAAATGTATGTAAACATTAGGGGATGGAAATTCATGTTGGCGACACCAAATAGGTGCAGCCAAGATGCACAATAATTTGAGATCACCCAGATGGACACAATGCTGCACAGATCACCTGGTGTGTGATGTATATTTTTGTTTTTACTCTAACATCACCTGTCAATCAAAACAAAAATATCACGAGAAAGAGGCGGAAGCAAGGCACCAACCTGAGTGAACGCAGCTGGAAATTTAGTACTGCACTGACTGAAAGCTGCCCTACAGACTACAAAACAATGCATTATGGGACATGTGTCCTGATGGTTTTTTGTAGTTCACTGATCAATTAAAATAATTTAAAATACCAACTGATTAAAAAAAAGGCTACATACATTATAAAACATTAAAATAATTATAAAAGATGTAATATCACAAATCACAGATCATACTAGGGGGAGAGGCATATTAAAACTAAATTGAATGTTAAGGACTACAACTTCCTGTTCTCCTTCAGTCTCGCTTTAGCTTCGTCTATCGTTCCATTTTCCCCATGTATTTTCAGTGCGTCTAAGACTAAATCGCGTTGTTGCTCACACGTGTTAAATGCTAGAGCCCCGTTAGCTGTCACGCATGTAGGTGTGGGACATTTATGCTCCTCAGCTGACCATCTCCCGCGGGAGCGGTGTGCTGCCGTAAAGCCCTGCATCATGAGAACCGGGTTTGCTTTGCGAGTTTGAGACCCCTGCTGTACACTCTGGCACTGGTACACTAGCCGCAGGTCGGAAGAACGAATCAATAGTACGCTTGCTCATAGCTCAGACGCACATGATATGATGATATTTGTCTCCATTTCCTTCACACAGAATATTTACGTGTGCTCGATCACCTTTAGGCCCCGCCCCTCCACATATTTTAGCCACTTGCAGTGACTTTCCCTATTCTTCTCACACGCATTGGCCACCTCAGGCATCACTCAATGACGCGCGAGTGTGCGCTCGCGTGTGCTCCAGTCTCATGAGTATTGGCGCGAGTGTGTGTGTCTGTCTGCGTGTTTTTGCGCTCGCGTCTCGTTGATGATTTCATTGCTCATTTCATTGATCATTGACGTGCCCCTTCCACGTTTAATGTATAAACATACGGAGGGTGGGGGAGGCAAATTTACTGGTCGCACATGTGCGACTGGATGTAAAATTCAGGCGCTCACTCTCAAATTTTGGTCGCAAAACGCGAGCATTTGGTCGCAGTCTGGAGCCCTGAAGTACTATTTAATGAAACAAAAGAAAAATCACAAGGCTATTGATACTAATCAGACTAAAATAAGCTAAAATCAAAAGTGAAAAATACTAAAAGACATCTGTTAGACAGACTGCAGATAATATAAATTTAAATGTTTAACAGTTAAATTATCAAGTAAGCAAATGTGTAAACAAAGTCTTTAAAGTTCTGATTTTGCTAAACTATTGTAAAAAAAAAAATGCTATTAATGCTATAATAAAAGCTAACAGACTGAATTACCTTTGATCTAACAAAAAAGTGCCGTAGATATTGTGAGGTACTGAGAAAGTGTTTAAATCAGGGGTGTTTTTATGGTGAGGGCCAAATACAGAAAAATGAGCAAAGGTCCGGGCCGCACACAAGAGGTGACATATTGACACATGATTACTGAGTATTTTAAACTCACCTATCATGTGAAGAACATTGCTCTCAGTGGGAGCAGTGATGCTGATCTGTGCCACACGTCAAAATGAAACATTCACTCAGACAATGAAGCCCCATTCCAACCAGGCAGTTCAGAACGGATTTATTGAGCAGCTGAAGCCAGTGTATCTTTACATACGTAGCCGTTAGTGTGGTTGACTGGCTCCGTCCTCCGAACACACAATATATCGACCCAGTGGCGGTTCTACACTAACTTACTCCCTGGGCACACTAAAGCTAAACTTTTAAACCTTTTAAACTGAACTTTTTGAACATAAATATGAATAGAAACAGGAACATTAATCCAGAATAACTCAAGTTAAACCTTAAATAACTTGTAATATTTTGCTCTCCATAGAAATATATTCTGTCAAAATTATACAAATATGAACATGCGGCAGAATAAAACAAAGAAAGCCTGGAAATATTAATAAGAAATTACAAATCAAATAATTCCATTTTTTTTTTTTTTGCTCTTTTATCATTTTTTAGAGCATTTTTTTAGAGCTGGACTCCTGCTTGATTTTTAGCAATAATTTCTTAATGTGTGACGTCCTGTGTGTGTCTTTGTGAAACATATCAGAGGGATCAGATCTAATAAAAACTTATTGTGAATACTATTTTTAGGTCTTAGAAAACATTAGAAAATAAATCATAGAACTCATCAGTGGGATTACTCCAAAAATATTTGGCATTTCCCTAAATTTGTGCAACATCAACAGCAGAAATCCTCCAAAAAACCTCAATCCATAAAAAATCCCCTCCCTCTGACACACGCGGCTCCGTCTCTATGACGGGAGGCGCAGCTGCGGCCCAGAGTTGATTGTTAGATAGAAAAAGACTCCCAATTACCTGTTAGTGTGATTCAGCCAGACACCGGAGAGTTTCGCCCCCCTTTCGAGTTTTTTGACTTGTTATGTTCCAAAGACTACCGCAAACAGGTGTGGGCGCAAGCGTCTTGCAGCAGAGGGTGGTCACGTGCGCGTCGGGTCTGCTGTGTCGAAGCAAGGAATTGTGGGAAATAATCCCCATTGCCTGCTTTTGTTGAAATTGGGTTGAGCACGGATGTTTGTTCTGCCTAATTCCTTTTCATGTGCCTGTTTTACGTTGTTTCACACTGAGTTATTTCATCCTTTTTTCTTTTTTTTAACCATAAGTGTGAAGAGGGAAAAGGATGAAGACATTGTTAATAGTCTGATGTTTCAGAGTAACAGTGTAAAATGTCGGCTGCTACAGGCATTTGAGTTTAGTTGCACATTAAGTGTAACCAGGGCTCGACATAGCCATTTGTCCGCTGGTCCGGTCCTGTTTTACAAGCAGTGCGGACCACAAGACTTTACTTTTCACTTGTCCGCTCGGGCCACTAAAATATCTAACGGTTTATATATTCTTCACCTTTTTCAATAAAGTAAATTTTGCGAAAACGTGTAGATTTACCTCGTCTTCATAATTTAGTTTTTCTGCTAGTCCTGTGTTCAGACTTCAAGGGTTTCTATGGGAACCCTTTGATCACTTCTCCTTCTCTCCCGCCTGCGCGCGCGCGGCTTTCACTGCCGAGCACCACGCGGCACGCGCTCACTACTTTTTTTTTCAAACTTTATTGAATGTAACAATTCAATACAAAACAATGTTAAACAGCAACAACGAAGGCACAAGCCAGTGGGTTATTATTACATTTGATTATAAATCCGACACCGTCACTGAAGAGAGACTGAAGCATGTCAGAGATGTGGAAGACGTGGCAGGAATAGATAGGAATATGTTAGATGGAGTAGTGGGTGGAATTAGTACTATGGACAGAAAGATATTTAATGAATGCATTGAAGATGAAACTGTATCCACTAAGCTTTAAGCTGAATGTCAAAGAATCAAAGGCAACTCCAAATACCTGAATCTCAGACTCAAATGCAGTAGAATGTTAAACTACTTAATTTTGTTTTTCTTTACAACACTGTAAGCAGTAAGTATTTCTAGTTAGCTGAATGATCTCAGTTAGACCTGCACAATATGAGGAAAACTCGCGATATGCGATATCAGAGATTAAAATTGTGATAACGATATAATTTGCGGTATATAAACAAACAGCAAAATAACCAAATAACCATTCCCAGTTTAAAAATTATACTCCAAATGACCCACGTTGACATAGGTTACAAACATCTAACATAACAGGGCTCCATCTGATTGGTCAACAATGTGAAGGCGTCCATCCGATTGGTCAAATGCATTAAGGGATTTATTTGATTCGTTAAATGGTTCAAGCTGCCATTAGATTGTTTTAACACATTTAAGGTTTATGATTTATTGCGATATTTGCCTTTAGAAGCAGCATGAAAACTTCTGAACTAGTGTTACCTACTGCACTGCAGTGCTCTCTTCAAAACATCTGAAACAGACTAGAGCGGATTTAAGTTTGATATGGTCTACCAGATGGCTTCCCCATCGAATTTTACAAAAAATTTGGAGAAAAACTTTTGGCCCCTCTATTGGCAATGTATGAAGAATCATACACTAAAGATATTTTGCCTCCATCCTTGAGACTTGCATCAATAACGTTAATTTTAAAACCTAATAAACCACCAAATGAATGCTCATCTTTTCGACCTATAAGCTTGATGGGCTCTGACATTAAAATAATTTGCAAAGTTTTGGCCAGAAGGTTGGAATCACATCTTACAGACATAATTAATAACGATCAGAATGGCTTCATTAAAAATAGATATGGATTTCATAACGTTCGTCGTCTCCTAAACATAATGCATAGCAAAAAAAACTCTAAAGATGCAGCTATATTGTCACTAGATGCGCGTCAAGCATTCGACAGGATTGAGTGGGGGTTTCTTTTTAATGTACTTCCTCGGTACGGCATTGGAGAAAACTTCCTGAAATGGATAAGACTTTTATATACAGATCCAACTGCTGAGATATTGACAAATAATAATATCTCCAAACCATTTACTCTCCAACGATCAACTAGACAAGGATGTCCACTGTCACCTCTACTGTTTGTTTTGGCTATTGAGCCTCTGGCTATGGCCATAAGGTCTCATAACAAAATTACAGGTGTTAAAATCTGTGAAACCGAACATCGTATAGCCTTATATGCCGATGACATAATTCTATTTTTGACAAACCTGAAAGACTCCATTCCCCAATTAATTAATCTAATTGAATCATTCGGAATTATATCAGGATATAAAATAAACAATGCTAAATCCGCATTAATGCTTCTAGATAAAAATGAAAGAACGAACCCAACTCTAGACTCACCATTTGCAATGGCAAATGAAGGCTTTACATATTTAGGGATTAAAATTTGCCCTGATTTGACACATTTGATTTCTTTAAACTATGATCCCTTGGTGGACAAAGTGCGTGAGATGTTAAACAGATGGACTCAAATGCCCATATCCATGATTGGCCGTATAAATATAATCAAAATGGTTGTTTTACCTAAATTTTTATATCTTTTTCAGGCTTTACCACTTCCTTTACCAGACACCTTTTTTCAATGCATTAATAATTTGTTTAATCAATTCATTTGGAATTACAAAAAAGCCAGACTAAAAACAAAGCTACTGTGTTTACCATACAAAAAAGGAGGACTCCAACTCCCGGATTTAAAACTATATTATTGGTCAGCCCAATTAAGGTTAACCATGTACTATTTTTCAGGGCTCCCACATCCATCTTGGGTTACTATTGAACAAAATACAACATCTGAGCTTCCTCTCAATTTATATTTATATTCAGCTAGCCCTACAAAGCTAATTAGGCAAACAAAGAACCCTTTTCTTAAAAATTCAATTAAGATATGGAACCTTTCACATAAATATGTTGGAGACACACAGGTGTTGTCACAATTCTCCCCTATCTGGGGTAATAATAACTTTCTACCTGGCAGAGCAGATGGTGGATTTAAGATATGGTTCACCAAGGGTATTAAAAAAATTTCAGACCTCTACACATCCAACAACCTAATGTCATTTGGTCAGCTGTGTGAGAAATATAATGTCTCAAGAAAACATTTCTTTAAGTTTTTACAGTTAAAACACTTCATTTATTCCACACAGAAGCAACTTTCCTTACCTCCACTCTCAAAAATGGAAGAATTAATAAAATCTTGCATAGAGGGAAAAGGTCAGATTTCTTTGTTTTACAATCTGCTTTTAACACATTCAAAAGAATCTTCTTTACAAAAGCTAGAAGCGTGGAAAATCGACATATCAGAAGACATCTCTGAAGTTGAATGGGAAAAGGCTTGTTTGAAAGCTCAGACACAATCAGTCAACACCAAATTTAAGCTGCTGCAATATAAATGGTTGATGCGCACATACCTTACACCTAGTAGACTCAACCACATATTCCCAGACATTCCAGACATATGTGTTAAGTGCAATGTGGATAAAGGAACTTTAATCCACTGCTTATGGGAATGCCCAATGATTCAATGTTTTTGGAAGAGTGTAACTGGATATATGGTCATATAACTGGAAATAATGTTCCGTTGTGTTCTAGATTATGTGTGTTGGGTATATACCCTCAACACTTTGTAGTAACACAGAAACAATCATTGCTCATTGACTTTGGGCTTTTACAAGCAAGAACAATTATTGCAATGATGTGGAAGAGTATGGACACACCCTCGATTACAATGTGGACAAAAGAATTGATGACATATCTAGCTTTGGAAAGGTTGACATATATTGTTAAAAAAAAAGAAAAAACCTTCAAACTCTTGTGGAATCCCTACATAAGTTTTTTCCAAGCCCATTCAATGCTAAACAATGACTTAAGTGCTTGTGTAAAGACATCTCACTGCTGATTTAAGTGTCTTTTTTTTTTTTTTTTTTTTTTTGTGTGTGTATGCATATTTTAATACTACTTTTAATGCCAGATTTGAATGTTCCTTTTGTGTGATGTTGTTTAAAGCTTTGAAAATGACAATAAATATACTATAAAAAAAAAAAAAGTTTGATATGGTCTATTTTCAGTCATTGAAAAGTGTAGAAATAAGTGATGTCACCAAATTGCACCATATTAAAAGTTTGCGGGGGGGCATGCCCCCGGACCCCCCTAAAGTTGCAAGCACCTGCGGAGCGGCGGGTCCCGCTATGCGCGGTGTCGGGCCAGTAACTTTCAGGCAGGGCCAGTAAGTTTCAAAAACTACTGGCCCTGTGGGCCAGTGCAAATTTCTGGGCTATGTCAACCCCTGTGTAACGTACCGGGCGCCGCCACCACCCACTTCACCCATATCAAAATCCGCCACTGCCTCCGCTCCGTGCTGACACACTCATCCCCACCTGCACGCGTTCCTCCCCCTCTCTTCTCTCTGGTGGCACGCGGGACGCTCAGCACACACCCACTCCGTTCTGTGACCGACTCCATCTAGTGTTGAAACTGAGTAGTGCAACAGCGCCAAGTGCGGGCCAAATTCAATTATATTTTCAAAATTTGCTGCGGGCCAATAAAAACAGACCGTAGTTTGGACACCCCTGGTTTAAATCAAGATGAATTTAACTTTCCTTAAAATGTTCAGCAACAAGGGAAAAAACGAACTTAATACACGATAAACTGATTCGTCTGCTAACATGACATTTTAAGACAGACAGATAAAAGAAAGAAAAAAAGAAAAAAACAACTGAACATTTATTTACCTCTATGATGTCACATCCCATGATGCAGTTCACCTACTGCTACTCGTTATGAGCTTTCCTGACCTCTTTGTTCCTGTTCAGGTGAAATGGATGTGGATTCTTGACCTCTGTCCATACAGGAACCCCGGGACATCGAATGGAGGTCTACACCCTAACGGTGAGTCTGTAACAGGGATATTAAATTAGTGCAATCAACTCTTACAACTGTAATAAGTTTAGCTTTATATGAACAAACGAAAATAAATTAATCAAATATGTGAAATTACCGTGGATGAAGAAAGGCAGAGTAAATGACAAAATGAAAGACAAAAAAATTAAAATGTTCTTTGTCTATAAATGATATTAATGTACCTGTGACGGGTTTGAAACAAAATACTGTTTGCATCCACGAACGAAAGCACATCTGGGCCCCTAAAAACCCAAAACCGCATTATAAAATGGCCGCTTCTTACCTAAGCTCTGCTAGCCGCACCTGTTAGCTAGCTAAAATACATTTGGGCGGGAAAATACAGAACATTTATATTAAACTGATAAATAAAACGAAGACCACGGCGTATAAAAAAGCACAGTTTTGTTCAAAGAAATTAAGGTGAGAACAAAACCAAAACGTTAAGGGGGGGGGGGGGGGGGCAAACAGAGGCTTACCCTCCACAGCTCGCTGCGCACCGAGAGCAGGATGATGTGAGCGGGATGGCAACAGCGGAAACCGCGCGCACATCCGGTTTTTCAAAATAAAACGTCTAAAACGATCAAATGTACACATTAAAAGGAAAACAAAACATTTATTCAACGTTTATCAAAGCATTTGTTAATAAAAAAAATGGCACTTCTAGTACATTCATAACTCTTTTACACTATCCAGGAACACAAGTAATTTAAAGTTAAAAAACGTACAAAAGACTGCAAATGACATTTTATGACCCTATAATACAGTGTTGTCATATATCAGTAAAAAAGAAAAATATTTTCTAGATTTAAAAAAAAGTGGAAATTTGGAATAAATTAAAGAGTTTCAGTGACGTGCGGTGAGGTAAATGGCAGGTGAGGCACTGACTCCTCTGGAGTCAGATTTACAATGACAGAACTAAATATTTCACCATTCATCCAACAGCAGCTAACAGTTTATAAAATACACACAAGAAAATATTTGTCCAACAGAGAGTATTTCTTTTGTAGACATGGATAGATAGTATTGTAAACCTGTGACATTGTTTTGTGACCTTTTCATGACACTTTCCAGCTCATTTCTAGAATGTCAACTGTAAATTAAAAAATACAAGTTGACAGTTAAGGGCCACGTTTTTCAGTGAAATATGAACCAACTGTGTCTGCCTAATAAGCCAAGAGACTGTGACTGTTTTCAAGGAGCAGACAAGACATGCTAGCTACGACAAGCTAACTGAGAATGAACGGTGTGAAACGTTGACAGTAATTTAGGTAAAAACGTATCCCTTGTGCTATCCTATGATCGCACCCTTACATTGACGTGTTCTCCCTACCGTGACAAAGGTGGATAAAGGTGGAAAGATTTCATGTAATCCATTGACACCAATGAAGATCACAAATCATTGAAGAAAAAAGGTTCAGTACACTGTCTAGTGGGTCTAGATCAGAGTTGCTTAACCTTTTTGACACTGGGGCCCAATCTTCCCCGTACAACGTGATTCAAGGCCCATTCAAATAACATGTTAATGTAAATTGATCTACATCTTGTTCGATTTGTGTTTAATAGTTAAATCAAGTCATTTTATGGTTTATTCAAGTAAAATTTTGTGGGAAAAAATGCTACAATATGATCATCTCAAAGACATTTCTTTTCACACTGAACAGGTAAACCACAGTTGTCATGCTTAGCACAAATTAGAATTCCAAAAACATTTATAAGGCATTTTGATAAATAAAATTCTGTGGTAATAAAGCAAGCGCACTTGAAAATAATTTTGAAATTAAATAAACTGTAACTGACATTTAAATAAAGTTCTAATTAAAATATTACCTTACAAAATGCTGATGAACTTGACAAATTAGTAGTCTTAACTTTTGTACCATATGTTTGTGTCCAAATCTGTGACAAATTAACAACAGCCACAACAGTCTGTTTTTTAACATGCTACAAATCACATTTCATGTTAACCTCTTAATGCCAGACTTGGGCCTGTCTCTTAGACATGATCAAATCCAGTCTGGGTGGAATGGGGGAAAGGCTCACTCTAAGGGTAGCCTCCAGTGATGCTCTGAGTCTGCTGCGAGCCTTGGTCTTAGTTGTGGCCACAGTTGAGAATCCTGATTCACACATGTATGCGGTTGTGAAAGGAAGAAGGACTTTAACAGCCCTCAGTACTAGAAGTGGGTACTCCTTTGAGACCACAATCCAGAAGGAACCTAGGTCCAGTTTGCCCCACTGCCCTTTTAAAGTGCTGTCAGTGGAAACTTCTAGAAGCTGTGATTCCAGATGTGAGGGCAAAGCAACATCATTTTCAGTGGGATCAACTGAAAATGGGTCCACAACCCACATGTGTCCCTCCCTGGGATCCTACAATGAAAGAGCTAAATATTTAACCATTAATCCAACAACAGCTAACATCTTATAAAATACACAAAATCATATTTGTCCTACAGAGAATACTTCTTTTATAGATGGATAGAACACTCTCCTTGGTTAAAAATTAGTCATATGCACTCTAAGAATAAAGATGCGTTCAGCACACATTTGACCCTCAGTAACGATTTCTGGTATTTTTCCAACTTCAAATTCTGGAGCTTTAATAAGTTATCAAATATTGTCTGTGAAAATTATCATAAAAATACAATAAATGATTTTACTTACATTTTTATCCACTTTTACTCCCATGTTATTTTTTTTAAAAGCAAACATTTAAAAACATATTTGTTGTCACTTTTTGCGTCTGTCTGCCGATCCTTCTCCACAAAAAACTCTGTGATCTGTTGAAAAATTCTTCCTTATTTTCCTTTATTTTATGAGTTTCTCATCCTCTGTCTGTTTCTACGGAACTAGTGTAGCTACTAAGCAGCTGTCAGCTCACGTCTGCCCCCTGCTGGTGAGGCAGTGCGTCCACGGCACGTCTCTGTATTGAGTCTTGCCGTCAGACATGAGGCACAGCGCTCCCGAGCTCACCCGGAGATTCTGCTCCGTCTGTGATCGTGCAACGCTCAAATTCGGCGATTTTAACCTCAGAAACCTTGGAAAATGTGTTAAGTTGACTGAAAATGTATATTTAACACAGATCAGTGGAAAATATTATTTACTTAATTTACCTTTTTTTATTTTATCACGATTATAACAGGTGAGGCTCTGCCTCACTTGCCTCACCTGACCGCACGTCACTGGTCCTAAGGCTCTTTTTTAAACTCTGTATTAGGCCCGATCTTACCTCTAGTCCAGAAACTGACAGAACGAGAGGGACGCAGGCCACCTGCAGTTGTGATTTAATTCAGGGTTGTTATAATTTGTTTAAGTTACTCTTTCATTAAGTTTTGACCGAAATAGATCGTTATAAAGTTAAAGTTATTAACAGAGAGAACATTAGTACGTCTTACCATCAATCGGATCTCCTAGCGTTTGCCCGGGAAACTGCAGCAGCGCGAGACGGGGACAGACAGGTGGCGGCCCTCGCGGCCCACAGGTTCAGAACAGATTTTTTTTTCGCGGCCCACTAGTTGGCGCTCGCGGACCGAGATTGGGCCGCGGCCCCATGGTTAAGAATCACTGGTCTAGATGACCCAACTCCGAATGTTAAAGTGCCTTGGATAGCACAAGGGTTACTTGTTTTTTTATGTTAGGAAAGGAAAATTATCCCTTTGCAATAAAATGTTAATTTAACTGTTCATTTGCATTTATTTGGTTTAAAAAATGCCCGGCTGATGGGTTTGCCCTCGAACATTATCACCTCCCTAAATCTGTCCCTCTTTGCAAGAAGTTTGGACCCCCCTGGACAAGACAAGTTGTGTTTGTGTTTTGTTTTTAAACTGTTAAAATGCTAAAACAGAACTCCTCATGGTTCAGGTGACAAAGCTCTAGTTGTGAACTCCCAGCAGCTGAACGCCAGCTGACCTGAAGCTCCTCGCGCTGTGATTCTGCAGCAAAGCAGATTTAAGCCGAGCTAAGATGGGGCAGAAGTTACAGGAACTGACAACTTGTCAAATCACTGGATGAAAGTGACTACTCTCCAACCCAGCAGGTGTTAATCTGCTGAAGCAGAGCCGGCCTGCGTGCGTGTCTCAACTCTTATCTGGGCTTCCCTCCCCAGCGTGAAAAAGCAAACCGCTTTGCGGGTTGTTGACCGACACGGCCGACCTCGTGGGAGCAGTCGACGGGCTTCCAGGGACAGCCAGCAGGCGGCACAGAGACTCATTTACATAATCACACATCCCAGAATACCAACTGGGTCCAAAGCAAGAAGGGATTATTTTCATGGCAAATGGGAGAGTATTTACCATCAATAAACACAGATTAGCTTAAATTTGAGGGGGGGTTTTAAAGGAAAGAGGACTTCTACACTTGTTTTACTCAACTGCATAACTTATATTTCATCATCTCCCAAAAGCTGCAGTTTTTTAAATAGAGAAATTCTATGCAAACTTTTTATCTAAATTTGCGTCATGCTGGCATCAGTAAAAGGCTAAAAATGAAAAAAATGAAAAAAAATCAAGCTATTGAGGAATTTAGAAGATAAGGAGAGCAGGAAAGTCGCTTAGTGACCCTTTAGGGATGTGGGTTTGAATCTTTTGATGTTCCTGTTTCCTGCAGAGGAATTCTGTGTTTGGTTTGATAGAAAAATGATTTTTCAGGACTGACCAAGTGATTCAGATGGACTAAACACTTTAAAAAAGTCACTCAAAAGGACGATGACTGCAGCCTCTTTTATGTAAGAGAGGCTTAGTGAGGGACAGGGATCCCTCGGAATCCAGAAGGAAAGTTTTTCATTTTAATCAATAAAAACAAAATTAAAGGGGGCGTGTCCTAGCTCATGGTTTTGTCACTACGGGTCTGGCACTAAATTTTATCTGTTTGACGTAATTTTTTTTTTAATTAGAAATGCCTTCTTTAAACTCTGGATCATTCAGTTTCACAATCTTCTGTATTAAACTATTAAATTCTTTCCAATCAAAAGTGTTTAGAGGAACAGATGCAAAAGAGAATTTAGCTGTGAATCCCAATTAAAACAAGAGTCACTTTGGGAAACTGGAGGCAGAAGCATAAACATTTAACCCTTGTGCTATCTTGTGGGGTCCAGATGACCTTCCTAGGCACTTTAACGTTGGGAGTGGGGTCATCTAGACCCACTAGACAGTGCGCTGAACCTATTTTCTTCAATGGTTTGTGATCTTCACTGGTGTCCATGGATTACATGAAATCTTTCCACCTTTATCCACCTTTGTCATGGTAGGGAGAACACGTCAATATAATGGTGGGGTCATTTTGACCCCACAAGATAGCACAAGGCTAATATTTAAACTTAAACAGGAAAAAAGCAGAGTAGAAACAAAATGCAGATGGCATGACAAGGCAGAGCTGAAAAACCAGACACTTCTTCTACTGACTGAAGACAGTAAACAGAAATGAAGACAGCTGTGGACGACTGACATGAACCAGGAGTGACTCACTGTGGACAGAACATGACAAAAAACACTGAAAAACTGAACCAAACAGCAGAATCCTCACAGCAGCAATATGATAACATTAAATATTATTAATAATTTCCGAATTCTGGGGACAAAATTTGTAAGACGTCTGTGTTTAAAATATTACCATCTGTATAAAACGTTATTCATGTTTATTGTGCTTGCAGCACATTGTGCCGACATAAATAGCCTCCGGTGTTTTGTGGCTTTGGTGTCCTCCAGGTCTATGATAAAGCGAACGAATTCACAATAATTGACAATAATTTGTTTACATAAAAAGATGACAATTGTATCCCTTTGACCTTCAGTAGCTGAGTATTTATCTATTAGTTTGTTTGTTTTTTACTTCATTTCTGTATTATTTAAAGGACAAAAAAAGTGAGTTTTTGCTGCCCTTTTTCTGACTTTGAGCCCAAGACAGGCGATGTACCAGGACTATTAAGGAAGAATTAGCTGACCTAACTCTACAACTACAGCTGGGGGCACGAGACGAGTCAGAGACGAGGTCCAAGGCCAAGTGAATCACACTAATTGTTGGACTAAATTCTTCACTTTTAAAGTACCGTTCAGAATCCTTTCAGAAATCCAAGCGGTACCCACCCCTAGTGCCATATTGGATTCCTTCCCCTGCATCCGGGTTTTCTCCTCCTTGTGTTGCAGCTGCTGTTTTCCTGTTTGATTTGGATCTTAAATAAACTACTTCGACGTCTCCCCGCCTTGCCGCTCCTGTCTGCACTCCCTACTGCTCACAAAACACCCAATTTTTCGTGACCCAAAGCCACATTTGTCAAGGTTGCCATCCTTGTCGTGGAAGCTGGGAGCGTGCAGTGCGACGGGACGCCATCTGTGTACACCGAGGTTCCTGAGCATAATCATCCATACCAATCTTGCTAAATTGGGCAGAGCACAGCAGACACACATTGTGACGAGCAAAGCTCTATCAGCTTGATAAAGTAATGCAATGATTCCACGCTGGAAAGAATCTCACAGCTGCTGTTCATTTTGAATTTCCCAGATGGGTTCACATGTGTTTCATTTACCAACTGTTGTCCCTAGTTTGAGTCTCCTGCTTCGCCCATGAGTCTAACAACCCGCAGAAATGCCAGTTTTTATTTCATTGACTTCCTTAGAGTTTTGTTTGTGGCATGGGAGAACCACCCCCACCCCACCCCGGGAGCACAGGTGCTGCTTTTAGCTTGAAGAAACAGGCAGGTTGAGTTAATGAGGTGCGCTGGAGACGATGCTCTTCGCTTGAATCAGTTTATAAACAAACCTATTTGGCTTTACGGGGTGGAGATCTCCACACATTCAGCAGTTTGACCAAATGGAATATTTATGGGGCATTAAGGGGGCATCCAACAGGGAGAGGAAGTGAATTATTTGAACAGTCAAGCGTGAGCACAGAGACACACGTTTAGGTCTACAGAGCGACATCTTAAGTCTTCTCCAAGACGTTTTCACTTTTTCAGAAACTCACAGCTGTCAATGGGGATTCAGGAGCCGTGATGGTAAATATGGAGCTGGTTCAGAGAACTGGACAGAGTGACCCCTCCCCCTGGTGTTCCAAACAGGAAGTACCTGCTGGCCCCAAAATCTCACAGTCTTCTATAGAGAAACAAACAGCTGTTACTTTGTCATTCTGTTGGTCAGAATAACCATTTTTGCTCCGATACTGTTTTTTAGCATAATTACCTTTTTTAGTATATTTTTCTGTAGTTCAAGTTATTCAAATTGACCAATCAGATGCCTCAATAAGTAGGTGGAGGCTGCTGGCCCCCACGTCCAACGTATAAAATGTCATGTAGCCCACTTTTAAGTGGTAAGGCTGTTGCCATAGAAACCCAAATTGACAACGTCTCCAACATGGCGGGGTCCATATCGTGAGAAAAAAAAGGCAACTTCAGTTGGTTGGAGCCCACTCTGGCTTCCTCCCACAGTCCAAAAACATGGTTCATGGGTTGATTGCCTACAGTATGTGTGGCGCTGTGACAGACTGGCGACCTGTCCAGGGTCTACTTCGCCCAACTGTAGGGGCTCCGGCTCCGGCAACCCCTCGACCCTGATGGATGGACGTTTTCTACGGGGGACTTCATACTCAATCACTCCAGTTCTCTTATAAAGTTGACAGGCTGGACCTGGGCTCTTTTTTATTTTTATTTTTTTATTTCTTTTGAGAACATAACCTTGCTCAAGCTTGTGGCGTCATCATGACGTCCTGAACGAACATGAAGCTTCTCATCATCATCATCATCATGCTGGACGTTTGAGTTTATCTTCACCTTTCCTTCTTTGATATTTAAATACAGACCTAAACATCAATGTTTATAGCTAATTCAAAGATTAAGTTTTGGTGGAGATTTGTTTAGAGAAATCTTACCAAGACAAGTTTTATTGGCACTTTTTTTTCACTTTTAACATGGGAAATGTATTTTGTATTCTATATTTTTTAACCCTTGTTCTATCTTAGATGACCCCCCCCCCCCTTACATTGACGTGTTCTCCCTACCATGACAAAGGTGGATAAAGGTGGAAAGATTTCATGTAATCCATGGACATCAGTGAAGATCACAAATCATTGAAGAAAATAGGTTCAGAGCACTGTCTAGTGGGTCTAGATGACCCAACTCCCATTGTTAAAGTGCCTAGGATAGCACAAGGGTTAACTTGTTTTGAGAAGGACTTTTGTTCAAGCGCAGGAATCAAACCTGCGACCGCTCTAGCTCTACGCTACGACCTTAATCCAGTTCCTTTAATCTCATCTTGGAAAGTTAGTTTGTCGAGAACATTTTTTAATGTGAAAAACCATGACTGTGGAGCCAGACGAAGCAGAACGCCGCCCGTGCGAATGTGTTCACGGATAAGCCGCTCCGAGGGCGACGTGTTTGATGAGGTGAACGCGCTGAGCTGTGGGGAAGTCTCAGTCTGATTCTGTCAGATGAGATGTGGCTCTTAGAAACGCTCTGTGATGAAGCCCAAAACAAACAGCGGTCAGCGGCTGATTGGAACGTCTCTGTTCATTTTCTGCCGTCCAGCGTCTCACATGTTCAATGAAAGAAAGGCTTTCAGTTCCCGAGTGATGTGAATGAGCTACAACACATCGTGTGTGTGTGTGTGCGTGTGTGTGTGCGTGTGTGTGTGTGTAAACCTCATTTAAATTTTGAGAAAGCAGCCTTCACTTCTGAGACCAAAAAAACACATTTACTGGTTGTGAAGAAAGCTTTAAAGCTTTGTTGATCCCCTTATCTTCTATCATCTGTTGCCATGGTGATACACCTTAGTAAAAAAAAGAAAAGTGTACCAGCATCCACAACCACACTGTTAAATTGTTGTAAGACATCAATCTGAGGTGGTTCAGAAAAAGAAATAGCGTTTGACTGCTTCAACAGACAAATGTTTGAGATGTTAGTTTTAGTTTTTTACCTTGAAAAATCAGAAAAATCTAAAAAATTTAAAAGGGTTTTTTCAAACTGGCAAATATCATTTTTCGGTTTAGTTTTATAAATTTTTTTAAAATAAATAAATTCACATTTTTACACAAACATCTAAGAATTAAGCTAAAGAAGCATTAGTGGTCAGTTTATCAGCCTCTGCACTTTACAAATTCAAATTTACATCAAAGCTGATTAAAATTTTATTTGGTTAATTTAGTATTTAGCAGTTTGTTGACAGTCAAAGCAGCGTTTGCTTTCATTTAGTTACATTTAGCTAATTTAGGGTTCAATGGTCTGTTTGGTTTTCTCAGTATTGAATAAATTCGTTAAGCTTATTTCTGTCACACATTTAATTTGACTTATTTGGTGTTTATCAATCACTTTAGCAACATTAGCTCGGTTTGACTTTATGGAATACATTTTCTGTTGTCTGACTCACTTGAAAGCTGCAAATTTATCAGAACCCTCGCATCCATCCGGCATACTAGATTTGTGCTTCACTCGCTGATCAAGTCACTGAAAATGTCGCGCACCCAAAGCTAAGTACCTGATTGGTTGACACAACATGACAACCTCGCTCACCAAAGGTCAGATATTTGAACTTATGCTTAAGAAAAGCATGATATAAGCCCTTTAAAGCCAAAATAGTGCTTTTAGTCAGTTAAGGAACCTCACCGTTTTCTAACTTGTACTTTTTAACGTTAATATAGCCATACATTTTTAGCATTTTTAAGATTTATAAACTTTATTTTAGCTGTAATTTGGTTTTAATATTTAGCTAATGAACCATTTAGACAATGTCATAAACAAAAGTTATTTAAAGTGCTAAATGTTACGCTGTATTAGCATTTTTTTAACCAAGTAAGTGTTTTACCTGGCATCATCTTTTCAGCTTCTTCATGTACCATGATTTTAAGAAGCTTATTTAATATTTAGAGGCTTAATTTTTGGATTCTTTTCTTTTACACTTCAAATTCCATTTTGACACTTGACTTTGTATTTTAGCAGGATTAGGCAGGAAGTAACTGATTAATGTGTTAATCACACATTAACTCAATACTGGTTAAAAACCAAAAATGATTTCAGCACACTTTTGTGTATGTTGATTGTAATCTTTAAGTTAAAGGTGAAAGTCTGTCTTTCACTGCTTTTCTATGGACTATGGAGGCAGAACGTTCCTCACCTAAAGGCGGCCTAAACCTTCTCTCTGTAGCAGCTGAGACTACATCCTTCATGAGCAGATCAGAACAGAAGAAAAATAAGAAAAACAATATATGAGACATAAATTAAAGCATTTAGCAAAAGGGAAATCATGTGCAGAATTATACGCTGCTAAGCCTGTTAATAACTTTGTTTGTTGGTTGATATTTCCTGATAGGAGAACAAATATTTCTTGTCTCTAGTTATCGGCGACCTTGGGTTCCAAGAAAGGTACCAGACAAATACAATGTATTATTTATAGTATTATTATTATGAACAAACAAAAGTGATTATTATATTTGCTAACAGGATTTTCCTCAGACAAAGACTGTTGTGATCTGATTGTGGTTTGGAGACTAACATACCATACATAAGAATTAATGCCCTGTATGCTTTTAATTAAAGGAAACTGCTCTTTCAAATAAAAATGTTGCATTCAAATTAGTTTGAATGTGTTCAAATACTGCATCTAATGACAGAAAATTATACAAATAATTGCAATTAAAATTTTCATTGGTTACTTGGTCCTAACTATTAACTTCAGTTTAGCTTCTTTTTAGCTAACACATTCTTCAGTTTAACATATTTGTATTGTACTTTTTATCAAGCAGATATATAATTTTACAGATAAATATTTCTTTGCTAATGGAGTCTATTTTTTACTCCTTTTTGCAGGAATCAAAGGAAGATAAGATGAGAAAGAGGGCACAAATCTCCTCCGGTCGGAGGTGAGCGTGTCTGATTTGCTACAGAAACACATTTGGCATTAAATCATTTAAATGCTGGACCTGAACAGCTCGTTTATCAGAGGTGCAGCTGAACTTTCCATCTGAAGCAAACTGCAAATCATTAATGAGAGTGTTTTTGTGGCCTATCCGTGTGGCCCCGCCCACTATAGCAGTGGAGTTTCCTTCCTTGAGCTCAGGGATTAGAAAGGCTTTGAGCTCGGCTGTGTTTCTAAATAAAACACAACGAGACGCTTCCCTCTGTGATGCTGCTGTCGGGGAAAAAACTCGTTACAAATCCACATGGCAAAAATTCTGTGAAAATTAAAAGCAAAAGAGAAATGTTATTTATTTATTTTACTTAAAATGTGATTTCATTTGTTTGAAAGGCCCCCCTCCAAGAACAATCACCTTAATGTGGTGGAAGATTTTGAAGCAAAGACCATTAAAAACAATCGATGTCACCCGTAGAAAATGCCTCATCCACGGCTTCGCATAGGGAGGCAAAATCTCACGAACGATGACTCAGACCAACACGGACCAATCACTGTCGACTGGTTTCAACATGGCGGTGTCCGTATCAGGAAGCAAGGGGAATTCCTATTTGGGAACACGAGAAGGGAGGGGTTGGGACGTCTAGTGACCCTAGACCAGATCCTGCAAGGGTCTCCCGTGAAAAACAGTTCTAGGGTGATGAGCCAGACATAGCAATAAAGTTTTATCAGACAAAATTTCCATTAGAGCGAAAAATATGGTTTCCAAAAACTGTTACAAATTGTTACAAGAACATTAACATTGTCATTATGTAAAAACCAACTTCACTACCAAAACATCAATGTAGTTTTGGAAACAACAGCCTTGTTATGAAAAAATCAGCGTTGTTATGGAAACACCAACATGGTTGAAAAAAGAAAAACGATGTTATAGAAACACCAACATTGTTGTGGAAACACCAACATTGTTATGGAAACACTAACGTTGTTATGGAAACACCAACGTTGTTATAGAAACACCAACGTTGTTATGGAAACACCAACGTTGTTATGGAAACACCAACGTTGTTATAGAAACACCAACATTGTTATAGAAACACCAACGTTGTTATGGAAACACCAACGTTGTTATGGAAACACCAACGTTGTTATGGAAACACCAACGTTGTGATAGAAACACCAACGTTATTATAGAAACACCAACGTTGTTATGGAAACACCAACGTTGTTATGGAAACACCAACGTTGTTATGGAAACACCAACGTTGTGATAGAAACACCAACGTTATTATAGAAACACCAACGTTGTTATGGAAACACCAACGTTGTTATGGAAACACCAACGTTGTTATGGAAACACCAACGTTGTGATAGAAACACCAACGTTATTATAGAAACACCAACGTTGTTATGGAAACACCAACGTTGTTATGGAAACACCAACGTTGTTATAGAAACACCAACGTTGTTATAGAAACACCAACGTTGTTATGGAAACAACAACATTGTTATAGAAACACCAACGTTGTTATAGAAACGCCAACGTTGTTATGGAAACACCAACATTGTTGTAAAAAGAAAAACATTGTTATAGAAACACCAACGTTGTTATAGAAACACAAACGTTGTTATGGAAACACCAACGTTGTTATAGAAACACCAACGTTGTGATAGAAACACCAACGTTGTTATGGAAACACCAACGTTGTTATAGAAACAAAAACGTTGTTGTGGAACCAGAACGTTGTTGTGGAAACAACAACATAGTTACCAAAACATCAAAGTTTATTTGGAAACACAAACGTTGTTTTGGAACCAGAACGTTGTTGTAGAATCAACAACATAGTTACCAAAACATCAATGTTTATTTGGAAACAAAAATCTTGTTGTGGAAACAACAACATAGTTACCAAAACATCAAAGTTTATTTGGAAACACAAATGTTGTTTTGGAAACATCCACATTGTTAAAGAAACATTAGTGTTGATTTGGAAACACCAAATCTCGTTAAGGATACATCAGCGTTGTCACAGAAACATCGTTGTTAAAACATCAACTTCAACATGAAAACAGCAATGTTGTTACAGAAACATAGAAAAGGTGGTTGGCTTTGATTTAGGCGTGGTTGATGGGTTGGCGCCGTGTGTGTTGGACTCGTCTCTGATTCTTCTCTGCCGTGGACCAGCATCATCTCTCTGGCGATAATCACAACGATTAGAAGACACGAGTGGACAGCAGCTGCGATCAGCATATTGTCCGGGCCAAACACTAATGGATTGGGTATGCAGCAAGTGTTTGTGCGCGTGCAAGACGCCTTCGCAGGCCCGCAATCCTCCGTTTGCCGGCTGAGGAAGAAAAATCCAATTAACCAACAGCTTGCTCTCAAGTGGAAGTGAGAAATTGAGAAGCTCAGACAAAAGCACAGACGCAGAGCAGACTGGAATAGTAATGTGTTCAACTGGAGGAGCTGCTCAGCGTTCACAATGGCCCCGTTTACATGCACATAATGACCAGTTTAGGCTCTGGAAAGCTGAAATAATGAACGGCTGCCTCATTAAACCGTCACCTGACTCTCACCTGCAGCCTCCCTCGCTTTCTTCCATCCTCAGCCCGTCAGAAGGTGAGTGAGGAGAAACGCCAAAGGATGCAGGAGGAGCAGCTGCCACAAAAACACCTGAATCCAGGAAGGAGGCCTGTCAGGTTCCTGACAACAGGACCTCTGCTTTTTAATTGGTGAGAAGAAAGGATGGCTGTCAGCGAACGTCCTCACAGACTGAGGCTCAGAGAGAAGAAGGATCTTTGACGGAGCTGCTTCACATGCTCAAAACATCACCTTCATTCATATGACGCCTCAACATGACCACAGTCAAAAAACCACAGCTAGCACCGCTAGCTCCACTGAGAAAGTGTGTGTGTTAGCCTGGGGGTAGAAGGGGCGGTTCCCCACTTTGTGATGTCACAATCCAAGGAGCCACTTGTTTATGTGGATTGGGAGGTACTGGTGCTCAAAGTGCAGCTTTCTAGAGGATAACTCAGAAATGCGTGAATGGATCAAAACATAACTTTGGGGTTGTTGTTTTTTTATGAGGAAAGAAAATAAGAAAAGACTTTGAAGCTGATTTTGTATGATACAGGCCCTTTAAGAAAAAAACAATGATTTCCTGTTTGAAACGCCAATGGGGAGGAGCTACTCAGTTCAGTTCTCATGTACAGTCAGTGGTTCTGCAGAGAAGGAACTTCTCAGTCAGAGCCAATGGTGTTTTAATCTGTTTGATAAATAAAAGAATGAACAACCTGAGCAGAAACAACCTTTGTTGTTTTGTTGAGCAGCAGCAGAGACGACTGGATGCATCAGTCGGCGCTCAGCAGCTCTGTTTGTCCTAACATGTCCGTGAAACCGTGGCGGGGTTTGAACGTGCGGCGCCAGGAATCATCGTTATTCCGTGAACGCCTCTCCAAGCTGTCGAGCTGTTTCCACGAACAGGAATAGTTATTTCACCAAATCAAACAGCAGACTGTTGCCTCGTCAATGACACCAACGGCAACCAGGCGAAAGGAAGCAGTGCTGAACACGCCAGAGCGTCTACACTCAATGAAACACTTTTTTTTTTTACCCAGCAGCGCCGTAACAGCTTTACAGAAACACAACCGAGGTCTCTGTCAGTCTCCCCCCAAAAAAAACGGTGAGAGGTTTCACATGCTAAACAGAGAAACTTCAGGAAAATAAGAATTGCAAAATAATAACCGGATTCTTTCAACATCTTTCTGAACTTTTATGCATAGAAGTCACCAGAGCAGCAAAGTCAAGAAAAATGTTTGTGGACAGAAGTCGAGATGACATTGAGGAGACTCCACCCACAAGAGTGACATCATATAGAAAACTGTTGTGATTGTAAGATTTTTGTTACCTTCTGAAGAGCAGGAACCTGTTGAAAAACAGTTTTTAACCCTTGTTCTATCCTAGGTACTTTTACATTGGGAGCTGGGTCATCTAGACCCACTAGACAGTGCTCCGAACCTTTTTTGTGATCTTCACTGGTGTCCATGGATTACATTAAATCTTATTCACCTTTGTCATGGTAGGGAGAACACGTCAGTGTAAGGGTGGGGTCATCTAAGATAGCACAAGGGTTAAACTCGGTCATGCCAGGTTAAAAATTCAGTCAGTTTAGCTCATTAAAAGTATTTTCTTAAACACATTAGAACGTTTTCATGTTGTTACAGAAGCAACAAGCCGTTCTGATGGGCGCCGAGAGCTTCAAAACACTAAAGCTGACTTTAGATTTTCTCTGAAACCGCAGCGTTGATGAAAGAGGATAAATGTATGAGGAGCAAACGTCAGACCCACAGATCAGAACAAGAACAGGAACGCAGATAATGAGCAGAGTCACCTCCGCTTGGCCGGTGACCCCCACCTTCCATGATGAAGTTTCTGAACGTGACCCCGAGCATTGAAAAGTTTGGACATTCCTGACTCTGACGGATATGTTTTTTTTTTTGCCAACTCCACCTGGCAGAGCACGTCCTGGTGTAATCTGACTCTTAAAGTTGACTTCTCATTCTCGGCGAGGAGGCGGTGAGGTCTGGCAGGATCACTGCGGCTCTCGCAGAGGAAGATTAACAGCCCCGCAGGAGGCTCAGCTGCTGCGTGTCAATCAGGCGGCTCGCTGCTCTTTTTCACCGCTCGCTTCCCCCCCCAGATCCTGCGAAAGGCTGCTCGCGCATGTCCATCACCCTGGACGCTCCTCACCTGAGCGCTCCCAGGGAGAGAGGTGCGGGAAACAAAGAGAAGGCCGACGCACACGTGGCGTTCTCAGAGGCGCTGCTTTTGAACAGGACTGTTCCTCAAGATACGGAAACCGCATTTTCAATGCAACCATTTGTATCCGCGCAAAGATAACTGAGTCGGCCCATTTCTTCCTCTCTGCATCAAATTTATCTAGCAAGTCTTTATCAGAAAGGCTAATTAGCTCATTCAGAGACCTGCAATCTGCGTTTGGATTTAGGCCCCGACGGTCTCTGCAAAAGCTTTTGCATTTCAATTGGGAGACAAAGATGTCGCCTCTGAGGCGTGCAAACTCTAATTTCACACACGGGTGTTTCATACCAGCGTAGATGAGGAGAAATGTTGCGGCAAAGTTTAGCCAAAGCAGCTCAAACGTCAACAGGAAGCTGCAGCTCTGCGTGACTTTTTACATCTTGAGAACAACATAGAGCTGAAATGGAAACAAAAAAAGCGTCCAGAAACAGCATCAGACCTGCAAAAGTTTTTTTAACATTTTTTATGGATTTCAGATAAACTCAATGTGTTTGGAGGAGGCGGACGAGCAGTAAAGACGGCTAAACGCTTTTATTTTGAACTGGATTTATAAAATGCACATAAAGGTGTTTTTTGGTTTTTGAGAGATGCAACGATTCCTTTTCCCCATGATTTGGCTCAAACCTTGATTTTCGGGTCACGGTTTTGTTTCAGTTTGATATAAGATTTGTGTATTTTAAACAATGACATTGGCGTTCCAAACAGGAAGTACCCAGCGGCTCCTAGAAGCCAAAATGCTCTAATGTCATCTGGCTCCAACATGGCGGAAAACGTCAGATTTTGGTGGAAAACGTCAGATTTTGGTGGCATGAAAAAAATCAGAACTTTGGATCACGTTTGAGGACGAGATTTAAATGTCAGAATCAGATTTTAGTAGAATTTGATTAGAAAGTTAAAATTAAGACCCAAAAATTACATCTCTGAAATTCTGTTCTGTTCTGTGCTATTCTTATATTTTTCTTGTTTTATGATGACGTCACACTCACTCAGTCCGGTTTTCAGACACAGTTGAGGACTATAAAAAATAAAATAAAAACTCAAATAAAATGTGATTTTGTTATTTTTTTTCATTTGCTAAAAGACAACGAATCAAAACCTTTAAGATGGTTTATAGTAAGTGTGGTGCTGTAAATTGAAATTATGTATTTGATATGAACCCTTTTGGATTGAATGAATAAATCCCATTTGGACTGGTAAAGTATAAATCACTCCAGCTAGAAGTTATAAACCAGTTTACTATCATAACAAGACCAGAAGAAGTGGGATCATATAGATTTGCCTTCTTTTGAAGCATTAATTAAATATTTTCATTCTTTTAATCTACAGACTTTGATAGTTTTAAGAGGCTTAGAGACATTCCTTTTCAATAATCCTTTTTCGTGCGATTTGTCCTCGTTATTTGTAAACTGTTTTTATAACTGCTTTATAATTCAGCGCTTTGAGATTTTTTTTCAAAATGTAAAGCGCATTTCTTTCCAAATAAAATGTATTATTATTCTGATTATTAAATGTGTCGTGTAACGTGAGTAGGAGAGCAAATACGTCTGTTTGGGATGAAGAGTGATTATAATGGCATCATTTCCATGTATGTGTTCAACCTTTTACATTTTTAACATTTCTTTTGCTAATTTTCTTCATTAACAAGGAATTTAACATTTTCCTGTCACAACATTGAGGTGTTTTTTCTCTCATTCTTAATTGATTAAGTATTTATTTCCATTTTGTTGAATTTTTCTCAGTTTCTCACATTATAAACTTGATCTTTTTAAAATAATGACATTATTCTTGTTGAATATTCATCTTTCATTTGGATTTCTCACTTACGTCTTAATATCTTATTCGCTCGTTAGCGAACTGCTCTATAATTAATGTTGCATTTATTCGGACTAATTTTTTTTTCTGCATCTATAAATTATTTTTTTACACTTTCCTGACCAAATTTAACATCAAACTAATCATTTTCTTGATGTTGTTTTAAAAAATTTTTTTGGCTTTTTTCACTTTGACTGTTTTAACCTTATTTATTGTTGAGGTTGTTTTAGCTTGTAGGCTAACGTAGCATTTGGAATAATTTAAAAAAAATAAGCATTTCAAATATTTCTGTTTTTGTAAACATTTTTGTTTTTACATTTTTCAAAATTAGTGTTTAGTAAAGCTTTTTTGAATCATAAATGGTATCAGGACTCCCTTGAAAAAGAGATTCTTCAATGGTGTCCATGGATTACATGAAATCTTTCCACCTTTATCCACCTTTGTCATGGTGGGGAGAACACGTCAATGTGAGGGTGGGGTCATCTAAGATAGCACAAGGGTTAAAGAGTTTGGAAAATTCCTGCCTGTGAGTCTATAAAAATATTCATTTAGTCAGAAATGTACGTTTAGAACAACCGAGCATTAGCATTAGCCGTCCAATGGGAAATTCCATTATACGTTAGCATCAAGCTAGCATACTTTGGTTTTAGTGCTGCTATTGTTAAAATGACACTCTAGATGTATCCGAGTATTCTAGTAATGCTCCATGAACCTTCCGATTGTGTTTTGTAAACTCTCCAACAGTCATCCACTATGATTGTTTCAAAACTTGATCTTGCTAAATCTCATTAGAGTAGTTAGGTCACCGGAAAAGGGTTTCAATCTCTACTTTTATGGATAGATTCAGATCAATGGATCCTTTTTGTCGACCCTGCCCTTCAAATCTTATAAATTACTTTAGGATCCTTGCACATTTGTTGAGTTTTTTTTTTTTTACAATAATGAAAAAGGTTTTTGTTTTGATTCGTATTGTTTAGCTTCCTTTTATTGTTTTAGATTTTCTTTATCCTTTAGCAGTTGATTTAGCCTTTTTTAACTTAAAATTAGCGCTGTTAGCATCGTTTGCGCCTCTTAAACCGACGCGTTATGTTGGCGTTATCAGGGTTAATCTTCTAACCTTACGTTTGCTGTCTTGGGGGTGAAACTTATTAAAATTTTCACTGTTGGTAAAGTGATTATTAGAGTAAATAAAGTCGCAGGAGCTCGGGTGTCCCTGTGGGGTCGATGGAGTGTGGCATGGATACAGTCCATGAAGACCGGAGGCGTCTTCCTCTCAGATTTCCCGTCTGAGGCAGAGCAACTCATAAAGCGCCGCAGGAGACAGATTATCAATAACGCTATTATCTGACATGTCAGAGGATATGACAGAGAACTCCGCTGTCACGTCGCATAACAACACTGTTTGTTGCGATCCAAACAGATGGCTCGTGGTGTTACTTTCGCGCTCTGCGTGTCAGCATTTAAATTTAACTTTATCTGTGGCGACGGCTGAGTGTGAAAGAAGGCCTTTGCCTCCCGTATGTCTGCAATATGAGGAGCAAATCACACTTATACATCTCAGTTACAGCCAATCTGAGCAGCTCTTCCTCCTGCGTATTTTTCCTACTCTAAGTATGAAGGCGGATATTTAAACCCCATGAGGTAAAAATGAAAGTTTCTGCAGTATCTGCGGCATCAACCCACCAAAAGCCCCATTTTCTAATTATTCCTGGCCTGATCTGATGGGGCAACAGAGCAGCATCGATCATTATCGGCTCTTATTAATTCCCAACGGATTAACATGATGTCATTAATCTGTTTAATGCTCACTCGGTTTATTAGAGATTACAAGATCTGCAGATAATGGCGAGTTCCATTCAAAGATGGTCAGAGAAGCTCATGAACGCCTCGTTCGCACCGCTGATCCACTTTCACATCTGAAACAGCTTCGCTCTTCTCTCCACTGATCCAGATGTTGTGACCACCAGGGCAGAAACTCTTTTTAATAAATGTTCACATTTTGGGGATTTATGGAAAAAAAAATCTTCAAGATATTTTTTTATATCTAATACATAAATATTTGGATCAATGTCGATATTACAAAAAAAAGTAGTAATAATTAAAAAGAAAATTTAAAACCTTCATTTCGATCAATGATTCAAGTTTTTTAAATTGAACACATTCTCTTAACCTTCCTGAAGTCATTCTGAAAATGGTGGCTGCTGCCAGGGTTTTGGACCCTCAACATTTGGTACATAGAGGAAAAAGATACATTTCTGTGTCAGATTTTTTTAAAAAAATTTGTATAGTAGTGCAAAAAATAAGTATTTGGTGACAATAATTGGTTTCAGAGATTGCGGTCAATGTTTTCCTGTATGCCTCCAGCTGTTTGGCCCATTGTTCCATGCAGATCTCCTCTAGAGCTGTGATATTTTGGGGCTGAAATAAACCCCCACATACTTTCAACTCCAACAATTCTCGGTTGGAATGAGTTCCACACACTGGCTAGAACACTCCAGAACCTCGAAATGCTTTTTACATAGCCACTCCCATGTTGCCATGGCGATCGTGTGGTGCTGGAAGATCCGGACATGTTCCATCCTCAATCCTCTCGCTTATAGAAGGTTATTTTTTTCCAAAATCTGCCAATACATGGCTCCATTCAGCCATTCTTTGTAGAAAAACAGCCCCAAACCATGATGTTTCCACCCCCATGCTTTACAGTGGGTACGATGTTCTTCAACATTATTCTCCTTCCAAAAACAGCGAATGGCGTTTATCCCAAAGAGTTCCATTTTGGTCTCATCTGACCACACAACCTTCTCCCAATCCTCCTCTGGATCATCCGGAAGGTCTCTGGAGAACTTTAGACGGGTCTGGACGTGTGCTGGCTTAAGCCAGGTGACCTTTGGAGTTCTGCAGGATTTGAATCCATGATGACGTTGGATGTTACCATAGTAACATTTGTTACTGTTCTCATTGGGTAAATTCTCACGATCATTTGTTCCCACATCAGGTGAGACTCCACATGGATCTCCAGGTGGAGGGACATTTTCAGTGATCTTGAATACCTTCAATTTTCTGTCCAAACTGTTTGCTTAAAGTAGATTGGTTTATCCCAGTCTGGTTCAGGTCTACCATCTTGTCCTTTGACAGCATGTGGTCTTGGTGGAGAGGTTGCAGTCTGATTCTGTAAGGGTGTGGTCAGGTGTTTTTACATAGGTAACCAGTTCAGACAGGTGACATTAAGGTAACAAGTGGAGGATGGAAGAGCTCCGCGTTACAGAACTGTTACTGTGAAGGACAGAATTCTTACTAGTTTATTTCTGCGTTGTTATACCAAATAAATCTTTGAAAATCAAATACTGTGATTTTCTGGATTTTTATTTTTGACATTCTGCCTTTCCCAGTTGAAGTGTTTCTATGATGAACACAACAAACCAAACTCAGCTTTTTAAGTGAAACAATTCACAACATGTGACTAAAAAATACTTTTTTGTCCCAGTATATACAGTAAACAGGCTTTAGCCCCATATTATTAAACTACCACCACCATGTCAAAACTACCTTTTCTCTTTCTGGATGGTTTTTCAAATGTTTTTTTTTTTTTTTTTCACTTAAATTTTATTTTGTATTTTACAGAAAAATCAGTGTGGGTCAGGAGAGGGGGGACGTCTAAATTCTGTACAAAAAATACAAAACAACTCGGAAGATAGATGTGAATTAAATTGTCATTTTTTTGTAACACTTCCTTTTAAAAAATAAAAGCGCCTGTGTTTTAGTGATTTGGATGTTTTTTAGCTTTTTTTGTTCATCCGAAAAAAGCAGCAAGAAATTGGAACCCCCTTTTTTTTGTAAAACAAAATCAAAACCAATGCAGCAGAACTTTTAACCAATTTGGGTCGTTTTCCACGTTTTTTTAGGCTCAGATGTTGTTCTCTGAAAGCGGTGAAAGGTCATCAGTGCCGCCACTGAGCGTCATCTGAATCGCTGCGTTAAGCGTTGACAGCCGGCTTTCACGTCAGACCGCCAAGTTATTGAACTGGAGGCTGAATGAGGTCAAACGGCAAAGAGAAGAATCCGCTCAAAGTGAAGAGTGGAACTGTCAGCAGACAGGTACGCCTTTGTTGTATTTTTAACCATCCATCGCTCCCTGTTTGTCCTTCCACCTCTCCATTTTCTCATCCATTTGTTGTTTGTGTTGATGCATGCAGGGGAGGGAGGAGGGTGGGGGGAGGGGGGTATTTACAGGCTGGATGTGATGCTGCGGCGACGGCGTCTTTGTCGCCGCCGGCTCCTCTCAGTTTTCAGTTCTGCAAATAAAAGCCTCAGAGAGGAGAGAAAGGTCTCCACAGTAATTTCACACAGAAACTCAAATATCTGGGAGCATGCCGGCCTCCCCCCCAACTCCTCCCCCACAGGTCGCATTCATTCCCGCAGCAACAGTGCCACCTGCTGGCGGAGCCACGCAAGGAGCCTTGGCCCCACAAATGGCTGCATCGAGCAGTTTGCAGGGCGGTGAGTGGCTCATCGGCGGCAGCGACTCCCCTTCCTCTCCTCATCGATGAGTCCAGGCGTAGATCCACACGCCACTGTCTCAGAGCTGCATCCGTGTGCTGAGCGGCGGCGTACTGATCCTCATGCTGAGAGGTCAGAAGTCAGAGAGGACGGACGCCAAAATCCTACCAACCACATCAAGGACGACCTTCAAAGCACATTAAGCTAAGCCACGCCCATTCTCCCTCCTTTTCTCTTTAAAACATTTATTCCAACATTTCCAGTTTCATACATTCTCTCTGTAAACGCTTCAAATTAAACTGAATTTGGTCAAACACACAAAATGGAAAAGTGGAGGAAACCCTCCAGATCTGTTTTATTTTGAAGCGAAAAAATCTATTGCGGCCGCTGACCTTCAGTGATGGCTTTTACGACAGCAAACATCGAAGGGAAAACGCCAGAAATCCGGAACGTGTTTTTTAAATTAGTGCAAAAACAAAACAAAATTCTCAACATTTTTAAAACGATCGCTTCTTTTAGCACTTTCAGAGACAGAGGACGGATCTGAAGTCTTTTGTTGAGTTTACGTGACACATATGATTTAGATTTTTGGGGCTAAAAGTTTAGGCTGCATGGAAGCGTATTGCATTCAACAACAAAAAAAAAGTTTCATGTATTAAAAAAAAGGGTGATCTTCGTTCAAATCTTTTGTGTGATCTTTGTTCTAATATTTTCAAGAACTCCAAACAGACTAGAATGATGAGCTGCAATTAAAAGTTGAAAATCCACAACGTGTCCGTGTCACACACAGTTTAGTTTATGTGCTCGTCTGTTTTGTTCTTCCTACTGACTTTATCCACTAAAGATTACAGAGTAAAACATGAGGAAATTATTAATTATTGACCAGTATGAACCGTTCTGTTTCTGAGTTAATCCGATGACAACATCGGGAACAAAGCAGGGAAGTCCGTAGATGATCTGCTGGACGATCACGCTGTGGGTGTGGTCAACTTCACTGTAATGTTTTCAGAATTCACTATACTTTTTTTTTTCTGAATTTGCTCTCATTTTTTCTAGAACTACAACAGTTGTAGTCCTAAAGCGAGGAGATGAGGACACGTCTAAAACTTGCATGACTCAAACACGCTGCTTCACTCTGAGAGAAAAAGGAAGGATATTAGAGATTTCTGTAGGGTTTGTTTGAACAACAACATCTTCTTGTGATGTTTTAGAGATTATTTGTGGTGAGTCCCTGAGAAACTGCTGTTGTTTGTCTGGGGTGTTTTCGTGTACTTTATTGACGGTCCCTGCCTGCCTCTGCAGCTTCACATTAAGGCAAAGGGTGTTTTCTGCATCACCACAGACACAAACAAACAGCTCATACTGGTCAAAAGAACTACATCCAACATTTTTCTCTGTCATTTTTGTGGATAAAGTAAGTAGGAAGAGCAAAACATACGGACGATACAATGACGAACACATAAACTAAACAGATCGTGTCTATGACACGGACACTGTGGATTTTCTTCTTTCAATCGCAGCTCATCTCCTAGTTTTCATGAGCAGATGAGGTCGGTTCCCAGTCTGTTTGGAGTTCTTTGCTTTTGTGGTTCTTGAAAATATTAGAACGAAAATCACGGAAAAAGATTTGAACAAAGATCCCCCATTTTTTGTTGTTGTTTGTCTTCTGTAGGAGCCATGAATGTGATTGTAGTTCACCTTACTGCCAGTAGGGAGATTCTGTATGTAAGGGAACACGTCACAGTGTTTGTCAGGTGTTTTGGCCCGGAAGGGCAAAGGGTTTTGACCGCAGTACCGCACGAGCGTAAGAACGCAGGCTGGTCAATGTCACACGCAAGTATGTATGCAAAATGACAGAAAATAAATGTCAATGTGTCGCCGTACAAAATGGGAGTGGACATTTAATGAATGGAGCAAACAGATGCGCGTCAACCTCACCCTGGGTCAAAACAATCTCAGTAGCTGAGTTGTAGGCTTAGCTCCTTCATCTTCCTTTGATTCATTTAAAAATGGAATGGAATGCGATACGCTTCCATAAGACCGAGGCTTTTAATGATTAATAATTTATTAGTTTTTTTTACAACAGTGCTATGTCCCTTTGACAATCCCAAAAGTACAATCAATGTAAAGCTAAATAAAAATCCTAAGATGCTAAAAACTGAGCTTTGATCAAATAAAAGTTCTGAATTTTCGGTGAAACATCCAAGTTTGTACCATCAACGATGAAAAAAGAGACGAGGGTCAATACCAACATATATACCAACAATATCAACCTACAAGTGCCAAACATAATCAGACTCCTTCCTAAAGGCAACTGTAGCTAGATAGCTTGACCTCAACAACAGAAATGCTACATTCAGTTCTAAGCTAGCTGAAGAAAAAACAAATTAGCTTGACAATGCTGAAAACAAATTTAACTGTATTGGTATGGAGAGATTTTTGTGCCATTATTCCAGTGCAATACTGACTTTTGAGCGTAAAACTTTTGTGTGCTCAAAAAATTATTTTGCTCTTGACGGTTGATGCTGATTGATTAAAAATTCTTCCAATCGCGCACAAACCCGATCCAGTCTGCGAACTGATTGGAAGAATTTCTGACCAGTCAGCATTAATGCTCATGTCCATGTCTGTGATTGGCTGGCTTTTGAGGCTCATTTGTAAGTGCATTTATCTCTTCAAGTGCAACTTATTTTTTGGAGTACACAAACGCCCAAAACAATGAGTGTTGCATTGAAATAATGGCACAAAAAGTGTTCCATACATTCCTAACTGCAACTATGGCTAAAAAGCTTAACGTCAACAACAGAAATGCTACATTCAATGCTAAGCTAGCTGAAGAAAATACAGGACAGCTGAAATTAGCTCAACAATGCTGAAAAAATAAAAGTAAGAAAGTAAAATAAATGTTGTAAAAAGCTACTTAAAAATCTTAAATAAATAAATATACAGATGAGCAACTTAAACGTAAAAAATATTTCTAAAATGCTGAACACTTTGTTTTGATGAAAGGGAAGTTCTGAATCAACTTCTAAAAGTTCAGATTTATTCCATCAAAAGAAGAGAGAGCTGAACATCAGCAGAACCTGAAAAAAACAAAAATCAGACTCAGACTCACAGTTTTATGCAAATTAAGCTAAAAAGCTCGATGTCAATAACAGAAATGCTACATTTAGTGCTAAGCTAGCTGAGGAAAATACATGAAAGCTGAAATTAGCTCAACAATGCTCAAAAAGTTAAATTACTAAACTAAAAGTAATTAGAGTAAAATACATCTCATAAGAAGCTACATAAAAAGATGAAACAATTATATAAAAAAAAGATTAACGTTGTGTAACAACAAATATTAGTGAGTTTTGTTGAAATATCTTTGTTAAAATTACCTGAAAAATTGTTTTTTGGGCTAAATTATCAAAAAATGCTTAATTATTTGAAGACCTCTAAATTAATAGTTTTAGTGTTGGTTTAAAAAAAACCAAACACATCAGAACTTGTATAATCAAAATGATTAAAAAACAAATTTGCACTCCATCACATTTTATGTTTTTACCGAGACAAACTTCCTTTTTTAAATCTGTGATTTTTTACTTCTTTCTGGTTGAAATGTTTCTGTTGCTGTTCAGAAACCTCACTGAAGTTCAGAATTCTCACCTCTTCTACAGAGAAACAGGAGGTCCATTAGAGCTACAGCAATGAAGGAGGTGTCTTGTTTCTCTTGCTTTGCTCTTGTTGGTTACCATGGTTTCAGGCAGCACAATAAAGAGGAGACCAGCTGAGACCAGAAAAATACAGATGAACAAATATGAGGGGAGTAGGTCACCGAGACCCTCTCTGCTCTACACAACACAACACACACCAGAACAAACGGGGACAAAACTGTTCCCGCTCAGACACACAAATTCAACACAATAACATTTCAGCAAAAACTATGACCTTTACCAACACAGAGTCTGTGCTGCATGAAGTCTGACACCAGCACCTGGATTGTCTAAGAGAAACATTTATAAAAGATGTGTTCAACCAGGTAACTGTGCCTTTTCAGCATGAACTGGCAGGTCCGGTTCCACAAAACGACCAAAGTATGGACCTTCATTTGATGCAGATATATATTTTAGTTTATTGTCCTGTTAAGCTTCAGGTTTCAGCATTTTTAAAGATGTTTTTCCTGTTGTGTGAACATAAAACAGAGCAAGTTTTATTGAAATACAAGGTTTGAATGGTTCTTTTTTTCAGAATAGACAGAATTATGCCTTAGCAGCAGCCTTAGCATCTTCTATTATCATTTCAAACTTTCAGACGCTAATTTTGAGATATTCCTACCCTAACCCCTAACTACTAAAAAACTATATAGTGCGGCACTATGTAGTGCCCTGAATTTAAAAGCAATTCTGACATCATGTTGACTACTTTTTTTTTTTTAAATGGCGAAAATGTCGTCATCGACTTCACTAAGTTGAAATCTAATTGATATGATTGTTTTGCGACGATTATTTATGAGTCCACTGTCTTCTGAAGATAAAAATGTTGGTTTATTTAAAAAAACCATTTAAATACAATTTTTCCGCCAAAATTGTTCAAACGCAACGCATTGTGGTCTATATTCGCCAATGTGGTAATCATCGATGTAGACTGGTTTTTCACAGCGACTTCTGGGAAATTTCTAGGGCACTGGATTTTGGAATTGTAGGCTATGTCAGAATTCCCTCATTACTCGCTACATAGTGTGTTCGCCATTTTGTAGTGCCGTCCGAATCTATTCCAAAATTGAGTGCCCTTGAAATTTTCCAGAAGTCTGTGCGAAAAACCAGCCTGCATCGATGCGCACTAGATTGGCGAATATAGACCACAATGCTTTGCAAAGAAAATATATTTAAATTTATTTTTTACTAAAATATCAACATTTTCATCTTCAGCGGATTCATAAATGGTTATCGTAAAACGCTCATATAAATTAGATTTTAACTTTGTGAAATTGATGATGTCAAATTTGCCGTTTAAAAAAAAAAGTTGTGAGCACAGAGTCCGATTTTTAAAATCCAGGGCACTAGATAGTCTCGCATTAGATAGTTTTTCAGCAGTTAGGGAATGGCAAACGCACTATATAGTGAGTGGTGAAGGTATTTGGACACAACCAATAACTATTACTTTATTCTGTATTTTTAACCTACTCTGCCTTATGCTCTTGTTGTCTTGCTAACTGAGCATACAAATGTTAAGTTAGAAAGAAGCTAACTGTTTGTTAGCTTTAGCTAACTTAGCCGGGCAGTTTGTGTCCATTAGTTTAAAATGTTGTTGATTGTTGTTGTTTAGCATTTACAAAATCCAAAAAACTTTGTTTTTTTTCACCTGTCCTCAGTAAATAAAGCCTTCTGCAGTTAGACGTCTTTTACATTCAGGTACTCTACAGAAGTTTATATCCATAGCAACTCAGAAATAAAGACTAGACCTATCAAAACTAGCCAAACGATGTTAAAAAATATCGGATTTAGAGTTTTTTGTTCGGTTTATAAAAAAACTACAGAGAATGGCAGTTCTTTGTGTTATCATATTTCCTAATTAGAGGATTTTTGTGAAGAGAAAAAAAATACTAGAAGGACTTTTGTACTTTTAGACAAAATAAATGAGGACTCCAAACATCAGACCCACACTTCCCACACTGATGGTATTCACATGTTTACGTGCAACCAAGCACAAAAACGGATGGAAATACATGTTGGCCACACGTTATACATGCGGCCAAGATACCCATGGCGGGGTGGCCTGCACATATTTTAACCCTTGTGCTATCCAAGGCATTTTAAAGTTGGGAGTGGGGACGTCTGGACCGTATAAGACAGCACAAAGGTTAAGTGCGTCCAGGGCTGAATGTTGTCAGTTGCTTGTATTAACCTAAACATAACCTTTCCTTCAGTTCCATGCAGCCAAGAAAAGCAGTTTAGCACTGGCCACACCTTTTTACAGGATTACGTGCAAATAGTCAAAAAATAATTTTTTTTTTTTGGTATGCAGTTGAAAACTTTGAACGTTCGCGATCAGTTCCCACATAAACTTCACATTTGCAAAAGTAGAACTCAATACTCCAGCTTGGAAGCCATTATTCTGACTTCTTATGGAGACATTTTGTTCCCAGTCTTCTTTATTAATTTTCTTTTGGCGTCTCTCAGTCACACAGAAGTGTTGGCTTTTCATCAGTGGTGCTCCACCGTTTGTCATCTTCATGTCTGTGGCGTCGATTCTGCAGGAACCTCACCGCCGCCGGGTGTCTGCGCCTGTTGGACCTCAGTGTTGCTCCTTCCTGAGTTGTTCCGGCCTCCATTAGTTCAGTGTGACAGTTCCAGGTGAGTGTGCTGTCATCTCCCCCCTTGGATTTGTGTCAGCAGCTCCATGCTCCGCAGTAAACAAGCTGCTGACCTTCTAACACTGTCACTCCACCAGGAGTCTATTTCTGCTCTGTTTGGGATCAGACTGTGTGGGATGTCGCTTCCAGAAACCAGTTTTTTTGGTTTATTTTCAACATCTTGGAGGAAAAAAACATTCAAGAAAAAATGTGTTTTGAAGCATTGATGTTAGCATTGATGTTAGCATTAGAAAATAAGTATTTTAAATATGAAACTTCTTTTGCTGTTTTCATAAATGAAGTATGCAGCATCTAGTCGTGAATTTTTTAACATATGCTTTGTTTGTTTTAATTTTATATTCAATTGTGTCTCCTAATGTAGTGTTTGGCTTTAACCCTTGTGCTATCTAAGTTGACCCCACCCTCACATTGAGGTGTTCTCCCTACCATGACAAAGGTGGATAAAGGTGGAAAGATTTCATGTAATCTATGGACACCAGTGAAGATCACAAATCATTGCAGAAAAAAGGTTCAGAGCACTGTCTAGTGGGTCTAGATCAGTGTTTTTCAAACAGTGTGTGTGCCGCGGGAGATGGTCAAGTGTGCCGTGAGGAATTGTCCTCATTAACTGATTTACAAACATTTTCCATCTCCAGGATTTCAGTTCTGTGTTCATCCAAACAGGCCCTGATAAAACACTAAGAAATTAGCTATATGAAAGATCATAAAATACTTTTTTCTTTGTGTTTATTTGATTCTAATAAAAACATTTTGATAAGAATGACGGTACCGCGATTTAGCCGCAGCTTCAGCTGTTTTCTGAAAAGTCCCGCCCCTTTAACTGTCTCCAGAAATCATTCTTGGATTCTTAATCACATGTCAACAGTCTGACCAATCAGAAGTGGTTAAAGTCTTCACTTCCTTGCTCTGAATTCTGCTGATAAAGTTGCTCAGTTCTAACAAAAATACCAGCTAAAGCTCGTCTTTAGTGGTGTAACTTTCCACAGAATCCAGAGTCAGACCGTGGAACAAGTGAACAAAACCATGAAGCTCAGAGACACAAGTCTTTCTGCGGTCCGCGGATATTTAACTACATCTCCCATGATGCATTGGGTTAAAAATGACAGCGTGACAACGATTGGGTTAAAAGTGACAGCTGCACAACGAGTCTCTCCTCTTGACGTCTTGTAACAAGAGCGAACACAAATCAAAAAGTTTTTAAGTCTTCTAACTTAGCTTTTATTACATCTATTAGAAAAAAACAGCTGCAGTTTCCAGCTTTTTCTGCCACAATAATCACAAAAATGGATGTGAGATCATGGAGGGACTGTGGATCAATACAGACTGTTTTTATCCTTTTTTTAATGCTGGTGTGCCGCGGGATTTTTGTCAAGGTTAAAGTGTGCCGTGGCTCAAAAAAGGTTGAAAAACACTGGTCTAGATGACCCAACTCCCAATGTTAACGTGCCTAGGATAGCACAAGGGTTAAAGCAAAAAAATAATACCTCAGTATTAGTATAGTATTTGCCTTTTTTAAAAATCTTTTCTTTGCTTTGGGCTAGTTTACGAGCTAAATTGGCATTTTAAAACTGCTAGAAAAAGTTATTTCTTACAACATTGTTCATGTTTTATCATCATTTGCTAATATAGAATGCATTTGTTGCCTTTTACTTTAGAGATAATTAGGAATAAAACTTCAAACTAAATTTTTATTGTTTTTTTGGGGGGCTAGTTTACGAGCTAAGTTAGCATTTCAAAAGTGCTAGCATTATTTATTTTTGTAATAACTGTCAGGTTTTATCATCATTTTATAACATGGAAGTGTTAATTTCTACTTTAGTGCAACTAAAAATTAATATTAAGTCTTCAGCTTTTTTATTTGATTGTATTTTCTGCTAGTTTACAAGCCAAGTTAATGTTTTTAAATTTGTTAGCATAATGCACGTTAATTTAACAATTATCTTGCCATATCCTCAATTTTTAAATATATTATTCATTCATCTAATCTGCAGATAATTATTTTTTAGATCTTTTTTCTTTAGTAATTCTCTTTTGTTTGTAATTTCTTGAATATTTTTCTTGAATATTTTTAATTAACCCTTTCATGTTTTCCAGCTTTTTTCAGGTTTCTAGTCTGATTTTTTGCACAGAATGACCTGATGAGGCAGAGAAACCATCAGACCTTCGTGTTCCTCGCTAATAAGGAGAGGTTCTCTTCTGGGTGGTGGAGCCACGGCGTTCAGGCCAGTAACCAGACCTAATGCTGACTCAGCATTTATGCTGAAACATCATTTAAATATAGAAACAGGAGACATGGGTGCCTGTGACCTCTTCTCTTTCATCCAGAAGTTTGGGGCGTCAGCGTCTGACCTCCGAGCGTTAAAAGACGTTCTAATGTAAGCAGGAAGATCTGGAAAGCTTTCCGACTCCCTATTGATCCAATTTAGCACCTCCTCAGTAAAGCAGTGCGATGTCAGTGAACTTTGAACTTGTAACCCTTGTAACTCCCTAACATTGGGAGTTGGGTCATCTAGACCCACTAGACAGTGCTCTGAACCTTTTTTCTTCAATGATTTGTGATCTTCACTGGTGTCCATGGATTACATGAAATCTTTCCACCTTTATCCACCTTTGTCATGGTAGGGAGAACACGTCAATGTGAGGGTGGGGTCATCTAAGATAGCACAAGGGTCACGAAAATGATGAGACACAAAAATAAAGGAGACAAAGTTAAAAAATTAAATAAAGTAAAAGAATCTAGAATTCGTTAGAGAAGTTGAAACCTCCGGTCAGACTTTCGGTCGTAACCGAACGACCGGAGTGTGTCTCCACTCTTCCGTGCACGTGAGAGTGCGCACCTAAGCTCTTCCTCTTCAGGCTTCTCCAACCCTGCAGCTCCTCTTCTTCAGCAGCTTCAGAAATATCAACACTCAGAAAGGCTTTGAAATCCAAATTTATTCTTCCAACACATATCTATATATATATAACATTTAGGATGTACAATCGAGCGACCGCGTCCATGGCAACCATCCGTCCAAAGGGCACGGCGTTCACTTGAACCAGATGAGTTTGTCTCCAACGTCTTCATTGTAGCCCGGTGCATATTTCTTCCCAGGAAGCTGCGGAAGAAAAAGAAAAACAGACGTTTTTTTGACGCAACTCTTGTTTGAGAAGCAGACACAAACATTAGTTGCCGTGGAAACAATGTGGATTTCAGTCTTTTGGGTTTTTTTTGGTTATGCTACAGTCACAGAAACACCTGCCACCACACGATGGGGAGGCATCGGCAGAATATTTTAACATCTCAAGCCGCTGGCCCATTTTTTGGGGAAAACCAGTGGCATGGTCACGAAGGACGTCACTGTAAACGTAGGCGGCCACAGGGTCTCCAGATGGCGGCCGCCCGGTAGCGCATGAACAGTCTATGTACTGTCCAAGCAACAGTCTGCACCGCAACCACGACCTCACCCAACAACGCCTTCACCCAATGTTCTTCCATCAACGCCATGATGAGTTTCTGTGCAGCAGTGATGCCGTCTCCCCATTTGGACCCACGGTGGCCGGCGTTGTCATATTGACATCGGTCATTGCCGGGCCCCCGGCCCATGTCAGCAGCCCTCATCGAGTGCCCGCGCTGCCCGCCACCGTCCGATTTCAAACAATCGTTGACACCCTCCTATCAGTCTATGATCACGCCTCCAAATGTTCCCGGGCGACCACTGACCCACAACAAAAAAATCGTCCGCTTGCCGTAAACTTTTTACTTTTTCTTAAAGCCTCGCCGGCCAATGGCATTCTGGGAAAATTGGTTTTTGATGGTGTGATTCTTCAGAAGCTCCACCTTTACGAAGCTTTGCTTTTAAAATGTTCTCAAAGCTTCCTCACAGCAAAGACAACCGCTCTACTGGACCTGTGGCCTTTGGAGGCGGAGCCTCCTTGTCATCCGTTTTGGGGGCGTCGCAGGAAAACTTCCTGTCATCTGTAGAACCACAGTTTGACATGAGGTGGCGCTCCTCTGAGGTTTCATCTTGTCACGTCTAAACGTGCGTTTCTGACCAGGAAGGACCACCTTCACTCCTGGATCTTCTGACCTTCTACAGAAACACAATGAGCAGCATGAAGTTCAGGTTCTGGAGGCTCTGGATCAAAGAGCGCAGTGTGAACATGTCCGGAGGAAAAAAAAACAAATCAGATTATCATGACATCAGCTTTAAACTAAAGTAATGTTTTCATCTGAAATGTTTAATTCAGAGATTTTTATTTTGAAAAACTTTGGTAGAAAAAAAGGTGATTCTCATTATTTTACAAGATTTTACAACGTTTTTGCAACTTCCTTGAACTTATTTTGGTGTTTTTAAGTAGCAACTTGAAGAAAGATTTGAGTTTGGGTGGAGGAGAGGCAGATATTTATAGAAGGGAAAGCTCCCAGCGGTCTTTGAATGCAGCATAACTGCTCTGAATATTCCCTCCTTTTTAATCGGGAGCGGCGCCATTCTCAGCAGCGGGTTTTGCCGCCGTTGTTCTCACAGCGAAATGTCAGGTCGCGACCCCCCTGTGCGCTAGGCGGCTCGGCCCGTGCAGCAGGAGGGGACAAACCCGTCTGCAATCGATACGCCGGAAAGGTCAACGCAAATGTTTCCCCAGAAGAGCGCCGACACGGGCGGGCGGAGAGAAAAATCCCACTTTCTGACATTTGTAACGACGAGCGGCGCCATAATTCACTGAAAACCGCAGCGGGGAGACGAGACGCTGAAGGAGGGAGGAGCTCCACAGAGGTGAAGTTCCTCCATCAGCGTCTCTGGCATCACATTATTCAGAGCCAATGAGCAAACGCAGAGGCAGGAAGGGCAGATCCACAAATACCCGTTTGCCGTCGTCAGCAGGTTTGAGGCGGCGTCTCTGTACTCAAACTTCAAAACTGGGGGGTACAAACTTTACACACTCCTTCAACTGACGAACTCAAAGAATCACGGAAGAATTGAAAAATGTCGCCGTTAGATGAAACGTTTGCCTCAAAGAAATGAAAGGACCGCAAAAAAAACAAACAAAAAAAACCCAGAACAGAACCCTGAGGATCTCCCAAACAAACATCTCAGTTGAATTTGATTTAAAAAGTTCAATTAAGGCCAGAAAATTTACATTACGCAAAAATATTTTCCAAATTGATAAATAAATATTATGATATAGAAAGTTTAAACGTCTTTTTTATTCTACAAACATATTATTTCATTTTATCGCTTCTCTAAAGAAAAAAGAAAACGTTTTTTTTTAAACGTATAAATAGCTGCGTTTATGTGGACAAAAGCAATCGGAATAAACGTAAACGGATAAAATAAAAACGGACTAGAGGACGGTGTGTGACCTGGCATGAATGCAGAACGCCGGTCCACAGTCCTGAGAAACCGTGTAAACAATCAGGTGAATTTGTGTTTCCAGTTGTGTCCAGATAAAATAAAGCCTGGTGTTATTCCCACATATATACATGCAGCCAGGATGCACAGTGCTGCACTGACCGCACAGATTTAGAAAACTATGAGCGAACAGGTACTTAATAATAATCATAACAATAATCATCTCGCTTTATGCTGCAGCTCTCTTTGTTTACAACGGAACTCAACATTTCAAGCCATAACAAACACAGCCGCGTTTTCCGACCGTTAACCTTCACTTTTCCTCCCAAAAACATGCAGGTAAAGTCGTTTCACAACGTAAACATCTGAAGTACTTCCTCCAACAAGCTCTAGTGGGAGGAGCTTATCGGAGCGGGTCACTAGCAGGCGGTTTAGATGCTTTGATGCTTTTTTTTGCTCCAACATTCTAGATTGTGAAGTGGAGCGGACTCACTGCTCTGTAGGCGTAGTATTTCTCGTCATAGTCGTGCGCCCCAATGGTGATCTCCGGCAGGAACCTGGGTATGTGCGTCAGCGTGGCCACCCTGTGTTTGTCCTCCGCACTGAAACACAGAATCAGGAACTTTTACCCCCAAAGTCTTTGAACAAGAAGAGGAGCGGCCCCGAAGCAGCGTGTTCGGGTGCTGGTCGCGGGCGAGGAACTCACAGCATCCTCATGTGATGATAGCTGACGTCATCCTGCTCCAACCACGGCCCCTTCTCGAACTTCAGGTACTCGATGTCCTCCACCACCTGCAGGACAGGCAGGGCGTCAACGCCGCTGCAGACGGAAAGGTTGGAAAAGACTCCGGCGGTGGACTCACCCGCTCCACGTCCTGCGCCTCCGTGGCGTCGTAGGTCAGCACCTCGGCTTTTTCCCTGCAAGATTAGGAAGAAAAGTTTGGAGCAACATCTGCAGAACCGTCTCATCATGTCTACCTTCATCACAGCCTTTTGAACACTTCACCTGTGAGGTTTTATTTTGAAAATCCAGGGAAGTTCTTCCTCTCTAAAGCATTTCCTTTAATCTCTGACAGAAGGACTTCCTGTGGTCTAAACTGACCAACTTTGACTTTTAACGCTGATTCTTGACAGAAATGACTTTATTTTACATCTTATTGATGTGTCGACAAAGAAAAATTTTCATTTTTTTTAATTTAAAGATTCCAGATTTTCGTGAACGAGAACCACGAGGGTGAAACGTGTGAAGCTCTTTGGGGATTTCTAACCTGATTTCAGGGAGAAACGTTTTTTTGTAGGACTCCTCGATGCTCTTCAGGTACTCCAGAGGAACGTTCTGCAGGTAAGGCTGAAAAGGGTCGTTAGTTTGAGCCCGAGCGGAGCGGAAACGCCTACCCGCCGGCGCCGTACCTTCCCGCTCTGCCGGAGCTTCTTCTGCACCTCCTCGGCCGGCGAGTCCACGTACACCACGAGGTGCGGCGGCAGGAACTCGCAGATGCTGATGTTCTTGATCTCGTCGTAATGCTGCACGCCTGCAGGAAACAAAGGTCTAAATCAGCGCGGCTTCCTCCTGGCGGCGGCGGGAAGGCGCCGGCGTCACTCACACTCCTTCCTGATGTACCCCTGCTTGAACATGGCGTCCAGGAAGACCATATCGCTGAACGGGGAGCGCTCCAGGATGACTCCCTGACCTGCGGGACCACAGAGCAGGTGAGGAGGAGAACTCACTTCCTGATTCAGATCACATGACCGCAGGCTCTCACCTGTGCTCAGCAGGTGTTCGATGGCGTCGGAGTACTGCAGCAGCCTCATGGCGTACATCCACATCTGCAGCCGGTAGCTGTTCCCGTCCGCCGCCTTCGGATCCGTGTAGAACTTTTCCAGACTGCACATCCCGTTGAAGTCCAGCGGCAGAGGCTCCGCCTCCCCCGACATCTTGTCCAGGTAGAAGTTGTCGGCTTCAGGCATGTAGAGCATCCCTGCAGGTGCAGGCGTTGAACAAACAACCCCACAGACGAACGCCGGCGAGCAGAGAGGGGTTAAAAAAACACGTTTTTTTTTCATTTATTTTTTATAAATGCAACATTTTTTATGAGTTTGAAACAGATTTTTAAAGTTTTGTAATTATTTTAACTTCTTTAAGGCGCTTGTCGTCTTTTTTTATGAAGTTGTACAGAGACTCACAGTCCAAACAAGCATGAAAACTCACACAAATGCTACACAATGACAGAGTACACAAGATGAAAATCAGGCAGAAATTAAAGAATTCAGAAAATTCAAAATGACATTAAATAATAATACAGCAGAAGCTAAAAAGGATGAAAAAAAGGGCGTCTGTTCCAGAACGACTTGGATATGAAGATGTGCTGAAGCTTGCAGAGTTTTCATTCTGGGAGACTCTTTTCACCTGCAGCTTCTTCATTAACGACGTCTGAAGTCGCAGATTCACGATTTTTTTTTAATCAAGTAGAGCGTAAAACAAAAAAAAAAAGTAAGAATCGCTTTAAAAAAAAATCGATCTCAGAGTAATTTTAAATGTCTAAACTAAACAAAGCGAATGCTGTCAACGCAAATAAATAAATCTGTAAAATAAAGCGTAACGGCAGGTTCTGATTTTCAAAGTAAAATGATCGAGTGTCGGATAACCCTTTGATCTGTTTTCAAAACCTTTCCAGTGGTTTTTCATTTTTAGGCAAAATTTTCAAGGACAACGTTTCTGCAGAGCTTAGTAGTTAATCAGAAATTCACCTCTGGGTGGGCGGGGCTTCTAACTTTCAAAAATGTAGTGAGCGATATCAGAGCAATCCAGCCGTCCAGTTCTGATCCAGATTCCAGCTCAGATGAGGAGAACAAAGACGTTCACGGATCTGCTTGTCTGACAGAGGATGCACCTGAAAGGGGCGGAGCAGGGAGCTTGTGGCCCCGCCCAGAGTATTTTCTAGGTCACGAATACAATCTTTTTCAAACGGCCTCTTTTCGTCCGCTCCTGAGTCACAACGATTTGAATAGAGAAATACTCAGAAAAGTAATTTTTAGCTTATCTGCCCTTCGTCATCAGTAAAATGTAACAAGAACTTGTTAAAAAAAACAAAAAGATGATTTTCATCAGAGAGGGTTTTTAAACATGCTGCCGGGTTTCCTGTTGTCTTGAAAAGCTTCTCTGAAAGTGAACTTCTAGCAGAGATTATTTATCATATGTTGGAATGTAATTTGGTAGTTTTTTCCCTCACAGGCAGTTCCACTTCTACAGTTTGTGACGGATGCAGAACAGACGATGTGGAGAAAAAAAACAAACTTTTTTGTGCGTCTTCACTGGGTGTTAAGGTCGTTTCCACCGTCTTTTGTGACGTTTGGCACCAGCTGATGGTGATTAATGTTCCATTTCTGGTAAGAATCCACATTTGATCAGTGAATCGCGTCGCCGCCTAACTGACGATTCTCCGTCTCTGCCGTCTCAGACCCGCAGACGTCCGGTTCCGGCCCACGCCAACTCACCCAGTTTGTCGGCGAGCTTCTGGGCCAGCGCTCCTTTTCCTGAGGCCAGGTTTCCGTCCACAGAGATGATCTTGCTGGACTGCGTCAGTCGGGGCGTGGTCCTCTCCCCGAGAGCATACGCCCACCAGCCGTACTCCAGACGTTTGGCGGCGCTCACGTGAAGCTTCGCCTGCAGAAGCAAACAGGTTCGTTCATCCGAGGCAACAGTGCAGCAGAACCCTCTGGATGAGGCTTTTGGGGGTAAATCAGCTCTGAGGGGCGAGTTGGGTCTCAGATTGCAGAGATGATAATTATTTACATTCCTGAGAACACAACATTTAAAGAAAAACAGATAAAATATGTCTTTTTCTAGTTTGTTTTTAAATAAAGTAGACTCTGCTCCACATATAACAGATCTAACTTTATTTGCATTGAGAAGCTTCAGGTTTATTTATTTATTTTAAAATATTACAAACTGTTAATGAATAACATTGTTCATTAAACAGCCTATTTAGTCACTTACATAGTTTACATTCTAAATAATATTTGTACATGCTCCAAGAGGAAACTGCAGATGTTTCTTATGCCTTCCAGCAAGAATCCTCAGTTCAGGTCCTCAGGAAACACCATCCGGCGTGTTTTCCATCCCAGAATTCCACGCTGCACTCAGACGCAGCTGGTTTTAATTGCAGCCTTTATAATGTTTTTGCAAAGGAAGACGGTGAGCTGAACTACAGTGGCATGGAAACATGCAGGACGCTGCTCTCCACAGTCAAACTGAAGCTACGGTTTCTCAAATGTAGGAATGATGGGAAACAAAGATGGAGTCCAGCACTGCCGAATGTTTAAAGCTCGCGAGACCTTTTCTTTGAGGGAAAAGTGATGTTTCTACTTTCAAAAATTCCTTTTGATTCAAGTAACGTCCCAGTTTGGATCGAAGGTAACAAACTAGTGAGCAGAAGCGGTGCTAATTTTGCTAGCGGCGTTAGCCTGCCCTTGTGAGTCGGGGATTTCGCGACGCTTAAACCGGGAAGTACCGGTTCGGTTCCGGGGCTCACCTTCTGGGCCGCGCGCCCCGCTTCGAGAGCGAAACCCCCCGCTGGGAGCAGCAGGCGGGTCACCCTTAGAGCCATGGTTCAGCGTCCTCCAACAGTGACCTGAGGTCCACAACACTGAGGCCCTGTGACGTCACGAGGGGGGTCCAGCAGACGTTTGAGGCTGCCCGGTAAGTGCCTGTCTTAAATCCACTTTTTAACGGGGGGAAAGAACGTTTTTAATGTAACTTTTATACATTGACTCGATCAAAATGACGTTCTACAGTTTAATACCTTTTATCGCCATTTCTTCTTTACAACCCAAAGAAAAAACACATTTGACTGAATTCCTTGTAGGGATGATGGGACACCCTTTGCCCCTCTCATCAGTCAAAGCGGCATTTCAGCTTTTCAAACAGCAGAGGGCGCCATTGATTCTTTGGCCTTTGTAAGCAATGCAGTGACAGAAAAGTTTAATCAAACTTTTACAAGACGAAAGTAGAGCATTGTTAAATTTAATTCAACTAAAATTAAGAAATATGCGGATTTAAGCTGCTGTATTAAAACCCTAAGAAAAAAGGAAATTCTTTTTAAATCATTTTCGTTTTTAAGGTTTTTAGGTTAATGAGCAAATATTTTGCTCATAAATATAAATACATTTTTGGTCACACCTGTTCTTACTGGAAAAATGTCAAAATACACCTTTAATTTAAGAAAAAAATATAAATGCAAGAAAGAAGCAAAAAAATCACAAACAAAATAGTTGTTTTTTTTTGGTTTTTCCATGTATGAATGTTGCCTTTTTCTTTCATTAATTCCTTATCTATGGAATTAATTGGGTTTAGTTTTAACATTAAAATGCTTAGACAAAACAAAATGCATTTATGGGATTGTTTTGAGTTATTCTTATTCTTTTTTTTTTACAATGTTATTAAAAAAAAGCACTTTTCACAAAATAAGGATCCTTCAAGGCTGCACGGTGGCGCAGTGGTTAGCGCTCTTGCCTCACAGCAAGAAGGCCCCTGGTTCAAGGCCCGTCTGGGGGACATGAAACAGAACGTCAATGGGGGACCTTTCTGTGTGGAGTTTGCATGTTCTCCCCGTGCATGTGTGGGTTCTCTCCGGCTTCCTCCAACCGTCCAAAAACAAGCTTCATAGGTCAATTGGCAACTCTAAATGTGTGTGTGATTGAGGCCCTGTGACAGACTGGCGAACAGTCCAGGGTGTACCCTGCCTTCGCCCACAAATGCCTGGGATTGGCTCTGGCAGCCCCGTTACCCCGAAAGGGATAAAACGGCAGAGAATGAATGAATGAAAGGAACCTTCATATCAAGTTGCTATAAAGAAACATTCCTGACATCCAGAATCTACAAATGTTCAAAAGAAACCCAAACTACTTTAAAACATTTATGTGCTAAATCAGTTTTATTTGTAAAATTATTGCTAGAGAAGTGATGGTGTGTAACCATCAATATTGAGCTCTTTATGTAAGAAAAAGTTCTATATATTTTCAATTGTTTTCTTTTATTAATGACCTAATTCTGTAATTTCCTGTTGTTGTTTTTTAATCTGCTGTAACAAGAATTTCTCTCATGGGATCAGTATCGTTTAATCCTTTTAAAGTGAAAAGCATTTATTGGTTTGGCGGATGCTTTTTCCCTTAAACGAGTTACAGGTTTGACACAGTTTAAGTCCGGATCTGATCAAGCGTCCAGCCTAATGGCTGTCAGCACTGAGATTTGAACCTTTGCCTTCCTGGTGGGTGGAGGTTGGTGCTTCCCTGAAGGTCAGAGGTCATGTGTGTAGCAGTTTATGTTTAGGCTCTCTGAGACTGCAGGCAAAATAAACCATTTGGAGTTTTAAGTTTTTTTTTGAGCCTGGTTGTCATGGTGACGGTGGGTGATGGGCGGAGTCACCTGTTTTGATGTGCATTAGCGGCCGTCTGTGGCAGGACGTTTCCTCCACTGTTGGATTTTCCCACAGATGTAAAAATGAAACGTTTGGGGTCTGATTGCGCAGCCTGCTCGCGTCGACGCCACGCTTTCCCGTCCAACTGTTCTGGCTGGAATTCCCGTCGTGCGGTTTCTCCTCCAGGAACGAGTCCGGCACATTCTTTCTGTTGGAAACTGTCCACACGGTCACAGAAACACTGTTTCTGTGGACATGTGCAGGAAGTCGAGTAATTTAGAAGCAGTAAAACAACAATACTCCACTTTGAGGGGTCCACGCTGCAGCCCCAGGAGGCGGGCTGGGCCGGGTCAGAACTCTGCTGACTCAGACGCTGCCAGGTTTCTGCTGGTTTCACTGCAGGTTCTGTTGCTCGGGTCGAGCCGGCAGGTATGAGACTTGCAGTTTGTCCAGACAACGGCCCAAAACCGGGATTTCCCGCTGGAGCTGGAGGTGCCGTGAAGGTTTCAGGAGGACTGAGGCCTTCAGGGGGGAGTCCCCCCAGAGGAGAACATCCCACCTGAACCATCCTGGAGGCTTTCTGGACCGGCGCAGAACCGACCCAACTAATGATACCAGCTGTGACTGCGATAGCTTTGAGTACCGACAGCGAATCACCTCCTGCATTCATTCCCAGTGAAATCATCATGACTCATAGACGGCTCAGTACTTGGAGGATTTAGTCTGAGCTCTTAGCAAACCGTTGCCATGGCAACTGTGAAAAGTCTTATAGTACATTTTGTGTATTTTCCATGTATGAAATTTTTTTCGTGTAACATGGGTGATAGACGTAAGTCATAAGTGTTTCTTGCTCGTCGACGTGCGCAGATGTCCGTTGAGGGTTTCGGCCGAAGGGCCTTTACGTGACGTCAGTTTTGAGTTGTTCAAAATTTGGGTCGACTGAGAAGTACGCAGTTTACGCATATTACGCACATAAATTTGTGTCTTTCCACGACCGCTTCTCGTACGTCTAACAGACTTTTCATGCATGTGCCACCAATGTATTCCTTGTATATCGCGTTGCAGAACGTAGTAGCTTCAGACGTTCCACCTCCAGACTTGTCCTGCAGTCGTGTTCTGGTATGAACAGAGCCGGTACAGATGCTGAATGTTTCACTCAAATGGCTTCAACCAAAGACGGTGTTTTATTTAACTGTAAATCAGCAGATAATTGGCATATTAAGTTATTAACTCCTTTGTGGCTGTGACCAATTGGAAGATGCTACAGGCTCCACCTCAATGCAGTTGAACCAGCAAAGGGTGCTGAGCATTGACTGAGGACTGGATTGAGTAACCCCCCCCACCCCCACCCCCCTGCCATTCCAAACAGGAAGTACTTTTTGGTTCCAAGAAGCCAAAATCCCATTGACTTCTAGCGAGAAATAAACGCCTGTTTCCAAGTCATTCTATTGGTCAGAAGAACCATTTTTGATCGGCTAACTTTTTTTCCCAACATATTTTTGTCCATCCCCTTTTTTTCACGATATATTTCCTATAGAGCAAGTTATAAACTGACCAATCGGATGCCTTAATTAAAGTAGGCGGTGCCTCCAGGCCACCATGTCAGTATTGGAAATGATTGACAGCCCTCTTTCAAGTGGTAGGGGGTGTGGCATTCTTATAAGCCCACTCCTGATTGGAGAGAGTGGTTGCCATAGGAACGATAACTCAGACAACGGACCAGTCGCTGCTGACGGAGGATGTCTGGTTCTAACAAGGCTGTGCCAGCGTAACAAGAACAAGGCGACTGAATGGACTTGACCTGGTTAGAGCTGGATGTTAACCGTTTCCTAAGGTTGACGTCACACTAACTCGGTCCAGCCCCCTATGGCGTTGAGCCAGAGACGTGCTGGTCGTGCGTCACGATCCTGACTTGGAAACATTCACAGATCAGAAACGCTTCATGTTGCTTTTTTCAAAACGTCCTGCCTGTATTCTTATTGTTGTTGTTGTTTTTTTTTACCATAGAGGTTTGGATCCATTGAAGGCTCACATTCACAGAATTCCGTGTCACTTGTTGGGTTTTGCTGTGATGTTGGGGAGAAAGGAAACAAAACGTCCTTTGATACACCAAACACAAACTGCCCCAAAAAGGGGATTTTTGGTTGCCAGCGAGCGACTCATTTGGCTACATTATAAATCATCACTGCAGGCTGTGGAATAATGTGTTAAATGGGTGTGGCCAAAGGTAGTTTTCGTCTAGGGAGTGGGGCTACTCTTTGTAAATGTCTGATTTTTGCAGAGAAGCTGCGTTGTTTCCGAGTCAAGTTGAAGGAAAACAAAATGGGGAAGAGAAAACGTCATGTGTGGTCTTTCATGAAGCATGCTTTGTTTCTGGGGGAAATGTGTCCAAAGCCCTTCAGCTTTCCCGCTCGAGTCTCTTTGGCTCCCGGACAAGTAGCTTTCTCTGCTAATAACGCCACGCCGCAGCCGTCTGATGAGCAGGAGCAATCAGCGGCGGCGTTAAATAAGCTGACGTTCACGCTAATGGGGGCTGCGGCTGGAGGGGTCACGGCGCTCGCTTCCATCTCACAGCTGAAAAATCTGCCCTCCTGTTCTTCACACGCAACTCCTCCTCCTCCCAGAGGGCAGCGGTCCTGCTTCTCATCAAGCCTGAGCCTGTTTGAAAAGGACGCGGCAGCTCCGAGCGCTGATGGTCAGCAGAGGACCCGCCAGCTGCTGCTGCAGCAACAACCGCAGAAATCCTGCAGCGGGACGCCAAACTGGTCTGAACGATTCCTTTGGAACTTGAACCGACACGGTTAAAGACCAGGTGATGGTTGGTTAATGTGAAGATACTTTCAACCGGATGATCTTCAGTTTGGCTGAAAATAAAAATTTTGAAGAGACCATTTCCTACGTTCACTCCTGTTGTTGAAAAGCTCGCCAACAAAAAAGCCTCCAGCTGCTGCTGTCTTTCGACTGGTCTACGGTGGTGGCGGCGATGGTGGGGGGTCCCCTGTAAACCCCCCACCACCACAGTTTTACAATCTCCCATAGAGGAGTCCTCGCTCTGTTGGAATCCGGCTCTGGTGGGTCTTTGGAGCAGTCGTCATGGCAACGGTTGAGAAACGGAAAAGCAAATGGTTTTTTCGTCGGAGGTTGTGGTTCCATTCCTCATCCCTCACCTCGAACGAATTGCTCGGCCGTCCTCATAAAACCAGAACCTTTTTAGAAACGGACCAACCTTCAGATTAAATTACCAAAGAGTCCAGAATCTGATGGATCTCTTCTGCCATAAATTGAACAAAATTCCAGGTGAAGGTTGACATTAATTTGTGTGTCTGAGTGTTGATGAGCTCACAGCACAGGCTTTTATACTTTATCCCCTCTTAAAGAGAAAATCCTTTTTATATTTCAAGGTTATTTATAGGTGGCGTTTCCTGAACGCTCACAGGAATACAGTCCCACCGTCGTGTGGAGATACGAGGGAAGTCATTTGTAACCTCAAACCTTCAACCACCTGAACACACACCGGTGACGGCCAAAACCCCGTTCTCATGGAGCTCGCTCACATCCTTTATCGCCTCTGTAAACAGCGGCGAGCCTCATTTCCTCATAGCGTGGAGGAGTGGGCGTGGTCCGTCCCCGCTTGACTGGCAGCAGGACATTATTGTAAAGAATGTTCTAACAGCACCACGATCAAACACCAACGTTCCACACAACGTTTCTTTTTTTGTTGTTTTTCTGCATGCGAGTCGTCCCTAAACTGAACCCGACACTCCGGACGGATTCTGTTTAGCTTCAGGCAGCAGGGATCAATCATCGTCCACAACCAGCTGCCAGAAACAGCAGATATTTTCCTGTGGATGAATAACTGCAAACACTAAAAAAATAAAGAGAGAAAAAATGCTAAACTGTAAGAAAAGTGTTAAAAAAAAGTGTTTAAAAAAGATCTGTTTGTTTTGTACAATGTGTTGTGGTCCAAAGCAATGATCCAGTTGGTCCCCGCTGTGTCCGTGCAGACAGAACCCCCACCCCCCCCAGTTCTTCAGTGTAGATGTGGTCATGCTTTTTAGAAATGTTCCATGTTTTCTGGAGACTCTTGTTTCCCTGAGGGTGTGATGTAGTTCTGGATGGGATGGCAAAGACCAATCCCAATAGGAGAACCTTCACAGATTGACTTGATTGTTGTTTCCCGCCTCAAAGATGCACAACATTATTATTTGTTTGGACAAAACAGAAGCTGGTGGACTGATAGACCAGGCAGTGGTCCTTCTTTTCAAGAATGAGGAGGACCAACTAGAGAACAAACCACTCAACCTCCGTAGGAAAGTCTACTTCAGAGTAACGGAGAGGAGAATCTAGTGGAACCTTTGATGCAAGAGGAACGGTGGATCAGGTCCCCAGAGTACTTCGGGGTTCACTTATTTATTCATCGTGTTCTTTGTGAATTTGAAGCGTTCAATGTTGTCTTTTCTGTTGGAGATGCTCTTGGACAAAAAGATTTGGGGACCCTTACTAAGGGCCGTCTGGTTTTAATCAAGGGCCGTAATTTGTACTGGCGGTGGCCAGTTGGACTCTGGCAGCGATGACCTTTGTCAACAGTTCTATTCATGATCTTTATGGACTGAGATCTGACTCCTCCCAGTCAGAAGCCGGTCTGATGGTTCAGGCCAGTCAGGGCTTTGGCTTTTCTGGATGGGTAGAGATAGATCCTGCCTCAAATATAGAAATCTCAGGCTATGTCCGAATTGCTTCCCTACTCACTATACAGTGCGTTTGTTACTAGTGTTGTCTGAATCTGCAATTCCCAAATCGAGTGCCCTAGAAATTTCCCAGAAGTCTCTGCGAAAAACCAGTGTGCATCGATGCTCACTGATCAGTGAATATAGACCACAATGCATTGTCTGAGCATTTTTTTGGCAACATTTTTTTTAATAAATCAACGTTTTTTATCTTCAGAAGACAGTGGACTGATAAATGATCATTGCAAAAGGCTAATTTTAACTAGATTTTAACTTTGTGAAATCAATGACGTCATATCCATTAAAAAAAAAAGTAGTGAGCATAGGGTCCGAATTTCTTTTAAAATTCACAGCACTACTTAGCTTTTTAGTAGTTGGGGCTAGGGTGGGAATTCGGACACAAGTATCTCAGCGGTTTGTTAACAGGTTCTCAGGTCAGCGATGTGTTGCTATGGAGAAGTCTAAAACCCAGGAACCGCCCCTTTCAGGAAGAGTCTGCACTGCCAGCCCCGCCCCCAGGCTAACACACACACCTTTAACGCTTTCCTCTTATATGCAGAATATCCACATCCATCTTTGCAAATATTCAGATGTTTGTTTTCGTGGACCAAACTCAGACACGCTGTCGAGGCCGGCTCTAGGATGATGTCATGATATGGGAAACGCCCACAAGGAAGGAAAGGCGGAGCCTCAGAGATCGAGTCGTCTTACTTCTGGGTAGGAAAATGAGCTGCAAAAATAACTCATATTTCATTATTTCATAATGTGTTCTTTAGTCTGCCAAAGGTAATATCGTTTGTATGATTATAGTTTACTCTGAAAGATGAAAATCATGTCTTTTGAGTTTTTGTGGCCTATTTCTTATGAGGGAGAACAAGTGTAAAAAAAATCATTCCATTAATGCATTTCTAAGTATTTCTCCTTTTTAAATCGCTGTCATTCAAACTGTTGCAAAGAAATTTGGTTTGAATTAATGAGCTGCTGTGATGTCACAACAGCCCAGGAGCACATTGGAACCAAAAATATGTCACTTTTCACAGTTTATCGCTAAAGACATTTTGAGAATAGAGACCGTCAGACGGTGCCGCGTCATGCTCTTCACTCATGCAATACACAGCTTGGAGTAGGGAGGGTAAAGGGCAGGGCTACTCACCTCACCACCAATAGCCACGCCCACATAGAGGAGATTTTGGAAACAGAGGCTTCAGATAGACACGACGTATGTAGGGAGTAATGGCCAGTAAAGTGTGCATTTTAATAAATTGCACACACCGTGGAAGCCTGAACCTTACGCTAAGTGTGGTAACGTGACAACACGCCGCAACCTTGCGTGCAGCAGCAAAGGAAAGCTATATATATATACCATGGTCCGGGTGAATACTCGATTCTGATTGGCTGCTGGGTGTGCGTTAATACCTAATAACCGCATGGTGAAAAAAGACGTTCCGGTCAACTAGCTTAAATGTTTTGTATCACTGCGCCGGATTCTTTAAAACAACCTTTTGCTTCATCTTTTGGACAAAAACCAGCGGTAAGAGGTGAACTTTCCCTCTGAACTGATGTTTTATTCAACCCATAGGAAAGATCAGCATATATATATCGCCGAATCGTGACTGCAGCCGTGGTACGTCGCTACGCAGTTTTTGTGACAAAAGCGATCCAAATCGAAAAAAAAAGAAAAAAATTAAGGACTAAAATCTGGTTCGTATGTATTGCTTTTGTGAGTGACCATGGTATAAGCGGGTTAATGGCCTTCGAAGTATGCATTATCACTTTTCAGCGCACTTCGCAGACGCAACCGTCCGGTTTAATTTAATTTAATATACACTGTATTTTATCCCACGAAGGGAAATTCTTTCTCCGCATTTGACCCATCCCCTTGGGGAGCGGTGAGCTGCAGCCGAAACCGCGCTCGGGAGGCAGTAGCGTCAAGGGTCTTGCCTAAGGACCCACACTGGGTGATGTTAACTGCTCGCCATTGATATGGTAATTGCCCCCAGTACCATTGCTCATTCCCCTCCGGGAATCGAACCCTGGTTTCCTGCATGGTAGCTTCCCACCTTACCAACCAAGCTACCCAGCCGCAAGGCGTCCACTGCGTGCGTTAAAAAGTAATAACGCAAACTTCGTCGGCCATTAACCCTTACTTATACGCTGATGATCACGAGGTGTTACATAACGTATCAGTTTAGAGAGAAAGTTCACCGCTTGTTTTTGTCCAGATGGTGAAGCTAATTTATTTTTAAAGAAAAACATTTAAGTTACATGACCGGAACTACTTTTTTAAGGTGTGCATTATCACTTTTTCACACCTGGCAGCCAATCAGAATTGAGTATTCACCAGGACCACGGTTTAAGGCTATTTAAGACGTTTAGGTTGTGGGATTTTGGATAAAAACGTCATAACCATAATTAAAACACCACTGGGAATGTTTTAAAAAAAGAAAAGTCCTAGGAGGACTTTAAGAATAGCATGATATAATTAATATTTGCTAATCATCCGTCTGTTGTTTTCTTGTGATGGTTGAATAGAAAAGTCTGCATGTAGATGTTTTGGTAATCATCTCTAAGAAAGCACTTCCTGCAGGTCAGGTGTGCAGAAACACCAGAATCAAAGAATTCACACTTTGCTGCAGCATTTTGCTCTGGAGCAAAAGCATCAGTGGATAAATCCTCTGATTTACCCCTTCCTGGGGGATTAAATGACACTTGATTAATTTCAGAGTGGGGTTTTGACTCTAACCGTTATTAACTGCAGTTAATCTGCCTATAAAGGGGTTACAATGATATCAGATCACTAGAATTAACCCCGTCCTTTATGCGCTGCTCCATTGTTCTGCTGCTTTTTGGGCCTTTGTTGAACTTGGCAGTGAACTCCAATGTTTGGAGGGGAAACTTTGGTTTTGTAAGGGGGAAGTTTTTCAGCATGAAGTTGTATAACAGGCTGCAGTTGGACCCTTATTTTTTCTTTCACGCGGATGTTACAAAAGCCTGTCAAAAAAAAAAAAAAAAAAAAAAAGTCCAGTCCACCTTAAGCTCACACAAACTGCACACATTTCCTGAAAACGCCCCGTCAGTGAGACACAGAAAGCGACTCCGGATCGCAATAACAAGGCGGAGTAGTTAAACGGCGGCTCACTTCTGCTGCTTCACCGACATTTCTGCCGCTCCTACGAGGTCTCACCCACCAAGGTCAGCCGCGGAGGAGCTGTCACGGCGGCGGCGGCAGGCGCCTGCGCCCCCCCCCCCCCGGCTCCTTTGTCTCCAAGTCCAAACTTTTTTTTTCTTTTCTTTTTTTTCCCTCTCCCCTCAAACATGGACCTGACTGCGTGAACCGCCCGCCGACAGAACCTGGACTTGTCTCCGCGTGGATGGATTTAAAGTGTCGGAACTAGTTGGTCGTAGTTGTGCCGCGTGCCACCATGTTGAGTAACCCGGGAACGTACGCCAACAAGAAGAGGAAGAAGCCTGTCCTCAAGCAGTAAGACCGCCGCGCTTTGTCTCCACACACATGTGCCTACGTCTGGGGGCTGAAACTCTACGGTTTTACTGTAAACTTTATACAGTTCAACCAATTTAAACATTCCGAAGTGCCAAATTATTTCTCCTTTCCCCCAAAACCTCAGTCATTATGGGTGAATAATAACGTTTTAAACTAGGAGTGTGAAGGGAGTTGCAGTTAAGGTAGACCGCGGGCTGTCCCGGGTCACGTTGTTGCCACGTTCGCTTTCTGAGATTAACAGAAAACGTTGTGGTCGTATGAATATTTTTTTCTTGTGATCTTTCAGGCCGTTCTGAGCTCAGAAAGTTGCTTCTCCTCCCAATTAGTCCGTCTCCGTCTCTGGGGCCACCTTAAGAACGGAGTTTATCTGGATCTGGCACGGACATCTTGGCCTCGCGCATTAATCAAGTTGGAGATTCGGCTGCTGCTCTCACGCGATGCTCGGCGAGGGAGGGGCGCGAGGCAGGAGCGCGCGAGCCTCGGACTCTGTTATTGTAATGTGATATGAGCTCGCGCGTCTGCTTATCGTGTGTCCTAGCTTAGGACAAAAAAAGCATGTAGACTTTTCGGAAAAGTTTAAAATAGAAAAAAGTGACCCATTCTAGAAATTTCTAAGAGATTCGATTTGTCTGAGTTTGTGTGCGCGTGCGTGTGAGCGCAATGTATTCCAATGTTTAACAAAATAAAACCAATCATGCCAAAAAATAAACAACTAAACAAAAAACAGTTCCGTTCTTAGCAGACTAATTCCTGGTTTCCACTGAGCGGTCTGGTATGGTACGGTCCAGTCCGGTGTTTCTGACCTATTAGCTCGACCAAATTGAACCTTTTTTTTTGGGCCCCCATTGGTTGTTGGTCCAAAAAAAAATTGGAACGGACCAGTTAGGGCGGAGCTACTGTTGAAACCAATTGATTGGCTTAAGGTCATTATGACTATAGAAAGCGGCTGTATTCCTATTCGCCGCCCGCAATCTTCTCTCAAACAACATTTAAAGTTTTGGATCTATGAAGAACCAAACAGAAAAATGTTGGATGACCTCCATTGTTGTTGTTGAGGGCTTCACCCACATGCGCCGTGACGGTCCAACTTTGAATGGAAATGCTCACCTGAATTGCCGGGACCATTCTAAACCGGACCGGACCACTCAGTGGTTTTAATGTAACCAAAGACCCAGAAGCTGTTTAGCTCCAGGTTGTGGTTCCTAGCAGTTATGAAAGTCTGGTTTTATTTCTGAACTGTATTGGCTTTTAACCACAGTTCTCTTGAGACTCTGGTCAGATCAGATCCAGATTGATGTGATTCATTGGGATACGGTCAACAATGACATTGCGTCATCTTACGTATGGAACCATAAGTTCGTGTTCCTCTTCCAAAAAAAGAATGCACTCGAAAAGTTAAAGCATCAATTCATTTAAGTTGTTTTAATTTTTTTCTGAGTGCTGTTGTTAAAACGGTTTCCGGAAAATACCATCAAATCAATCAAAGGTTTATCCTCTGTTTAATTTAATCATTTTTACCCATCATGCAACTATGACATAAACGATTGTATTCACTTCTATTGCTCAATTTGTATCATAAACTATCATAAAATTTAACTAATTTTCTGAAGGAAAGTTGGTCTTCGTGTTTTAATTAACACTTGATAACAGTAAAATAGATCATCATCATCAGCAAACGTATAGATTCTTCTACGAGCAGTCTAAGCTTTTCACAGTACCTCCTGTTTATTCTTGCTCCAAATATTAGAGTTATGACTGATAACAGGCAAGTTTGCAGCAGTTCGATCTAGGCAGTTGACGATGTTTGCTGTAAACCATCGGGATGGACGATGATATTGTCCGGGGGGTATTTTTAAGTTTTTGTTATTATATTATTTGTTATTTTACTCTATTACTTCATTAATTTTATTTCCCAATTAATGACTCATCCGCGATGATCCAGTATAAACTGAGGGAAGTGACTTTAACAAACAAAAACATAACAAACAAAATAGAAAAGAAGTAGTCCGCTCCATGCCAGTCTTTAAAAAACGTTCAAACAATCTTGTGGATTTGTGTTTCCAGTCGTGTCCCGACAAAATAAAGGCTGATTTTATTCCCACATATTTACGTGCAGTCAAGATGCAGATTGCTGCGTTTCCCGCATGGATTTTATGTTAATCAAAGGCTAAATGTTGTTAGCGCGTGTTAGCCTCTCTTATTAGTCCTGGCTTCTTCCAGCTCCGTTCTTTAACAGAAAAAGCACTGACCACACAAAATTAAAATGATAAGTGAACAGGCACTTCATAATAACCGTAGCATTAATAAAAGAAGATCATCTCGTATATTACCGAGCTGCCCAGATATCTATGTATGTAGCCTCTCAGCGGAACTCATTTCCTCTACCGGTATTTCAAACACTACTGCGCATGTGTAAATGATTTATTCCGACCGAAAGTGTGACCCATGTGAACGTTTGTTTATAATTGGAAAGTTTTTCTGGGCCCATCTACACGGTTGGATTATAATCCGACCATTGATCCGATCAAGATATTTTGCACACCGCGGCTTATGGTGTCGACTCGCAGCGTGGCGGGGGCGTGACATCACGATGGTGTCTCTCCATCGTGATGTCAGTCAGCCATCACGATGGTATCGTCCATCGGCACAACCCTAGTGTGATCGTCCCGTCTGTTTTTCTTTTTTCAGCTGACACTTCTGCTGAATCTCATTGAGGTCCAGAAATCTCCGCTAAGTCTCGTCATTTATTCAGTCACAAAAGGAAAAGTCTTTTCTGGACCTAAATGATGTTTAGAGTGGGGCCAGGTTTGGTTGATCCAGAATTGTGAAGCTGAATTTGGTTCCTCGTCTGGTTTCTTTGCTTTGCTTCATTGAATCTTAAAGTTTCGCTGTGGAAATGGGTCTCCAGATGTGTTGGATTGCTGAAGTTTAGATGTCCCTTCTTTCACCTCATGGTCTGGTCGGTAGCATCAAGCTCTGGATCATCTGAGCTGCTGCTCTCGTAATGTTGTGTGCGGCATCTCATCAGAACCAACAGCAGAACAGCAGCAAGCTCCGCCTCCAAAATCTTAAGCGTGTTCAGCTCTCAAAGTTCATTACGGGTCAAGTAGACCACGTCAAGCATGAGGGAAGTCACTGAACTTCTAGATATTTTATTGTGGTTTTATCGTGTTCTAATGAGGATTCCTTCACAAACATAAACAATGTATAACTGTAACTCCCAGAATGCATCACGAGCCAGCGTCCGACTCTGGAGATGTTGGTCTGGAGGGGCAGCTGGCCTGCGCCGCACAAAGCCTCCATTAAGAGCAACTGTAAAAAGCTGCGGCCGGCTCGCTGCAGACTCCGTCCACATTCTCCTTTTTATTAGCAGGACGCCTGGCGAGTACAGACCTCGTCTCTGTGCGTCCTGCAAACAGGCCGGCTTCATGTCACAGTCCTAACCTAGAACCTCTGCTTTCATTGTTCTTCTCTTTTATTCCAGCGCTGTAGAGGGGAGACATGGCGGAAGTATGGAGCTACAAAAGGGCTGCATGGAGAAAAACTTACCATAAATCATTTAAAAACTACAAATTGGACTATTTTCATAGTTTCATAGTCATTGTTTGGGTTTTTCTTTTGTGTAAGGCTAATTATTGGTCTTAATAGGACGGAAAGGCCATATTATGATTTAATAATTATTCTCTGTGCTTTTAAAAAATCTGTCATTTGAGTTGTATGGAAAAACATGGGCGCCATATTGAAATAAAACGAATATCAGTTTAAAAAGTACAGTTCAAAGTAGATCACGTACAGTTTTCCCCCTGTAATAATAATTTAGAGAGAGTCTGCAAAGTAGTTTAAATTCCCCCTGATATGCGTTCTAACCTTAACTACAACAAACGTTTGACGGCTGTGCTTGCAAACAAAGCTTTGCCACCAAGTATTAAGTGCTTTTGGATAGAGGGATGAAATACCTATTTCCCTCAGTGAAATACAAATAAATTAATATAAATTCTCTAAAGTTATTTTGTCTCTCCATTTTAGAATACATCTGCAATTAAAAGTATAGACTGATCATGTCTTTATTACTGGGCGAACCAACTAAATCCACAAGGGATCAAATACTTTTTACTCTCACTGTAGTTCCCGGGGTGGCTTCTCAAAGATGGCGACTTAAAATCGTAGAAGTCTGTTCTGAACTAAATCCCAAAAATGCTAATGAATGCGAGCATGCTAATGTGGGCGTGGCAGGAGTACTTTTCAAGTTGCTATGGATACTTTAATGTTCACAGTTCAAAACAGGAAGTTGTGCCGGGACGTATTCCAGTTAGAGAGGCTTTTATTTTTGAAACAAAGCTGGGGGTTTAATTCAATCCAGAATCTTTTTAGATCTATTGCACAGATTATTGACGAAAAAGAAATGTACTCTAAAAGTTGAACCTAAATAAACTTAAAAATTGCAAATAAGTAAAGTGTTTAAAAACAAAATAAAAAATAGTAAAAGCTTAAATAAATGAAATACTGAGAGAACCACACATTATCTGTCAATTTAAGAGCCAGAAAATGAAAATAAAAACTTTTAATTTGACCTCAGGAGTCGTAAACTGCAGTCGACCCTTTGACCTCAGAGGGGCCGTTCCATTCAAAACCTTGAAATCTTATCATCTCCTCCACCGTTGTAAAGATGCAGGGCGGTGGAGGAGTTTGGGTTTCTGTTCCTGCCTTCGCCCACTATTAGGTGTATTTGTGTACGTGTTATTTAGCACATCCGAATGCTTAAAAAACTCACAGAGAACCTGTTTTGGTCCTTTCTTATCTCGTCCTGCTGATATCAGTGGCGGCGACGGCATTCCTGCAGGTCGCTTTGTGAACTTCTCCGTTGGACAGTCGGAGTTAATTATAGTGCCGTGCGCTAATTTAATCTCGGCCAGGACAGGGCTGCCCTCTGTGTCTGCTGGAGTCGTTTTAGGCCCAACGCTAAAGCACCAGCATGCAATTACACGGCCTGCAAGGGTAGCGCCGTCAGAAAGCTGGAACGGGCGCGTTCTTTCTGATGGGAGGCGTGGTTCACGCTGGCCTCTGCGTCACCTTTTTATCATGTCTTCAAGCATTTTTTATATTTTTTTTGAAAGACTGATAAGTCCTAACTCAACAAGGAGAAACTGGAAGACGTGAACCAGGGAGGAGATTCCTCATCGCTGTCTGGATATTATCACGATTTACACAAAGAAAGACCGGGAGTCTATTAAGAAAAAGGCTGAAAAGATAAGCTTTTGTTTGGAGGTTATAAATCTATTCATCAGTTCATGACAGGACACAAAGAGGAACAACTGATTTGACAATCTCTTGTTAGTTATTTCTACACTACTGCTTAACAAAACTAATTTAAGGAAATAAAAAACTTGTATCAGTTGAATTTGAGTCTTCACGTGGTCAATCTACTGTTCCAATTCTATTCTGGTGAACTGTTTCTGAATGATGGATGCAACCGATAACAGTTTGTAACTATTTAATACATGTTGTCAGCAAAAAGATCACAGCCTCTGTATGCAAATGATGCATAAAGGAACTAAATCATTCAGATTAAAATATGAGCAGACAACATTTTTTTAAATTTTTTGGACGAGACGTGTTAATCCGTAGTTTTCCGAGCCAAAAACGTATGCTAGATACATTTAGAGGTTTAATATAAGTTTATTTTTTGCTTGTATATCCCCTGGCGTTTATTTTGAACATTCGATGTACAGTTTATTGTTCTTTGTTCTTTTGCTGTATGTCACTTTTGTTCTGCATAAATAAAAAAAAACATAAATAAAAAAAAAACATCTAGAGGTTTGGGAACAGACATATTGGCTTGCATCTTTATTTTAAGACCAGACAAATGTCCAATAAAATCTTTCTTTATTTAGTCATTGATGCTAACACGTAGGACACGTGTGTCAAACTCAAGGCCCGCAGACCAAATGTGGCCCGCCATGTCATTTTATGTGGCCCACGAGAGCATAAAAGTTTTTAATTTCTTAAGAGTAAAAATTGGTGTGTATTTATTAATATTTAAAGGGAATTGGACTTGAAATATCGGATTGGGCAACTATACATTTGGACTTAAACACTGTCACTATATCCTAACCTAACAGAATCAAATTTAAAAGGATTTATGCTAACAAGTAACAAGCAAACATGTCTTTTCTATGCGACCTAATTTGCCACTTTAAAAAGTTATAGTAAACAAATAATGAGTTATTTAACATTAAGGAGTAGTTAAATTTTTTTTTCAGTACATTTAGCTACATGCATAAGTTATAACTGGCCCTTTGAGGACAACCACTATGCTGATGTGGCCCTCAGTCAAAATGTTAGACACCCCTGACGTAACCAACAGGTGTTGGGTTTTCTGAACAAACATGCTAGTCTGTACTTTTTTATACGAAGCTAGCTAAATATTACAAAATGATGCTAAAAAATGATCCTACTTCAGTAACCAAAAAAGAGGTTTCTCTTTTTTTCCAGTATTGATGCCAGAATTTTTTTCATACGACACTAGCTAAAAAAAAGATGCTAATTTAGTGGATTCTGAACGGATGGTGACTTTTCTTTCTATAGCAGGACCAGACGAATTTGTAATCGAGTAGTTTCTTTTCGATCGTAGCACTTAGCCGGTGTAATCAAAAGCTGTTAAGTTAATATTAGTTAGCTGTTAGTTAAGGCTAATCCAGTGAATTGTGAACAGACATATTAACACCGGTGACGCCTAAATAACCCGCGCTCTTTGACATACCGTAACTCATCAACCATTCACGCGATCAACGTGAATCCACTGATTCTGATGCAGTGAAAAGCTACTTTCCATGCACCACAATAAACGTAACGTGTTGGATAACGGCGAAAAGCTTACATTACATTAATTGCAGAAACGTCGGAGGAGTTAGCGTGGTCAAAAGAATGTAAACACTGGAGTTAAAGCTTTGGGGTTAAAGGGTGAATGACTTGGGTCTCAATTTAAAACCTCATAAGTGTGTAATCGAGTCGTTTCTATTTTTGCTATTGATGCTAACACGTAACCAGTGAAATCACTCTGTAGTGGTTTCTTTGAAAACATGGCTAGTCTATTGCACTTTTATAAAATTCCCTCCCATAAGAAATGTTAAGACTTTTGTTTGAAAACAGAAATACTGGTTGCCACCATCCGTATTTTCAACCCTACTAGGGCTGCACAATAAGAGAAAAACTAGCAATATGCGATATTAATGATCAATATGGTGATGGCAATATATCTTGTGATATATGAACAAATGGAAAAACCAAAACATAATTTCCATTTCACTTTAACAGTTTAATTTAAATAATAGTTAACCCTCGTCTACATAGTAGGCCAACATAAAAGAGCTCTGGCCCATTGGTCAACAAGGCGTCCATCTGATTGGTCAAATGGATTAATGAATATATTTTTTTCGTTAAATATTTCAAGGGGCCATAAGATTGTTTTAGCAATTTTAAGGTTAACATTAATTGCAATTTTCGTGATTATGCGTATTGCACAGCTTGATATCACGATAACGATAAATTTGCGATTTATTATGCAGGGCTAAATCCGACCCCATGAAATGGCAAACAAGCAGTTGTCTAACCCAAAAAAAACTTAGTAACATGAGCCTGGATGCTAACCCCTTTGCCAAAAATATGGCTAACTGAGTACTTTTAACATAAAACTAATAGCCAATTGAAGAATTGACTCGATGCTAAGAACAAGCATGGGTCAGTGGGTTCTGTTGTTCTTCAGAAGTGCTTTTCCTCTTTCAATCTTCCAGAAAAGCCACGTTTGGATCTTTGTTGTTTTTAAGTCTTTAGGCACAAACTTTTCTCCACATTTCTTATTTAAAATATCTGTAAACGTTGTTGTTCCTTCCGCGGGAATGTGTTTTTTTTCTCTGCCAATAGCAGGTTATTCTGTTCAGAAGCATGTATTCGCTTTCTGTATTGTGTTTCACCTCCCAGTGCGTGAGCTTCTTGTGAGGGGGGGCCGCCTCTGAGGTCTGCTGCGCTCGTGTTTGTCGCATTTCTAAACCTGAGTCGTCCTGGATGGAGCGTGGCGACGGCAGAGGCAGAGGTCGTCCGGTTCATGCCCGTGCAGCGCCGCTCCGCCATGTGATCCTCAAAATAAAGGGGGAAGCAGCAGCTTTTTAGTTTTCCTCTGAAGAACTCCTCCATGAGAGCCAGTTTAGTGGTTCAGGAGGAAATGTAATACCCTGACATTAACTCAAGTTTCTGAAAAACGTTCTTAAAGGGGGAAGAAAAAACGCACAAGGCGGCCAAAAAATATGTTAGGAGTTAAGCAATTCAAGATAAAAATAAAAAATAAAATAACAGAGTGTTTAAGTTTGATTCGAGATCGTTTTGGATTGGACGGGTAAAGTAGGCGTCGAAATGCAAAATGCTAATGGTTTAACCCGTTAAAACCGGACCTGTCACTGGTGGCGACAAAGTGACATACACTCTTCGTATCACCGTAACTCTTCAACGCTTAATGCAGTTTCAATGTGTTCCAACCTATAAGAAAGCGTTAGTCTGCTAGAATTTCGTGAATTGCGTAAATGGTTGAAGAGTTACGGTAAACAGCTGTTTATTTCTCTATTGAGGTCTATGGGATTTTGGCCTTTTGGAGCCAGCAGGTAGTTTTCATGAATGTCGGCGGTAACGTTGACTGTTTCTATAAGAGATGCTTTAACAGTGATGTCTGGTTTCCAGGTAAAAAACGTGAACCTTTGTGGTAGGGCTGCACGACATGAGGGAAACTTGCGAAATGCGATATCAGTGATCAATATTGCGATGACGATATAACTTGCGCTATGTGAACAAATAGCAAAACAACCAAAAACATTTCCATTTGAATGCAACAGTTTAAAAATTATACTCCAAATGACCCTCATCGACATAGGAGGCGAACATTTAAGATCAAAGAGATCCATCTGATTGGTCAACAACAGGAAGGCGTCCATCTGATTGGTCAAATGCATAAATGGATTTATTTGATTTGTTACTTCAAGCTGCCATATGATTGTTTTAGCACATTTAAGGTAACCAGGTAACACTTTATAATAAGAGTTCCTAATAAACCATTTATAAGACATTAACAAGCACTAGTTATGTTTTAATAAATTACTTATAAGTACATCAATAAGCATTTTTAAATGTCTTACAACTGACTTACACATTTAAATAAGCTGTTTATAAATACATTAAAATATTCCGTAATAAACTACTTAAAAGACATTAACTAGCATAAGTAATGTGGTATTAAGCTGCTTATAAAGACTTTTATTAGCATTTGTTGATCCTATTCACAAGCTATTTATAAATTACTTCTATATGAATAATAAACAGTTTATTGAGTGTTTTACACCCCCCCCCCCCAATTTAAAGCGTGACCAAATATGGAGTGATCCTCACAAGCCATTTCTAAATTGGTTGTGGACAGTTACTGCCCCTTGGAAAAGGGCAGATTCTGAGGGCAAACATTTTAAAGTTTATTAAAAGTGGTTTAGTTCACAGTGTTATAAGGCACTAAGGCACAATCTGTAAAGGACAGTATGTGTGTCTCTTCTTTCACAATGTTGTTGTGACGTGTTAAAGACTTGTTATATATTTGTGGCTGTGGTTAGTGTTATAAAGGTCATTTTTTTATACTCTGTACTCTGTGGTTCTTTGTGGCAAAACATAGCCCACAGTTTAGGAGGCTGCAGAACACTGAAACTGTCAATGAAGGTTCTCGTTCATCCAGGTAGTGTATATATAGTGTTGAGTTTGAGTCACATCAGCTGGACTTAGAAAAATGTAAGTCCAGTTTGACATGGAAACTGTTAATGCATTTATTAATCCCATACAAGCAATTTAGAAATAACTTGTAAATAGGATTAACAAATGCTAATAAATGTCTTTATAAGCAGCTTAATGGCATATTACCCATGCTTGTTAATGTCCTATAAGTAGTGTATTAAGGAATATTTTAATGTATTTACAGACTATTTAAACTTGTAAGTCAGTTGTAAGACATTTACAAATGCTAAGTGATATAAGCAGCTTAATAAAACATTACTAGTGCTTGTTAATGTCTTATAATTGGTTTATTAGGGACTCTTATTATAAAGAGTTACCTAAATGGGCGATATATTGTGCAGGTCTACTTTATGGGGGGAAAAAACGTCTACCTGCTTCCTCTGTTCATTACTGTTCATGGAAGCCCAGAGTCGTCCAGCAGCTCCTCCAGCAACTGCGTTTAATATTAGTCATTTTAAGAACTTCCTGTCCTGAACCTCACGAACATGCTGAGAGCAGAGCTGGCAGTCCAAAACAAACAGCTCATTATCAGCTGGTAGACGTTTCTTCACTCAGGAAGGGGTTTGGGAAATCACCAGTTGCTGTTAAGGTTGTTGTTCTGGAGTTCTGCCCTTCCCTAACCCTTGTGCTATCCTAGGCACGTTAACATTGGGAGTTGGGTCATCTAGACCCACTAAAGTTTTTTCTTCAATGATTTGTGATCTTCACTGGTGTCCATGGATTACATGAAATCCTCTCCACCTTTGTCATGGTAGGAATAACATGTCAACGGTAACGGTGAGGTCATCGGATAGCACAAGGTTAAGGAGACATGAACCAAACCAGCGACTGTCAGAATGTCCTCTGGACCCATTGGTTTGTTTTAGCAGCTGCTGCACACCCCTGTACTCGTCCGATTGAAAAGGAACAGGCGTGTTCATGTGTTTGAAGTCAGCAAAATGAGAGAAAATAGGCTGAGATGGACAGCACCTGATGTTTAAACAAAAAACAACTGGAGAGAAAATGCAGAAGCAGCTTGTTGATAAACAGCTTGACCGATTCTTTTCTTTATTTTTGGTCCAAGTTTCTCACATTTAAACGTCAGAATGTTATTCATTTTCATATTTTCCACTTCTGTGGTAAATCTTCTGCAGTACTCGTATCTTAAAGCTGTAATGTCGGCCCATATCATGAAACCTCCACCGCTGCTGAGATTTGGTTAAAGACCTGGTTCTGGTCTTTAAAAACCAAACATGGCGTATTTCCAGAACACGGTTCCTGAGGGTCTGCGGTTTGGTCGGATGACTCTCAGCTGTGTTTTCATGACTTGTGTCGTCTTTAAACACCAGAGGCCTGTAGAGTCTGAGACGACCTTCTTGGTCTAAAGCTGCGGTCTCTAACCTTTTTTTTTCACGGGTTCTTCCGCCCGTCTCATGACCCGGCAGGACCCAGCAGGACTGTGGCCCAGGTGGAAGGGACCACCGGTCTTAGGTTTGACTGAAGTTGCGGAACGTTCATCTACGAAGCATCTTCATCACTTAAGAAGAGCTAAATTCAGCCGAGGATTTGATGTTTACTCTCTTGGTGCTGCGTTCTGTCAGTTTTTGTCAAACTAAATTGGCTGGACCTGGTTTGAGGCTCAGGTAGAACTGGAAATGAGACCTTGAGTTCTGGTCCGTATTTGTCCAGCTGGTTATCTGGATCAGGTGCGTCCAGTTAGTCAGAAGGAGGCAGGAGAAGCAGAGAAGAAGCAGGACGGTGGTTTTTAGGCCTCACTAGAGGAACTTCCTGCATCAGAGCTCATCAGATTCTGTCCGAGCTGATCTTGTCTCGGTTCAGCCAGCAGGCCACCAAACTTCTTCCATCCCGGTTTCCTGGTGGAGACGTTTTGGTGCTGAAGCTCTTTGGTTGATCACTTCATTCAATGCCCTCAAACCTTCACATGATTATAGCTTCCATGCTGCCATGACGACGCCGGTGTTATGACGATCAAAACATCCGACCTGATCCGATAATTGATGCACAGAAGGAGCATCTCTGTAATTACCTCCAGAGCCACTCCCACACTTTTGTCCATGTCAACCGCCAGACCTTCTTTTAGAAGGCCCGACATTCCCCCTCTGGTCTCCATCTGTTCTTTTTGTGGAACAAATCAGGATTTGAATCTGTGATTTCTGTTCTCCTCTCTCCAGAAAGAAGATCCCGGATGCCGGGGAGGTGGTTAAGTCCAACCCCTCCAAGCGCCACCGGGACCGGCTGAATGGGGAGCTCGACCGGCTCATGGACCTCCTGCCCTTTCCAGAGGAGGTGCGCTCCCGGCTGGACAAGCTGTCGGTCCTCCGCCTCAGCGTGGGGTACCTGCGGGTCAAGAGCTACTTCAAAGGTACTTCGGCGTTTCTCCGGTCGCAGCGACGCCGTGATGCGGCAGCGAGGACGCTGCTGAAAAGCTGCCGGTTCTTGTTTGTGCAGAGAGGCGGCAGCTGGTCGGTCAACATTCCCAAACGCGCTCTAACTTCCTCTGAGGCTGTTGTTTTTCTGGCTTTGTGCTCTGAGGGCAACAGCTGCTGCATCAGCGCTATTTCGGTTGTGAGTTTGGTCCAAAACGGCACAGAGTTCCAGACAATGACCCGACAGACGCAGAAAGTCCTGTTTCTGAGACTCTCAGCTAAAGAGGAAGAGGACTAGATCTGGACAAACGGAACCAATAGCAGCTGTCTGTGGTGAAGGTGGCGAGTTCTGAGTAGGGATGGGTACAGTATACGTCTGTGCCAAGTTGGTCTTGGCCCTGATGTATACGGTACCACCGATACCAGATAAAAACGCACATTTCTGTGCTTTGTTTCAAACATGTCAGCCCCATGTGTTCTGTTAAGGCTTTCTGTACAATTCTAGCCAATCACTTGACCTTTCTAGCGATTGTGGACGGGCTCATGGGTGGGGCGGTGAGGGTGGGCGGAGCTTCAGTCAGAATGCTGACGGCAAAGCAAGCAAAAGTTCTGTTCAGCTTCACATCAACATGTTCTAATTCAGCGACTTGATGGATCAGAGTGACGCACATTAATGCTGTGAAAAAAAAAGGCTGTCGTCATGGCAATGAGCGGTGAAATACACGTTTACTTCACGGAGACTGTCAGGAGCATCTCAGACACCAGGGATGCTACAGTTGTTGGTTTAAAACCAAACTGTTACCCGGAACAGAATCGCGGCGGCCCTATGAAGATACGTTCACACAGGGCTCCGCAACGGGCGTTCAAACCCTCACTTCCAATGTCTATGTAAAGGGGCGTTTATGTACAGATACGTTCTGAGGGTTCAGCGGACAGAACGTGCGGTGAAGGTTAAACCAGTTGAACTTTGTGGAGTCAGGGACTCTGGTTTGGTAGCGACGAATGGATGGCGTCCTTTTTCAAAAGTGCCAACCGATTGAAAATTGATCACGGAGGAGAAATGAATCATTGCGGTTTGGGCCTGGAAGAAGATTTCGCACCAAACCTCTTCAACCTGTAGGTACAGGCGCTAGTGTCAGGTGGCGGCGGTCCAGTTCGTTCAAGAACGTAGCCTGAGACTCGTTCAATTGCTCCCCCCCGTGATGCTACTTCGTCACATTTAAAAAAAAATTCTTGTTTTGAAACTTCTCAAGCACCGTTTAGTGACCAGAACCAGTTTAGGATCCAAACCCTGCTCGTCCCTGGTGCTGAGGCAGGAGGTCACCTGCCAGAGATCCGGTTCTGAGGAGTCGATGCTCGGCTGCGTCTGCGATGACTCATCCGTCTGCGTCTGTCTGCAGACAGAAATCACGGCTCACTGCGCGGCCCGGTTCATGCGTGGAGCTGTCGGCCACCGAAGCGGCTTCCTGTCCGCGTGCCGGCAGACGTGCTGCAGCATTCCTGCCTTCACACCTTTCACCTGCTGTCATGCAGCTTTGTGGCGTTAAATAAACGTCTGAGAGCCTTGAGAAACTTCCCACGCAGGCGGTGCAGCCACTGTTTATAAACTAAGCTTCCCTCAGGAGGCGGAGCCTAGCTTCTGACTCCGCCTTCCTCCTCTGCAGGACGAGACTTTTCACCGTTTCACAATCAACCCAAAAATCAACCAAAGGAAACTGTTTTTTAGTGAAAAAGGTCAAAGGCCGGTGAGGGTGTAAATGCTGTTCTCCCTCTTGAAGCCTCATCATCTTCATCCCTGACCTCACCTGACCTCACACCTGTGGTTCTCCACCTGCAGACGCTCCACCAAATCCGGGAATGAAGGAAAGAACTATGAATATAATTTCATTCTCATTTATGAGACTTTGTGGCTTATTTACTGAGGCACCTGTGGTTTCTACGGTAACGTTTTTTTCCCCCTTGGTGGATGTTGAGCTCCTTGCTCCTGCAGGAGGGTGGAGGTGGTCTAGAGTAGGAGCGAGGAGCTTTCCTTCAGAACCCGCCGAAAATATTGAAGAACTTTGAAGGATTTGATGAATCCGTGTTGTTAGGATCTGAACTGAAGTGTCAACAGAACCACAGGGAGGGGGGTCAGGTGGGGGGGGGCACGCTCAGATCTGCAGATGGGGATCCTGTAAATCATCAGGTGGCAGAAAAGCCTTCAGAGAGGAGGGCGAGCATAAGCAGCGGTGGGGGTGTGATAGTGGGGGCAGATAGCACCCCCCCCCCTCTCGGCCCCATAGCGTGACTGTGTGAGGCAGCTGTGTATGTTTTGGAAAGCTCGCCGCCACTGACATGTTGGTGTGACGCCGTAGGAAACTAGAAAGGCGGCGGGGATCCATCCCAAAAAACGCAATCACCGTGGTAACGCTTGAGTGCGCTCTCTCCGACTTCATACGACATGGGGGCGGGGGGGGGGGGTTTCACCGTGCAAGAGGAGGGCGGTGTCTTTCGGGTCAGCCTTTTGAAGCTCCGCCTTGTCACGCCGCCGTCCTTCCCGCCGGCAGCTGGATCCAGATGAGGAGATTTGTCGGAGGGCTTGGACGGGGATCCGCGGCGTTTGCTCCAGGAACTGACCGGGACACACCCCCACCCCCACCCCCACCCCCTACCCCCCGTCAAAGGCTGGAGGAGGAGTAACCTGCAGGCCGAGCGCCCGCCGCCCTTCCTGCGCATCTGCGTGAGAACAGAGATCTCTGCTCAGGATCTGGTGGAACTAAATAATTTTAAATCAAGATAGTATTCCCCCATGCATTGCTGGCGTGCTTGCACCGCCTCGGAGAGAGAGGCTGGCGGACCTCCAGCCCGTGACAGCATTTCCTTTTCTCCTGAGTTTTCGTGCCTCAGCTCTGGACCGCTTCCTCTCACTTTGAAGTAGACGCGGCGAGCAGAGCCTCTCAGTTCACATGTTTGTTTTTTCTGGCGGACTTTCAGTTTCATTTTTTTAATCCTTTTTTATTTATTTTTTGTTCTGTATTTGGGTCTGACATGTCGATACGGCAGTTTGCCCCGAGGTCTGCTGTCCAACGCCTTCCTGCTTCAGAGGTTCTCCCTGTTCTGCGTCCTCTGGTACAGGAAACGGCAGAAACAGGCCCCCCCGGCATCGAGTTGCCCCACCCCACCCCCGCAGCCAGGGCAGATGCGGAACAACAAAAGATTCATTTATTCAGAGATTCAACCATTGACTGTATATGAGAACTGGATGGAGTGACCCCTCCTCCTCTGTTGCGTTCCAAACAGGAAGTTGCCGCTGGTTCCAAGAAGCCAAAATAAAAAAGAAAAAACAGCTATTACTCATTAAACATTCTCGCTCTAACACTATTTATTAGCATCTGCTTGAAAATCCCTTTTTCCCCCCATATTTTACAAGTTATTCAAATTATAAAAAAGTGACGGAATCGACTTCATTCGGTCGAAGATTATGGGATTTTAGCGAACCAGCGGGTACTTCCTGTTTCGAACGCCACGGGGGAGGGCTCACTCACCAGAGGGGGCGGGTCTTTAAATGAATGACTGTTCTGCTCCGGAGGAACCAGAGGATCAGATGTTTGTCTTTTTCGGTCCTCCTGATGTTTTTTTTTTTTTTTACCAAAACGTTGGTGGAATTTGTTTTTTTTTAACTTCCTGCTAAATGAATTAAAAGTCTGTAAACTGCCGGCTTCTGTCTGTTCTTCAGCACTGAGACCAGAAACATCACTATCTGGTCGTGTGTCGACTCATTGGTCATTGATGTGCCCCCCCCCCCTCCCCACAGGCCTCAGCTTGTTTGATGTAGATGGGAACGCGGGCCCCCCTCTGGTGTTCTGGAGGGCTCCGCTGGCCCCCGCTCTGCCTGTTATTGCACTTCTGCACGCAGCAGCGTTTGCCGCCGCAGAGGCAGAGTGGAATGAAAACAAACGGGGCCGCGAAGAGGCCCGTTTACGCACGCCAGCGGAGGGGGCGGAGCCTGGCAGTGCTGCAGCGGTGGATCGATGGGACTCAGTTCTGCGCTTTTGGCTCACTCTGGGTTTATGTCCTCTCCTCCTGGCGGCGCTCCCGTTAGCGGGCGGCGCTGAGGAGGTATGACGGGAGTGCGGCTGCCTGCGCTCTCCTCCCCCCCCCCCCCCCTAAAGAAGTTGCGTGACAGGCCTGCTTGGATGGAGGCGCTGGGAGAGGCCGCATCCTGGGATTTTCCTGTAGTGGTCATCCAGAAAAGAGACACTCTTGCTGCCCACAGACGTCCCTGTAGGGCAGCTGCAGGACGCGGGGGCTCCTTCTGCGTGTCTGCGCCTGCGCAGACGGGCGGATCACCTTTGTGGCCCTCATTTCTTTGGCGGGGAGCCAGTTTTTAGTTTTTTTGATCCAGAGTTTAGGTTATCTAGATTTTTAACTTCATTTATTAATTTTAGTAGCAAAAGTGAAAAATTTGAAGAAAAAAAATACAAAAGAAAAACTTGTAAAAGCATGAAACGTACCACACTAATTTTTTATATAAAAACATATGTAACCACCTACAGGAAATGTGCCACATGGCATCAACCCTTTAACATCGGAGCTGAAGCTCCAGTGCTGACGGTCTTTAAATTATCGTAACTCTTCAACCCTTTACAAAATGAGCCAAATTCCAACAGATTCTAAAAGCCTAGAAAAGCAGCTTTACGCTGATATGCAACACGGCACATCAGTGTAGTGTTCACGTGGTCGACGTAAATCTGCCGATTTTCACGATCTTTTGATTATTTACGGCTCACAATACATGCAAAAGAAACAACGCAAGCCGAATCACAACGGAAATGAGGAACAGACTACTGTAAAAACAAAGATGTATTGAGTTTCAAACTATTTAGCGCTTGAGAGATACATGATATATGTACTTGCCAACGTGTTTTTTTTACTAATACACGTTTATCTAAACAAGGCTAGCTCTCCACAAAGTGACATATTCGTCTCACGCTTTTTGTCTAACAAATGGTATCTGTAAGAAAACACGTTATCTAGTACAAATATCACGTACCTCTCAAGAACCGCTCAATAGCTTGAAACAGAATTTTTTTTTTACATTAAATAAGTCTGTTCCTCATTCTTTATCGCTTTGACTACGATGCTTGAAATAAATCAAATCAAATTTCCGTTGTGCCTCAGCTTATGCCGTTTGCATGTAGCGTGAGCCGTGTCGGTCACCATAGTTATTTGTGTAAACGGTTGAAAAGTTATCGAAGTTCAAAGAGCGTGTGTTCCTCTGCTTTCGTTTTTTGACCCTTTAACGCATCACTGGAATACTTTTCAAATATTGGAAACACGTTTTTGTTGTTCTGGTTTGATTCGCACGTTTCTACTTTTGAGGAGGATCTACCAAATTGGTTCAAAAACGTTCGGCCTCCGGATGCTTGTCAGAGAAACCCACTAAAACGAGCTTTGAGGAAGCTTTTTCTAGGCTGCACACGCCCCATAGTGACGACGGCGGCAAATGAGAGACAACTGTGGTTGCTAAGGAAATGGGATCTTTATCGTAGAGACTCAGAAATTGGTGAATGGACTCATCTGCCCCAGACGAGCCAAAAACCTAATGGTTGCTATGAGCTGAGCGCTCTGGTACGGTTACTAAATGTTTGGTTCTTTGCTTGGAGCCTCCACTCCTAGCAAAAAAACAAACAGACAGACAGGGGGGGGTTGTGCTGAGCTGATGGGCCAATTTCTCTGGTTGAGAACAAATATGAGCGTCTGATGTGAGGAACGTAGGTCGATGGACGTTCTGTTGTTGCCCTGTCACGTCTACGGTTGAAGAACTGTAGACGTGACGCGCAAAGTTGGGTTGACTCTTCCTGGAATGAAAGCCTCAGCAGACGGATCCGTGTCTTGTGTTTGCTGCAGATCTGAGACTGCAGGGCAGAAATGAAAGCTGGGAGAGTCTTTAGCTGTGAAATGTCTTCATCTGCAGAGAATCCAGAGCAAACAAAGGACGTGCAGTTCTCTCCCCACTGAAGGGGTTTCAGGTGAACCGCTCTGTTGGAGCGGCAGGGACGCACGTTGCCAGGTTTCCATAACCACTACCTTAAAACGGCCGTCTGAACGTTGTTCTCTGGCAGCTCGCGGCCGGGGTGTCCCGTTACCGCGGCCTCTGCCAGTCGGCACGCCGTTCTTTCCGCTGATGTCTGAGCGTTGCTCAACTGCCTCTGTGTTCTGGCTTTGTGTCTGCAGCCACCATGAAGAGCAGAAACGGCGGGCGCCTCGCGCTCGGAGTGAACGGGCAGAACGGGAGCAGTCTGGACGGCGGCGGCTTGTCTGAAAGGGAGCTGTTGCTGCAGGTAACGGGCGCTGCAGAGTCCCCGACTAAACCAGGGAACTAAACACAAAAAAGGAAGCGGGGTTTGGTCCCAAAAAACCAGACCCAGTGGTGCCTAACCCCCAGACCGCAGACTGGTACCAGGGGACCCCTAGTGTAAAGAACCCGTGTTGTTCGTTTTGTGATGTTATAGCCGTCGGTTTGGCTCCAGTGTCGGGTTTTTTGTTTTTATTATCTGTGCCAAAGTGAGTCCATCAGATGAATAAACCAAAAAACTTGATTACAATAACTATGTTGTTTTTCTTCAGGAACCAAAACGAAGTGCAATATGTGGTGATGATCCAACTAAACGTGAGAATTTTAGGGAAAGGCCGACAGAGGGTTGTTTTTTTTTCTGTCCACATTTAGTGGAAGAATAAAGATATCATAAACCCTTTGTGCTAAGGGTCTGTGGAAAGTTCTCATCCTAAAAACAGTTTTTTGGTGTGAAAGGGAATAGTTTGTCTGCGATTCTTTCCCCGGGAACAACGTCCTTGTTAACATATGTTCCCACTTGTTCCTGCTGAAGTGCTGTTGAGCGTGGCGTTCAGCCGCCTAAACCCCGTTTGCGCTCCCTGCAGAGCCTGGACGGCTTTGTGATGGTGGTCACCTCGGACGGGTTGGTGTTTTACGTCTCCCCCACTATCAAGGACTACCTGGGCTTCAATCAGGTGAGACTCTGAAGGGGCGGGGCTTATCTGCCGGCGGGTCTGGTCTTGCAGCTGCCGGGTAAACGGCGTGTTTTGCTTTCTGTCTGCAGTCAGACGTGGTCCACCAGAGCGTGTTTGAGCTCATCCACACCGATGACCGCGCCACGTTCAGAGAGCAGCTCCACTTCGCTCTGAACCCGCCTCCGGTCGCCGCCGACGAGCAGAGTGAGCGCACTTTTACCTGCACAGAACGCTGGCGTTCATGAGGTTTTTTCACCAGAACCACATCCAGAAAACCATGTGGCATAGGCAGCGGGATCATTTAGCTTCACTTTCTCTTCTTGTTTTAGGTGTTGGAATGTTTCCTCATACATTCTTTCATCACTCCAACAGTTTTGAAATCAATACCCCCCACCCCTCCTCCCCTGACTTCTATGAAGAAATCCTCATCTTCCTGTGTAACATTGAGCTTCAAAGCTTGTGCAATTATTTTCAAGTGTGGCGAAAATTTGGTTTTGTTTCATCGAAAAGCTTTAGTGCAAAATTCTGCAAAGACGACACTGAATAACAACCGATGCTAATAAAGAAAAGACAGTATAAAATATTACTTTATTGTTGCTGAATGTCAATCGAAAAGTAGAATAACGTTATTCTGTGGGATGGTAAACTAATGGAAATGTTAAGATGTGCCTAGCTATTTGCTAATCCCAAAATATTTTTTGCACGAGGTACTACATATAAAAAAAATAAACAAATTATGGAGACGCTTCTGTTAAACAGGGTTGAATTGTCCTAATTGCCAAAAAGGCTCAAGACAAAGTTAGCTCAAGTAATTAAATTAACGTTTTACTAAATAATTTATTACTAAAATAATGTACTTGATGCTGTGTTAGCAATATAGCTAATGATGCAGAAAAACACTTAATAGTTAAGTATTTTATGTTTAAGGCTAAAATATAGACGTATTGATATTTTTCTAATCATATGTATAAATTCTAAATAAAAATATTGGCCAAAAAAGGAAAATGGGGCTAAAAATTGAAGCATATCCCTTGATGCTAGGTGTCCAGATGCTAAATAGTTTAAAATGTTCCCTTTATACTAAAATATTCACCTAATGCAAATTTTTTCTAGTTATATGCACAAATGCTAAATATGAAATCAGCTTAAAGTAAAATACAGGTGAAAGTAGGTTTTTAGTACCTAAACATAAGTTATTAGCTTGATATTAAGAGGTAATTACACAGCTACTGATACAGAAAAGTATTCAAAATGTCCATAAATATTAAAAAAAAACACACTTAATGTTTTTTTTCTTAATTCTATGGATAAATGCTAAAAAATAAAATTAGCGAAGGAAAAAAAAGTAAAAATGCTAAAAATGGGGGGTTTTGGGAGCTACAAAGACAGAAGCGTATCAGCCTGATGCTTAGCGTTACTAAAAATGATGCTTAAAAAATCTTCAGTTTCATACCAAATGCTATAATACACACTTAATGCTCAAATTTGCCCATCGTTGACATAAATACAAATCTGAAAATAGCTTAAAGTAAGTTTTTAGTAGTAGAAAGGAAGCTATTAGCTTGAGTTCATAAGCTAATTCGGTTCAAAAATGTCATTTTTATGCTAAACGCTAAAATGTAGACATTATGTTACAGAATTGTAGAAATGCTCAAGACAAAATTATCTCCAAAAATATGGAGCTGATTAATAATGAAACATGTTAGCGTAATGCTAAGAGTTAACAGCAATGGTAAGCTAACTTTTCATTGCTAAATGTAGCATTTACAGTAAATCATACATTAATTAATTAATTGCCTGATGCTTAATAAAACAAAGAAATACATTTATTTTTTAAATGTTAACATTAAAAAATAATACCCTTAGCAAAGTATCTAAGAATTTGGAGAACTCAACAACTTAGGGCTTTTAAAGTTAAACAATTTGCTTTTTGTTAGTTCATTTTGGGAAGGAGTAATTGACAACGGCCAATAAAATTAAAGATAAACATATTGGGGGAAAAAAAATTACATTTAAAAAAAGTCAAAAAGGCCAAATTGTTATTGCCATTGTTCAAAAACTATTGTCAGACTTTGTCAACGCAAACAAATAATTTTAAGGAATCCAACAAAAGGACACGAATGACTTCAAAATTAGGTAAACTACTAAGAAAGGAGTAAAAATATAAACTGTAAAATAAAAGGCCTTAATAATAATACAAAATAGAAGATTTTGTTTGATCTTGTTACTGAAACACGTTTGATTTTAAACATTTAAAGAACGTAATTTAAGAATAAAACAGAAATGAAATCCATATTTATACACAATACTAGATCAAATACAATTAATTAAAACCTAAAATTTGGTAAGATTTTGAATTAAAAGTTTAAAAATACAGGAAAAAAACATCGAACTCAGTAAAAGTTAAGAAATTATATTTACATATGAAATCCAGAAAAAGTAAAAAAAAAATAGCATTTTAGTCGTAAACTAAAAATAAAATACTAATTTGTAATGAAGCTGTTGTTTGCATCAGATGCGCCATCTAGTGTCTAAGGTGAGAACTGCAACAAAATGAGGCTGAAATGAAGTTTTTTTTGTCTACGGCTGAGACTTTGGATGAGTTTACGTTTAAGAGTCGGATAATTTTGTTAATTTTTCTGAACTTTTCTCCATTCCGTCTCTGCTGGTCTTCTCAGTCGCACAGGGTCATGGTTCCACCGTCACGTATAACCCGGACCAGCTTCCTCCAGAGAACTCGTCTTTCCTGGAGAGGAGCTTTGTTTGTCGCTTCCGCTGCCTCCTGGACAACTCTTCCGGCTTCCTGGTGAGTCCCACTTCAGAGAAGGAGAAAAATCCGAAACGTCCGAATAACTGGGGCCTTTTCCCTGTTAGGCTCTGAAGTTTCAGGGTCGGCTGAAGTATCTACACGGTCAGAGCCTCCAGGTGGAAAGCGGCGGCTGTACCCGACCTCAGCTGGCTCTGTTCGCCATCGCCATGCCCGTCCAGCCTCCGTCCATCGTGGAGATCAGAGCCAAAATGCTCCTCTTTAAGACCAAACACAAGCTGGACTTCACGCCCACGGGCGTCGACAGCAGGTGATGCCCACGGCCCTGTCTTCCGTGCTCTGTTATTCATTTGACCTTTCAAAATAAAAGCCTCAGTGTAAGAAACGCTGCCTTCACGATTTGCAGGGGGAAGATTATTCTGGGGTATTCAGAGACTGAACTGTGCATGAAAGGCTCCGGCTACCAGTTCATCCACGCCGCGGATATGATGTACTGCGCCGACAACCACATCCGCAGTATGTAGATCGGGCTAAACGCCAGAAACTGTTTTCATGTTTTGAATCTTTGTGAAACTACTTGAAACCCAAAGTTCAATACTGATGAAAGTTGATCAATAAATCACATTTCTATGGTGAAGTGTAGTTAAAGTCGAAGCAACATAGATTTTGACAGGATGATCACTCTGAGGAAAATTTATAGAGTGGAAAATGCATCAATTTAAATGAGATATAAATGTTTACGTTTGGAAAGAAACCTGATATTTCCCAGTACATAAAAATGAAAATTTCATCTACTATTCTCAGGAAATGCACCACCTAGTGTCAAAAGCAAAAAGTACATTACAGTAAATCGTTTGTCTTGTTTTTGGAAGAAATTTTGAAAGTCAGGAGAAAAAAGTAACGTTTAAATGTTTACATAATATAAAGATAGTAAAGTTTTATTCCAATATTTTGGAAACAGTATCACTGAGCACAGAGAATTTGTTGCCCCCTTTGTGGCAAACATTGTTTCACTATGCTGCTCTATGCACTATATAGTGCAAATACATAGTGCTACATAGTACACTACATTGTTAGTTTTTCTGCAGATACATGTAGTATGTAGTGCAGTACATAGTGCACTACATATGTGGTGCAAATACTTAGTGCACTATATGGTGCATAGTGCACTACATATTGCACTATGTAGTGCATATACATAGTAATACATAGTGAGCTGTGAAGATAAAACGTTGATGGGGTGGGGTTAGTGCACTACGTAGTGCACTAAGTAGAGGGCTGGATTGGGATTGGGATTTTGCGCTCCCAGTGTATTCTACACAGAGAGCGCAAAACACGGTCATCGTAGGTTGACACGATAGTCGGGGCGCTCCAGCGCAACAGAAGGATGAAGGAGCTGTGACTATCTGGCAACACTGTGCAGGATAAGGGAGGAGCAGGTTTCCTGGCAGGGACATGATGTCAATTGATGAAGCAGAAAAGAACCTCAACCCCTAATTCAGTCAGCAGTTTGAGATGTTCTTCTGAGCTGCCGTGTCGAAACACCGTCTCAATCTTTCTGAAACTCCAGGAGCCTCTGAGGGTTTGGAGATCTGATCTCTGTGGTCATTTCTTTCTCGCCGCAGTGATCAAAACCGGCGAGAGCGGACTGACGGTGTTCAGGCTCCTCAGCAAGTCCAAAAGCTGGCTGTGGGTGAAGTCCAACGCCAAGCTGACCTACATCGGAGGAAGGCCGGAGTTCATCATCGCGTACCAGCAGGCCTTGACGTGAGCGCTCGCCGACCCGCCGGTTCCCGGCAGACGGAGCGCAGGCGTCTCAGTTTGCTGTGGGCTCTCTTGCAGGAACGCCGAGGGGGAGGAGTACCTGCGTCGGCGGCGGCTCCAGCTGCCCTTCAGCTGCACCACCGGGGAGGCCATCCTCTACAACACGGGTCCCACCGTGGACGTCATGCAGTTCCAGTTCGACAAAATCTTCGGCGACAGCAACACGGAGAAGGACGTGCTGCCCGGCTCCCTGCTGGACAGCTTCCTGCAGCAGGACGAGGTCATCTACGCCCAGAGGGTGGAGCCGCCGCTGCCCGTCGACCAGGTCTTCATGGACAGCCACCCGCTGCTCAGCATCGCCAGCGACCCTCGCCAGGGAGGCGACGCCCCCACGGCGGAGACGCCGGAGGTGAAGGAGGAGCAGCAGTCCATCCTGGCCGTGGTGGACAGCCTGGAGCGGCTGGCGCAGAACGGCGAGTTCGAGGAGGTTCTGGAGCAGCTGCAGGCGGACGACACGGCGGAGTGGGAGCGCGCACTGAAGAGGTTCAACGTGGAAGTGGATCTGCAGAGAACGTCCGGCGACATCCTCACCGAGGACATCTTCGATTACATCGACTCCGTGTTCAAGAAGGGGGAGGAGTTTCTGAGCGAGAACCCTCCCAGCTGCCTGGCAAGCTCCTTCCCCGCCTCGGAGCTCTGCGACCCGCTGCCGTTTATGGCGTTCTCTGCGGGGAATGGCTTCCCTCCCCCCGAGCAGGCCCCCCAGGAGCGCCCGCTGCCCGCAGCCGCCGACGGCCTGCCGCCGCTGCAGCAGCTGCAGCTGCAGGACATCTTAGCGCTGTCAGAGGGGCTGCCGGAGCTCGCCATTCCCGACATCTCTGCCGACATCTCGGCCCTGCAGAACTGCCAGCAGGCGCCAGTGATGCCAGCGGTTCGTCCGCACGTCGGTTCTGTTCGAGTCCAGCCGCCGGACCCGCTGCAGTCGGTCGTGGTGACGGCAAACAGGCCGCCGCTGCTCCCACACTGCGACGTTCCCTCCATGAACTTCAGTTCTTCGAACGCATCGACGGGTCCGGCGGGTTTTCCGGCACCGACGCAGAAACAAGCCGCCATCAGCGACCCGTTACAGCCGTGGACTCAGACGCTGCCGTACAGCGGCGCACTGCAGAACGGACACGAGAGCGCGCCGCTGTTCCAGGGCCCAGAAAGACAAACATTCCAACAGGCGGCATTTTGGCAGACGGCGCCGCCCAGGAGCTTCATGATGGAACCGCGCTTCTCCTCCAGCCCATCAGGGGGCGACGTCCCGACTCACAGCGAGTCCCCTCAAGGTTCCTGCCGCTACCAGTGGAGAGGCGGCGAGGTGGGGCCGTCCGCCGTCAGCAAGGAGGGCGCCGCCATCAATCCCCTGACGGCGCCACCCGGTGCCGAACTCGCACACAACAATAAGCACTACCTGAATGGCATGGCGCAGACAAAGGTAAACGGCGCTCCACGCGAGCAGCTTCCCGTGTTATCGGCTGCGACCTTGAGTTCGATTCCCAAATGGGGGTAAAACGAGTGAATGGGGAGTAAACCGGTGTAGCTACCATAACCGTTCAGCCCGGAGCATCCGTTCGGGGTCCTGGGACTAATGCTGATGTCACATTATGTGATTGGCTGTCCATTGGCCCGATGACGTGTCAGATAGTGATTGGTCTGGACAAAGTACGATACCACTATAGACGAAAATATTATGACGTCTGTTGTAAACAAACAGAGCTCGGTTAGAGAGCGACATTGTCTTCTAAATGTGCTTTTATTATTGTTATGATTATTATTGAATGCATGTTTGCGTATAGTTTTTAGAATCCCTGCGCCCAGTGCTTTATTATTGGCAGATCAGACCCGGAAGCGCAACATTTAGCTGTGCTAACAACATTTTCAGCCATAATGGCTGAACTTAAACTGGAATAACAAGCGGATTGTGGCAAAATCTATTTATAAAAATTACAAAGAATATTGTCAGACACAATTTATGAAGGAAAATAACTTTAGGTTACAAAAGGGAACGTGAAATTAAAAGATGTAGAGCCCGAGCAGATCTCTAGTTTGTCCAAGTGGGGCTACCGTAGTGCGACGTTACCTTCAGTCAATAGGACCCCGAACGCTAGTTCCAGGCCGAACGGTTATGGTACCTACAGCGGCGAACCGCTATTCCGGTCACACGCAGCCTCTAGTGGCGTTTTAAGGAACTGCAGGATATTTCCACCGTTGGCTTTAAATGGAAGTTTAGGAGAAAACCTACAAAGAAAACCAAATTATGAATTTAAAAACTGTTTTGAACTCAGAAGTTCAAATTTCTTTAAATGTAAACTTTTTAAATGTTACACTTTTTTTTCATTTTAGGACAAATTTAAAGAAGGCTAAGATTAAATGAACATTCCTGAGTCTTGATTCAAATGGCCGTGAATCAGGAGTAGACTAAAAAAAGCAGTTTGAAAAAGATCATATTTGTGTTAGTTACAATCAGCGAGCCACAAGCTCCGCCCATTTCCGATCCATCCACCTGCAGACACATAGATCCGCGAACGCCTCGCCGGCGCTGGAATCTGGATCTAAACTGTACGGCTGGAAAGCTCCGATACTGATGGCCGTTTCTGCAGCAGCTGTAATGCTAGCGGGGGGCCGTGAGGGGCTGTAAGCTAGGGGGAGATGAACAGAGAGCTCTCAGCAACAGGGTGTCTAGTAAACTCCTGCCGCTCCGCAGAAACTATGTCCAGAAAACGGAAAAATGGCTCAAAACGGCATCAAACGGGCCCGCCGTGGTCCGTCCATCTCACGGTTGTCTCTGGTGCGTCTCCCCCTCCCCCACGGCGTCTCCTTCTCCTTTGGGTCATAAAGGATGTTTTTGTTTTTCTACAACAAAACTCGTGGCGTCCATGGCGAAACTGGACGTGGGCGTCGTCCGTGGCGTTCACAGGCACTTTCAATAGATAAGAAGATTGTAGACATCTTTTTTTTGAAATTTCAAGTGGAGCTTTTATTTCAAAATCTGGACCAGTTTCACGTTTCTCCGGATTTTGACCCAAAATCAACGCATCGGCGGACAGGAAGTAGAACTCCTGCGCGACGGCGGCAACGGAAACATTCGGATCGGTGAACAAAGGTTCTGATTTTGTGTGGAAATCCGCCTTAACTGCTGCTGTTTTGTAATTTCAACTTTTTTCCTTTCTTCTCAGTCGCCGTCGTTGATATCAGAGTTTTTGTTTTCGGAGTTGATCCTAATTTGAGGTGGGGGCGGAGCTTATCCATTGGCTGCCGGGAAACGAGGAACTGAAACCAAGAAGGAAAAAAAGATACAAAACAGCAGCTGTTCGAAATAAACATAGTTTTATTGTGGAACAGTTTCAGGCTTATACCTTTTTTTTTTGGTTTTCAGCATTTCTTGAGTTTAATTCTTCAAATTCTCAATATTTCTTCCAGGTTTAGTTTACTTTTGAGTGCAGAAGTTTAAGGATCCTTTTCTATTTGGTGTTTCCACCTTAAATGTGCTCTTTTTCTCCCTGCAGAGCGACAGCTTCTTTGGTGGCCCGGCTCTGGACGTCACTGCATACCTGGAGTAGGCGGAGCTTGGCGCATGGTTGGCCTGTATCAGTGCATATACCGCTCCTATTACTGCATAGTTTGTACCTGTGTACCGTTTGCATATGTATCTCTATATCGTGTTTGTCCGCTGTGGCTTCACCGCGCTCACTTTAATGAAGTATGAATCCACAAGTGCATTTACCAGCAGCAACCAAAGACGTCTTTATAAGGGAAACTACGTCCAAAAAATGTCGAAAAAGCCGAAATTTGCAGCAACTTTGGTCTGAAAGAGATTGTGTCGCCATGGAAACGAGGAGCTCCGTGCCTTCAGCCGATTCCCCCGACGGATTTGTATGTTTAAACCTTCAAACTGCCGCTTGAGTCTGTATTTATCGTTTGTGTTGTGCTGTTCTGCTTTGGCTCTTGAAACCCCCACCTGTGCCGAGCGCACCGCAGTGAAACTGGATTTACCCGCACGCCGGCGGCGGATGCAGACTTGTAAAGTCTCTAAACTATATAACTTAAGTGGGAGGTGAGCTGGAGCGCCGCTCTCCTCCCACGACAGAGCGCCACGCCGCTCTCCTCCCACGCCGAGCTAGGGCCATGCGCCGCAGATGTAGTTGTAGTCCAGGGAAGTTCTCCGCGCATCAACGCGATCAGGAAGGAAAACTTCGTCTTAAAACGAGTTCACAAAAGATGGCTGCTTATTTTTGGTTTTCACATAGGAAGTGCCTTAAAGTGCAACGCCGCCGCCAGCCACTAGGTGCTGCTAACGCCCACCTCTAGTGTTAATGTGGTCCCTTCAGGTTAACACGGGGGTGTCTAAACTTTAACCACTGAGGACCCCGGTGCCTTATAATAATAGACAGAAGCGAGTGGACGGTGTCAGAGATGGAGGTCGCCTGCTAACGGCGTTTCAGCTGAAGAAACGTCTGGAAAGAAGCCGAATCTTCGCAAACATGACAGCAGATCTGAGAGTTCCTACTGAGGCTTTGATCTGCTCCAAAGTGTAGACATGAAGACAGGAAGTGACATCAGCGCTGTGTATTTAATTAAACCAAACATACTGCCCACAGCGCTGAACCAATTGTTGGGCAATATCGCCTCCTAGTGAGCAACATGTGGAACTGCATTCAGATCCAGAGCTTTAGTGTCAAAACAGGTCAAGTTACCAAAACTAAAAAAAATTGATAAGAACTAAAAATAAAATGTGGAAAACCAACGAGAACAGTTAAACTTCAAAAATATTCTAAATATTATAAATTATTTTCAATTATGCACTTAATTACTAACTTTAGTAACTACTAAATGTATGTCTGTTTAATCAGCAGAAAAAGCTGAACAATGCTATGACAAGCAAAGGAGCACAAATTAGTCAATAATTCTAAAATATCTAGCGCTAAAAACATGACAATCATAAACTTTTTATAAATTATGAGACAAATCTACCAAATTAACCAAAAGATTGTCGGCAGGTCAAGAGGGGAATGTAAAATCTGAAGATAAGAGTCGGAACAGAAGCTGAAAAATGAGAATAGTGCTTTGAGAGTTTACTGTTTTGAATGAAGTAGAACGTTTCTAACAGAGGAGCTTAAAATGAAAAAATGTTGGGAGATATTAAACGTGTTCAAATAGTCAAACGACATTTTACCTGTGGGATGTTCAGAAAGTCTTTTAGAAAGAAAATCTGTTAAAGTAGTGAGAGGTCAAATTCAAAGATTTATTTTTGTTTCTGGAAAATAAAAAAATTTTTAAATACAAAAAGGGACATAGAACCTCAACGTTTCCTCAACAGTTAAAACTGAACAAAGTTTTTTCAGAATCTGTCCCCTTCTAGTGTCAGAAGTTGGAATGATCCAATGCTTTTTTTTAAAGGAATCTCCAGCTCAGTGACGGATAAAAACCGGTTTTCTCACTAAAAATAGACATTATCCACAGAGAAGTCACACTACAGCCCGCTGTGGTCCCACAGATGTGCTGCTGCTGCTCTTGTGCCTGCAGCTCTCTGAAACTGTCCTGCAGCGCCCTCTGCTGGACGTGTGCGGAATCGCCCTAAACCTGACCTCTAAGCATTATCAAACCTCCACCTGCCTCAATGCCAAAAAATACAAACTTTCATTATTTTGTTTGATCCTTTCTGTCACTTTGGAAAAAAATCCAGAGCAAAAATCCACAAGGAGTCGACAAAGACGGCCGTCCTCGCCGTTGATTGTAGTTCCAGTTCAAAGACAACTGGAGGCGGCGCGGGAACATCTGAGGTGGCGAGGACGTTCCCGCGCCGCAGAAGTGCCTTCGGTCCTCCGCCCCGTCTTCCAAACCCTCACACTACAGAAGAAACGTTTCACGAACCGGAGCTGGATCAGCGTTTCCGTGGCAGCTTCACCGGATCCCAGCGGCGGCGGCGCCGGACAATTCCACAGTATTTTCTTTCCTCGTTTCCTCCGTCGTTGTCACACCGGATCTGTGTTCAGCAGAAAACCTGGAGCCAAATCGCTGATTCAGAGCCGCGTTGACAGCTGCCATATTTGTTTGTTTAAAAAAAAAAAAAAAAAAAAGAGAAATAAAAAACGGTTCCATTTTTATTTAGCCAAGTATGTAAACTGCATCATGTATTGAAGCCATAACCAGCCTTTGTTTACTGTTAAATGCTTTTTCATAAACCTGTGCAATCATTAAACTGCTGCCCGCCTCTTCATTTTGACACTTTTTCTTCTTCCTGATCATCAGAAATTTTGACTTTTCCCTCCAGAAACAAATTTTAACCTTTTTTCTTTAAAACAGACATTTTTACATTAAACAAACTTAACTGTTATTCAGCTTCTCTGCAGGGACTTTCAGTCTTAACATTTAATTACACTCCTATTCAAAAAGATCTATTTTGCGTTTTTGCTTTGTGGCATTTAGTAGTAGAAGTTTATCCTCTTAAGTGGAGTCGAAAAATGTTAGCTTCACTTCACTAACTCCCAGTTGATTCCTCCTGTTAACCTATAAGGCCGTACATGGTATGACCCCATCCTATTTCAAAGACCTCATAGTCCCTTAACAATCAAACAGAACACTTCGCTCCCAAACTGCAGGACTGCTTGTGGTTCCTAGCCTTTAGCCACCAAGCCCCTGTTTTATGGAATAAGCTCCCAGCTCATGGAAGGGAGGCCGACTCAGTTTCTACATTCAAAGTTAGACTGAAAACGTTCCTCTTTGGACAGTCTTATTGTCAGATTAGTTAGTATTCAGAGAATATTTAACTTATTGCACCCCCTACCTCACCTACTGTAATGAAGTTTGGGGGGATAATTATCGCCCACAGCAGCCACTGACTGCAACGTTTAGCTGGTTTTCACGGTTGGAAAAATGTTGTACACAACTAGGATCCTGAAAAAGGGAAAAAAAAAGGATTAGGAGATGAACGAGTGAAAGATGAATGAACAATAACTATTTGTTGCTAGTAGGCTGCCAGAAGTTGGACTGTATGGAGCACTGGGGCTCTCCTTTATTCTCGATCATTGGTTTGTCATTTGGTTCTCTGTTAGGTGCAGTGCGATTCTTGTACTGTCCCTCTTTCCCGTTCCGTTCCGTTCCGGGGGAGCGGGAGTGATTCCTGTACCTGACCAAGTACCTCGTCTCTGCTCCTACACCAGGTTGTGGATCCTGCCTCTGGCTCATCTGGCGTCCACAGCCGTACCCCAACATCTTGATGAAGGTGTAGTTGTAGAGTTAGATAAGCTAATCTCTTGAAGGTCTCTGCTACGTCGCCTGTCCGTCCTGGGGGAGGATCCCTCCTTCATGTGGACACCCCTGAGGTTTCTTCTTTTTTTTTTTCTTGGAATCTTTTTTGTTTTTCTCCATGAGTTTTTCCTTACTGAGAAGAAGGGTCTAAGGCAGGGGTCTCATACTTGCGGCCCCCAAGACGATACTACGTGGCCCCCGCCTTAATATGAGAGTTAGGTGACCAGTCATTCCAGGCAACAGCCCCCAGACTCTGGAATTCCCTCCTTCTGTCCCTTTGTGTGGTCAACACGATTTTAAAAGGCAACTAAAGACACTTTTATTCAAAAAATGCTTTTAGCTGACTGGTTTTATTGTTGTTTCCTTTCCTCGTTTATTTCTTCTATTTAGTTGGTTTTACATCATATTGAATTGATTGCTTCTGTGTTTTTATTGTATTTTATTGTTCAGTGCTTTGTGATTTTATCTGTGAAAGGCAATATATAAATAAAACAGACTTACTTACTAATAAGCTTTGGTTCAAAACAGGGAAGTCCGGTTAAAGGCGGTCTGAATTCAGGCCAAACACAAGGTTCAGGACTCGAGCTGCACCAACGGATCTACAGTCTTTATGATAGGAACTGATTCAGGCTACTGTGTCCTCCATTCATTTCTGATAGTGACAACTCCTTTACTTACTAGAATAGATGCTAACTTAGCGTTTTCAGAGTTCTACTGTTAAGCCTTCTTTTTCTTTGCTTGTCATGAAAGTGTTTTTTTTTCTGTTACAATCATCAAGGAGACGTTCTTCGTGTGGTCATTCTTTATTGATGCTAAAAACCTACAGGAAGTTTTTCTTCGTCCTCAAACGCCTCCTTTTGGTCCAAGTGAATAAAAATCACCTCAAAAATAACAAGCCACTGCTCTGGAGACGCATTTCCGCTTAAAACCAACGTTTATAAAACTCTTGCTAGTTCAGTCGGATCGAGACGTAAAAGTTTGGCACTTTTTTCAGCCCAATTTTTCAATATTTACGGTAAAAAAAAAGCATAAATTAAAATCCCAAAGGAACGTCATTCATTTTTAAATCTGCTTTGAACATATAACATTAAAACTATATACATACCTGAATTTAATAAGACAGCCTTCCTCACCATGTTAATCATATTAAACCTTTTGCTCACAAGTTTCACACAGAATAATCATAATAAAGAAGAAAACATCATCTGCAAATGAAATCTCATTTCAGCACAGTCTAACATTCATTACAGAAACCTTCCACTTGGTTCACAAAAATGTTTTAAAATCATTTTCTACATGCGGGGGGGGGGGGGGGCGAATTTTAATATGAAAAAAATACCATTTCAGGGGTGTCTAAACTTAAAACAGCTGAAATTCCCAATTTTTTTCAAACAACAAAAATCCAAAATAAACTGCCAATAAAAAATAGTATTAAGATTTCTAAATTATGTGGTGAAAGTGCAAAAAATTATCCCCAATGCTAAATTAGCTTAAAGTTCCAAACATCTGAAAGAAAGTGGCTAGGCTAAGGCGAGTCATGCTAAAGCTTTGTTTCTTAAAAAGGAGTTTTGCTAAATAACTCAAAACAGAAAAACCTGTAGGACAGTTTAAAAATACTAAATGACAAAAACAGCTTGACTAAAGCTAAACATTTATCAAACTACATGATACAAAAGCAAACTAGCTTCATGCTAAACTGTGATACAGTTGCTAATTAGCCAAAGAATAAATAACAATCAAAAAAGAAGCTAACGGTGTAAATAATGCTAACAATGTTTGATCCCTACAGCTACAAAAATTCACGCAGCATGCCAAATTAAATACATAAACGTTCTAACTGAAAGGGTAAAAAATTATAAAATGCTAACAAAAGATTTTAGTATGATAAAAGAAAAGTGAGGACGGATATTATTTACGCTAACAGTTTAAATGGTAGCAAAAAAGGTTAGCCTAAATATGGATATTAATAAAATGATATATAAAATAATAAATTCAATATCTGGGCAAAGGGTCAGAAATTTGTCTGAAATCCCACTCAAAACATTAGATATCAAAAACAAATAAAATAAAAACAAGGAGATATATGCTAAATCGACTTGTAGTACAAGTACAAGTGAGTACAAGTCGGACATTTTTGTTAAATTCTGATAAAAAAAATTTAGAAATAATACTAAGAAAGGTGCTCAAGTCAGTTAAAACAAAAAGATTGATGATAATAAACTAATTAAATGCTTCATAAGTTGTAAAAAAAATATATATTTGTGCTAAACAATTAAATACTACAAATCAAAGCTGATTTAGGAGAAAAGGTGATGATCTTGTTGAAAAGAAACTGAAAGAAGCCAAATTTGCAATAATAATTCATAAAAATGTCCCATTAAACTTTCAATAACTCTAAAAAAAAAAGTGGAAATAGGCCAAAAGAAATTGTAATGAATCTGAACTTCTGGAAAATATTTACATATATTAAATCATAGATATAGAAAGATTTTTTTTAAATATTTAATAAAACGTGACTTTAATATAGTGACATTTGGAATGGAGACACAGTTGGCTAAGTTTGGACACCCCTGGTCATAAACCTGCTTTACTGGCAGATAAAATCACAGTTCGGTTCTTTAAAAAGACCCGTTTATGTCTAATAAAAACGTCTGTCAGTCAGAAGGTCGATGAAGATGATTTTCTGCATGTAAAACCTTTGAGGATATTTCTAAAAACCTGTAACAATAACGTCCTGATGGTGACACGTCTGTCCTTTCACTGTAACCTGCTAATGAATCTGGTTATTGTTTTCTGGGGCTAAAATGGTGAAAATAAAGGAACTTTTAGGAGAGAAAAAAACAAAAAAATGGCATTTAAATCATCCTGCCCCTCCCCCATCCCTCACAAAAATCATATTTTCTGTTCTTTTTCCATCTGACAGCAGATTCATAAACTTAACTGAAAACATTGATCAGAATTACTTAGTAACAGATCTGCACTGCATTGTTGTAAATGTGAACATCGATCGCTCCAGAAAACAGGCCCGGGTAAACAAACAAACAAACAAACGCCTGTTGGTGTTTTCCACATAAATAAGGCGGCTGAGTTTTCCTGCTGCTGTCGTGTTGGAGGTAGGAACTGGCGCCGAGTGGGTCGGAGGTTTCAGGTGCACTGTCAGAGCTGAGCGTCCGGACCGCGGAGGCTACAGGTCCAGCTCCAGCCGTCTGGGTAAGAACCGCTCAGAACGCAGCCGTTTTCCATCTGTGAGGCGAGAAAAGCAAACAAATCCAGAAGACATGGAGGTGAGAGCGTTTACACGCTTTTTGATTGACCTTTGTGTCTTTGTTTAGTGGTTCCTGAAGAAAATTTGTGTGTTGTCTTTTGATTAGTTTTTTTGTGCTTCAAGCTGAATCACTAAATTAGCTGAAAAAATGTAAAGCAGCTGAAAAAGAAGCTTCATTTTCCCAGTCACTCTTAAAAACGCGAAATCAACTTGTAATTAAGCTCAGAGGCACGTTAACGTTGGGAGTGGGGTCATCTGAACCCCAAAGGATAGCGCAAGTTTTCAGCAGAGAATCTAGACGCGTCTATTTTCATGTTTACACCTGTAGCCCGTGTGCTATCCTAGGCTCTTTAACGTTGGGAGTTGGGTCATCTAGACCCACCAGACAGTGCTTTGAACCTTTTTTCTTCAATAATTTGTGATCTTCACTGGTGTCCATGGATTACATGAAATCTTTCCACCTTTATCCACCTTTGTCACAGTAGGGAGAACACGTCAATGTGAGGGTGGGGTCATAACCCACTGTAGGGTGTGTGGGCGCTCCCTTACAGATAGGGTGAGAAGCTCAGCCACCCGTGGAGAGCTCGGAGTAGAACCGCTTCTCCTCCTCATCGAAAGGAGCCAGTTGAGGTGGCTCGGGCATCTAGTGCGGATGCGCTGGAGAGACTAGGTCTCTCGGGTGGCCTAGGAAGGCCTCGGGGTCCCCCCAGAGGAGCTGGAGGAAGTGGCCGGGGAGAGGGAAGTCTGGCCATCTCTGCTTGGACTGCTGCCCCCGTGACCCGGTCCCGGGTAAGCGGAGAAAGATGGATGGATAATGAACCTGTGTTTCAGTTTGGCCAATAGGTGGAGCTCTATAGCATTACATTCCAGAAGAGTTGAGCTAAAATCGGTGCTCTACACCACAAATAGTTACTTTAAAGAAGGTTTCCTTAAGAGTTTACAAAAATTCTGCCTGTGAGTCTGTAAAGCTGTTCATTTAGTCAGAAATGTATGTTTAGATCGACCGAGCGTTAGCATTAGCTGTCCTATGGGAAATTCTATTATATCCTAGCATCAAGCTAGCAGACTTTAGCTTTGCTGCTGTTATGCGTTTGGTCACCAGAAAAAGAAAGGCATAAAAGATCGATCTCTACTTTTTTGGGTCAATTATTGATTTATTAAGTTTGGATCGATTCAGATCGATGAATGGATTTCATAAACCCAGCCCCACTAACAACCACTAGAGGGCGCTGTAGGTTTGTGTATCAGTGTTTGCTACTGACAGCAACACAGAAGGAGCACCGTTCAAAACAAACATGGAGAAGAATCAGATCGTTCTCGTCCTGAACTTCAGGATTTTTTTCTTATTTGCGTTGAGACTTTTTAATTTTTTCCGTCCTCGGACTAATACGATCCAGGAAGTCGTCAAACTGGGTCGCAGAGAGACGCAGGTACTGCTGAAAGCGACCGAAGTAGACGGTGAAGGAAAAGACGAACCTCTAAAAAACAAATCTCATAAAACCAGGCATGGAGACGTGTTTACTGATGTTTTTGTAGAGCTGTCCTAAATAAATAAACCTGATCTCTGAACGTCTTCTGTGTAAATCAGCTCCACAGTCGATGCCTCCATGCAGCCATGAGGCTAAAAGCTTTTCATGCTAGCTTCTCCCAAACGCAGTGGGACATCACGTTGGCCACTTCTACTCCAGGCTGCTGCGACTTATGGTCCGAAAAATACAGAACTTGAAATTGCAGTGTTTATTTTATCCCTTGTGCTATCTTGTGGGGTCCAGGTGACCCCACAAGATAGCACAAGGGTTAAAATGTGTCCTACTGAATTCATCTATTGTTGTTGTTGTTTACTTTTATTTTGCGGCTCACTGTCAGCGTAAAAAACGTCTTCCTCGCTGAATGAAAATCTGTTATTTGATCCCAGCAGGAATCAGACCCACCTTACTCCTGCTGGGGTCCCAGGGGTCCCCCTCTGGGATCCGCCCCCTGACTCCCACTATGGGGGAGTTCATGATTGGAGCCTCTGAAGTCTGCTGCCCCCCAAACAAGGCGCCTCCTCCGTCTGGCGTGCTGTAATCGGACGAGCCCGCCTCACGGTCCCTCAGTGGGGTGGGGGCTTTCTGCAGGTGGGGGTGATGCTGATGGAGCTGTTTCGTGTTCCGCGCCGCGTCCAGAACCTCTTGAGCTGCCCACGCTCTGCTGCTGCCACACGGGTCTGCGGTGGCCGCCGTGTCTGCGGCGCGGTTGCTGCGCCGCTGCCAGGGATGCATGCAGAGGTGCTGCTGCATCTGCTGAACGGGGGCCTGCAGGACCCCTCCAGGGGTAGGGGCCCCACTCAGAGGCTCCTGTCCGTCCGATGGCGCATCTATGGAGTTGTAGATGTAGGACAGAATCTCGTCGTTGGTCAGGAGGTCGTCCAGCGTGGGAACGCGCTCGGGGTCCATCTCCACCCTGATCATCCGCTCTTCCAGCAGCAGCAGCTCCAGGTCCTCTGCGCTCAGTCCCAGCCCCTCCAGCGCTCCGAACAGCTCGCCATTTGAGCACCCCCCCTCCCCGGCACCCACCTGGACATCCAGGTGAAGCGAATCCAGAGTCTCCAGCAGCGGGTCGAAGCAGCCACCGAGGTCTGGGTCGGGGGAGCCTCTGGACGGGTCAGACATGGCAGCTTCTCCAAAAAAGCTGCTGTGGGCGGAGTCTCTGGGGTCCCCGGACGGCTGGCAGACGTAGACGGACTCATCCTGACTCATGAGTGCCCCCAGCAGGGATGCAGGGTTCACACCATCCCTGGCCAGCCGGTCGCTGCGACTCTTCTTGGATTTGCTGGTGTTTTTTTCTGGGGCGGGGCCTCTGGATCCAGCGATGGGGTGGTTGGACTCGTAGAGCAGAGCCTCACCTGTAGCGTAGGTGAAGGGGAGGAGCATGGAGCGCTTACGCAAATGTTCTACTCCTTCTTCATCCCTGAGAAAACACAAAACACCGTTGATTAACCCTTAAAGACCCATGAGAACGAGGAGTTTGACACATTTTTCTGATGAAGGGGGACATAGAGACAGAAACAGAAGAGTATTTTTCAGACTTCTGGAGTAACAGCAGCCAAAAAACTCATTATAAAGAAGAAAAAGTCTCTTATGGAGAGAAACTAGAATCACTGGATTTGTGTGTGTGTAGTTCTTGATTTGTAACTCAACAATAAATTTGTGTGTCCTTGCAGTTGCGTACCGAAATCAGAACAGTACAAATAGTATTAATTAGTATTTCCTCAATAATATTTGTTATTATTCTCCTCACCTGTGCAATTGCACATATGGTCAAGAAAGTGTTCTTATTGTCTTTGGGTTTGTGATGATGCGTTTAAATGCTTCTAGAATGCTGGGTCATCAGAGTTCCCCTATCAGAAACACAGATTGTGAAGAATATCCAGTAAAAACATTTTTTCCACTTTCTTTAACAGATTTACCCCAATAATCGAGGTTTAGAAAAAAAAGGCTGGAATTGTACGACACAAAGTCTTTCGTGGTTGAAACCGAGCTGAGACAGAAAAACCCCAAGAAGCAAGAATGACCAGATTTACGCTTTGACCTGCTCTAACTGCGATCACGTGTGCTGGTAATGTGGGCGGGCTCACTCCGCACCCACGGCCCCACCCACAACTCTGAAGCAGTTTTCTAATAAACTAGGTCCTAGAAAACGTCGTCACCGCGTTTAAAAGCTTTGAAGACGGATGAAAAGGTTTTTCTCACAGCAGAGGCCTCTGGGTGGCGATGATGTAATCGGGTTGGCCGTTCTTGTAGACCAGCCGGGCGTTTGACTGGACCCACTTCCAGCGGTTCTCCTTGGTGAGAAGCCGGAACACAGTCAGTCCACTTTCTCCAGTCCTGATCACTGAAACACAAAAGAACTTTCTGCTCAGGTTTCTGCAGACTTTAAGCTGAAACGTTTCTGTCGACGCCTCCGTCTGTGTTTGACGCGCTTCTGTCTGATGAATGCACAGCGGCAGGGGCGGAGCTACAGGAGGCAACCTTGAGTCATCCTTCTTCACATGGATTAAGAATTCCTCCAAACAAGCTTCTTCAAATATTGCAAAAATGATCAGAGAAATATTTGGGAGGGAACTCTGTAACGGCTGTTCTCACGCACAAACGTCTTCGTTCTAGCGCCGCCGCTGCACAAACGTCCATTCCTATGTTTACTTTTTATGTATTTGACAGAAAACATTGAGAAAATAACAAGCTTGTCTCGATTGTTTTGACGAAGCGCGGAAAAGAAAGAAAGCGGTAAAGAAAAGTAAACATCCTGAGAAACAAACCTTTCAACCAGGTAGACATTAAAAAAACCTACTAACATTCAAAAACAAAGAAAACGACATTTTGGCTTCTATGTTTATGTTTATTAAACCGTTTTTGAAAATGCAGAAACTGGTGAATTGGATTAAGATAAACTGTTTTTGTTTTATTCACATCCTATTTAGCTTTTTATTTAGCATATTTTTCAGAATCCTCCAAAAATGACTGCCAGTGTTTGACGTCCTTTCACCTGAGCCTTTTTTTTGGTTCTTCAAACTATAAGGCGTTGCCTTCACTGACTTTGATGAGCGGCACCCCCCCGCTGTGGTTTCCATTCATTGTTTCGGTCGTTTTTGTTCTTCTATGGGTCGTTTGCTGTTTTTATTTTTATTTTGGTTTAATTGGTTGCAGATGTTTTTCTATATTGTTGAACTGTCCAACCTGAAGGTCACTTTGCTTGAATGTCATTTTTACTATTTGAATTCTCTTTGCTGCTGCAGACACAAGAATTTCCCCATCGTGGGACAATAAAGTCTCATCTTTCCTTCATTCTAACAAACCTTCAATGGTCAAAACGACACGGACGGATGACCAAAGAGCAAAAGTTGAGAAGATTTTCTACGCAGTCAACCAAAGCTCTGCAGTGATGAAAAAAAGAATGTCGTAGAGAAGTTATTCTGATCACAATGAATCCTTAAACTGATCAATAATACATTAAAAAGCACAAAATTACACGTCAAAAGATTGTAAACGTTGGAAAAGACGCTGATTTAAGATTTGCTGGGAAAAATAGACTAAAAAAGCTAAAAAGTGTGTTGGTTTCATGTTTTTTTATTTTATTCGTAGGAACTGAATGAAGCTGGAAATTCAAACACTAATCAAGACCAGTGAAGTTAACGCTTTAAAAAGAAGGCTTAATTGAAGCTGAACTTAGAGGAAAAATGTGAAAATCAGCAGAAAAGGACGTGAAAAGCTGATCATTCTGAAAAACAAGCAAAATAAGAAATGGTACAGAAACATCAAATCTAAATGCAAAAAACTTTATCTGGAACAACTGCCAAAGAGCAGAGCAGCGGAGCTCTAAACTATTCTCTGGATCCCCTCCACACTTTCACCGTTTTTTATCCGTTTGTTTCCTCCAGGAAAGCCTGGAATTCCCGGCGTCTCTGTGTTTTGGATGCAGACGGACGCGGGTGAATCCCAGACTCGGTGTTTTCCCGCCTGGATCCTCTCTGCCTCTTTGCTCACACCGTGGATTTGTGGCACAGACCCTTTTCCTCTGGAAGCTCTGAAGCTGTGCTCAATCTGCTCCTTAATCCAGCGGGATTACAGGCGACGGCCGTCTGACCTATCGGATCACAGAGGACCGGACCTTTGACTCGACCGACAGCCGACTCAAGAGCCTGATATATAAATAATATAGACATAGATGTAGATGGATTTAACCTAAAGTTTAGCATTTTACAGCTAAATACTTTTCTTTAGATGATTCCATTTCTTTTACTGTATTTTTGGATTTATTGATATTTTCAAAGCAAATTTAGCATTTGCCAATAGAGGATTTATTTAGCAGTTGGCTAATTTCTTACTTTTTCAAATGTTTTAACGTCTTTAAATGTTTGGATTCGGAGCTCAAAGTTTCCCTCTGATCATCTTTTGAACTATTTTAAAGTATTTCCAGTGTTCTTTTTTTTTTTTTTTTTTTTTTTTTTTATAACTTTTTATTTTTCGTTTTGCACTTTTAAATTACAATCAAATCAAAATAGGAAAACATAATCAATTAAAGAAATATAATAGAATAAAAAAATACAAAAACAAAGCAAACAAGCAAAGTCGAACAGGTGGGGTAAAACAAAAGTTAGTTTTGAGTTTGAAGATCTGAGCGGGGTGCATATTGCCTCCATTTCCTCCAGTGGAGTTGAAATTTATCAGCTTTCAAGCGTAAGTGAAATGTCATTTTTTCCATAGAACAGATCTCTTCCATAATGTCTGTCGATTGATCCAGTCTTGGTAGTTCACTTTTAAGCCAATTTCTTGTTATGGCTTTTTTGCAGGCCATGATCATGACTTTCAAAAGGTACTCGTCCCCTGTTTGAATCACTCCTGTTGGAAACAGTCCTAGGTATAGTAACCGTGGGTCAGCGGGTATTTCATACCCTAGTATTTCCTGCAAAGCTTTAATGATGCTTTGCCAGAAGGGAACAACTTTACTGCATGACCAGAAGATGTGTGAGTGATTGGCGTTCACGCCTCCACATAGCCTCCAGCATTGTTGTGGGGTCCTCAGCTGTTTGCTTTTTAGGTGAGGACTGATAAAGAACCTTGTTATATTTTTCCACCCAAATTCTCTCCATTGTCTGGAACTTGTTGAATTGTGTTGTAGCTGACAAATTGAATACCAGTCATCCTCTGATAAGTTGACCTGCAATTCTAACTCCCACTTCTGTTTTAAGTACAATGAATCAAAACCATTACATTTCAACAGACATTTATACATTTTGGAAACCATCTTTGAAGGCAGTTTCTTATAAGCTCCTGACACCATTTCTATCACATCACTGCCTTCCTGTGTAATTGAGCTTTTTACCTCTTCATTGTAAAAGTTTCTTAGTTGAAAGTACCTAAATAGATCTGTGTTTTCCAGTTCGAACTCTTCTTTGAGCTTTTCAAATGTTTTGAAAACGTTCCCCTCTGTTAATGTGCATATTGCAGTCAATCCTCTAACTCTCCATTTCTTAAATGTATTGTCTAGCTGTCCGGCTTTGAATCCCGTAGAGTGTGAAGGCCATATAAGTATTTTGTGGTTGTTACCCAATTTATATTTATTAACCACCTCCCACCAGGTTTTAATTACAAACTCCACTATGGGGTTCTGTTCTGTAGTTACTACTTGTATTTTTCCCCCCAGTCTTGCCTGGGGCGGGCAAGAACCATAGTCAAGCTCAATTTGTTTCCATTTAGAATAGTAATCTGCTGAACACCAATATATTATGCTTCTTAACTGGGCTGCCAGATAATATTCTTGGAGACTTGGTAACGCTAGTCCCCCCTTTGCTTTTTCTAACTGAAGTGTTTTCAGCCTTACCCTAGGTTTTTTCCCACTCCAAATAAATCTAATTAATTGTTTGTTCCATTTAACAAATTGTTCATCTGGGATATGTACCGGTAATGCGAGAAATAAATACAGCAGTCTGGGCAGCACATTCATTTTTACAACCTCTATTCTTGAGCTGAGATCCATGGTTAAGGTGGTCCATTTTGTTAAGTCCCTTCTTATTGTATCGCTGATTCTACTGTAATTAATGTCTTTCAATGTGTTTAGTTTTGTTGTCAAGTAGACTCCTAAGTATTTTATATTTTCAGAGTCCCATTGCAGTTTAAATTTTTGTCTGAGTGGTTCAGCTGGTTTGTAGTTTATGGTTAGTATTTGAGTCTTGGAGATATTTAATTTATATCCTGATTTACGTCCGTAATCTTTTAAGATGTCCAATAGTTTTGGAAATGCGGTATCTGGATTCTGTAAATATACAATAATGTCATCTGCAAAAAGCCCTATTTTTTGTTCTTGCTTTGCTATTGTCACCCCTTTTAGATCTTCACTCTGTCTTATATACTGAGCCAAAGGTTCAATAAATAAAGCAAAAAGGGATGGGCTCAAACAGCATCCCTGTCTCGTTCCTCTAAACAGTTCAAAGCTATCTGTTAAATTTCCATTGATTTTAATTCTACCCACTGGCTTATGATACAGAGCTTGTAAATACATGATACATGTATTGTTAAAGCCCATTCTCCTCAGGACTGCAAAGAGGAAGTCCCAGCAGACCCTGTCGAAGGCCTTCTCAGCATCTAGGCTTATTAAAGCTGCTGGGATGTTGAGTTTATTGACCTCGTTTATTACATGGATAGTGCGTCGAATATTGTCTTGTGTCTGTCTTCCCTTTATGAAACCAGTCTGGTCCTCGTCAATCAGTTCAGGGAGGAATTGTTCAAGTCTTTTACTAATTATTGATGTAAATATTTTATAATCAACATTTAAGATAGATATTGGGCGATAGCTCTCACAGTACTCCTTATTCTTCCCTTCTTTTGGTAGAACAGAGATGATTGCTTCTTTCCATGATGGGGGGGGTTTGGCATTTTTCAGTGTCCAATTGAAGGATTCTAATAATATAGGAGCGAGTTCCTCTTTGAATATTTTGTACCATTCATTTGGATAACCATCGCCTCCGGGGCTTTTATTACTTTTCAGTCTCCCTATAGCTTTGTCGAGTTCTTCTCTGGTAATAGGTGAGGTTAAAGTTTTATTTTGAATGGTTCCAATAGATGGTAGATCTAAGTTGGCCAGGAAGTCGGTGATTTCTTCTTCATCTACTGGATTAGATTGGCTATACAGAGTTTTGTAATAGTCAAGAAACGTTTTTTGAATTTTGTCTGGTTCATAATGTATGATATTGGTGTATGGGTCTCTGATTTTGTGAATTTGATTTCTCATCTTCATTGATCTTAGGCGTTTTGCTAGTATTTTGGTTGCCTTGGGGCCTGATTCATAAAAGGTTTGCTTTGTGAACCTTAATTTCTTTTCAATTTCTCCTACTGTTAAGTCTGATAATTTGTTTTTTATCTCTTTAATATTTTTTGCCAGCTCTTCACTTTTGTCCCAATGTTGTTGCTTCTCGAGGCTCCTGAGTGTCTGTTCTAATTTAGTTTGTGTTAACCGTTTTTTTTTATTTAAATGGGACATCCTTGATATAATGTTCCCCCTCATAACAGCTTTTACAGTATCCCAAATTATTGTTGGTTCTATTTGGTCATCCTTATTGATCAATATACACTCCTTAATTTCCGTTTTAATCTCTTGCACTACATTTTCATTATTAAGGATGCCAACATTCATTTTCCAAAGTGTTGTTCTTTGTTGGTTATCCAGATGCATAGTTAGGTATATGAAATTGTGGTCAGATATATCCGCTGTTCCTATATTACAGTTCAGGACTCTGTATCTGTCTATTTTATTCACTAAGAAAAAATCTATTCTTGAATGTACTTTATGAGCTGCTGAGTAGTGAGTATAATCTTTCTCTGATGGGTGTAGTTCCCTCCACACGTCACACAGTTCGGTGTCTTTTATAAGAATGTTGAGATTTCTTGATTTAATGCTCTTATGCTTCTTAAGGCTTGTTGTGTCCTTTGAATGGTCTAGAACTGTGTTCCAATCTCCTCCCCAAATCAAAATTCCTTCACTTAGAGTAGTTACTTTCTCAAATAATAATTTAAAGAATTTCTGATTCCCTTCTGGGGGGGCGTACACATTGACTAGTGTAACCAGGTTATTATTGATCTTTCCTTTAACGATGACATATCTCCCATCTTTGTCACTCTCTTGTTGAACTTTTTCGAAGTTGACCGAATTTGATATTAACGTAAGTACACCTCTCCTTCTGCTGTTTTTGTAAGAGCTGAAAAAACAGTTTTCGTACCCAAATTTACTAAATTTTTCATGCTCATTTTTTGGCAGATGTGTTTCTTGCATGAAGATCACCTGTGCTTTTTCCTTTTTCAGTTTTGTTAGCACTCTGCTTCTTTTTACAGGGTTGCCAAGACCGTTCACATTTACTGAGATTATTCTATAGTTACCCAGTCCACTCATTTATTTTGTTGATAATATTTGTGAACCCCACAATAGGACAAAACAAGGAAAGAAAAGGAAAGAAAAAAGAAAAAAAAAGGTTTTAAACGTAAGAACAAAGAACCTTCAAACTGTACCAACCGGTACCCGTAACTTCCACACATTGGAGGGAGTGTCTTTCCCTCCTCGACCCCGCTGGGAGGTCCAGGGTTGTTCCTCCTGTTGGGAAGGGGCCCTAAGAAGGTCTTTGAGAGCGACAAGATCGCTCCTGTCCACATTGTCCAGCGTATACGTCCTTACGTCTGCTTCCGGTGCCGCTCCTATATTCCAATGAATTGAAGAGGCCAGCTTTCTGACGATTCCGTGATCACTTTCCGTCGTTCCTTTCAAATTCCTTCAACTTTTTCTTCGCTCTTTGTGACGTGGAGGGTCTGTTGTCCTGCTGGCGTCGACTCTGCTGCTGCCATCCCAAGATCTCCTGCAGGCGCAGCTCCGCCGTGTCCTCCGTTGTCGTTCCCGATAGTTCCACTTCAATCCCTCGTTTGTGCAGCTCGAGCCCCGCTGCACGTGCACTGCTGTAGGTTCGAACGCCGTCCTGCCAATGAATCCGTATGCTGGTGTAGGGAGTTTGGAAGCGTATTCCTTTTTCCTTCAGAGCCTTCTTTATTGCTTGGTACTCCCTGCGCTTCATGGCAACCTCAGTGGCATAGTCATGATCAAAATAAATGATGTTGTCATTCAGCTTGATCCTCCCTTTTTTCCACGCATCTTTCAAAATTTGCTCTTTGGTTGTGAATTCCTGGAAGTTAATGATTATAGGTCTTGGAGGTGCGTTGGGGCTTGACCTGAATGTGGGGGCTCGGTGGGCACGTTGGATTTTAAAAGCAAAGTCCGCTGGCAGGGAGAGCTCCTTTCTGAGGAGGTTTGTGATGAACTGATGCATAGACTGCCCCTCTGCTCCCTCTTCCACTCCAAACAGTCTGATATTATTCCTTCTGGATCTAGATTCCAGATCTGTCAGCTTAGACTGCATGGTTCTTTGTTGTTTGATGCAGTGAGTGAGCGCGTGGGTTAACTCCACCGTCATGTCCTCAACGTGCCCCACGCGCGTCTCTGCCTCGTCAAGTCTCTCTGATATGCCGTGCATTTCTTCGCTTAGACTGTCGAGTTTGCTTCTCATCTCTTGACGTGAAGCATTAATGTCCTGTCGTATTCCTTCGTTGTCCTCTTTCATTTCAGTCTTAAGCGATGCGATGGCTTTCAATAGATCGCTCGGAGTTACGTTTGCTCCGGCGTTAGCTTGCTGCTCGGCTGAGCTATTAGCTTTTGCCGTCGAGTTGTTTTTATCCTGCGGTCTCGGCATTTTTTCGTTTTATCGGCCTCTTTTATAATTATCCCCTCACTTATTGTGCATTCGAGTTTATAAGTAGTTGTTACTTACTAACTTTAAGTGAGTTTTTCTGAAGTTTTTGCGGAGCAGCTGTCGGACGCGTCCTGTCCCCTACGTCATCACACCGGAAGTCCCTCCAGTGTTCTTTTTAATTGTGATTGCGCCGATTTTATCCAGACTTCTAAAAAAAAATGTTTTTTTTGGACGTAGTTTCTGCAGAGCGGCAGGAGTTCATTTAAGATTTACATCTGAGTTGGTGAGGAGCAACCATGACCCCCTTTCTCTCCCAGCCGCTGAGAGCTCTCTGTTTACGCCGTCTCCCACTAGCTTACAGCCCCCCCACCCCATCCCCCAACCCAACATTAGCGGTCCAACAAAAATGGCGGCCGTATCAGAGGCGGATTCCAGCTCAGGCGAAGAGAACAAGGATGGATGGATCTATTTGTCCGACAGTGGAAGCATCAGAATTATTTTCTACGTCACAAATACGTTTTCCTACTACAAAATCTCACAAGGATTTGAAATGCTAGAACACCATGATAAAACACCAAAGTGGGTCTTTAAATACCGTCTAAAGCCTCGTTTCCACTAAGCAGTCCGGTCCGGTCCGGTTTAGAATGGTCCCGGGAATTCAGGTGAGCGTTTCCATTCAAAGTTGGACCGTCACGGCGCAACAATGGAGGTCATCCAACATTTTTCTGTTTTGTTCTTCATAGATACAAAACTTGAAATGTTGTTTGATAGAAGATTGCGGGCGGCGAACAGGAATCTCTCCGCTATAGTCGTGATGACCTTCAGCCAATCAGCGGGTTTCAACAGAAGCTCCACGATCATGGACCGGACCGGACCGCTCAGTGGAAACGAGGCATCACAGGTTTAGCACAACATGTGGAAGTTTAAGCGTTACTTCACATTCTTTTGGTGTCGCTCATCTGCGGCTGCTGCATTTTTGTCATCATTTCTTACTTCTGACGTGGTTCTCTGCACAGTGCAGCATGTCTGCAGCATGGATGAACTGATATCCGGACCCTCGGACCCTCAGCTCAGCTTCAGTGTAACCCAGAACGATCTTTCCTCTGAAAGACGAATGGTTTTGATCAATTTCTGTGGGAAACACGGCCCTGAGGCTCTGAAAGGGTCATTACTTTGCGTCGCAGGCGGTTGGAGTGAAGTCCAGCTTGTGTTTAGTCCTGAAGATCATGTTTTTGGTCCTGATCTCCAGAATGGATGGGGGCTGCAGAGGAGTGGCGATGGCGAACAGAGCGAGCTGCGGCAGGCGCTTCCCTCCGTTTTCCGGCTGCCGCTTCTGCCAGTGCAAGAACTTGAGTCTGCCCTGGAGGTTCAGCGCCTGCAGTGGAAACCAGATCCGTCATCAAACACGCAGAAACGACCGCATGTCCTGCTGTTGCTGCATCCATCAAGACGTGTTTGTAAAGTCATGACCGCTAACAACAAATGGGTTCATCTTTGAATCAAAATGCTCTTTGATTGTGAGGTAGTTGTGAATCTTTTAGTGGATTTTTTTCTTTGCTTCTTTCAACACAGATTTAAGCTATTTTAGCATTTATTATATTAATTCAACACTAATTAAGTTATTCATTTAGAATTTTACTATTTCTTAAAGGGCCTATATATCATACAAAATCCGCCTTAAAGTGTGTTATAATGTTCATTCCTCACTAAAAACAACCCCAAAGTGGTATTTTGATCCATTCATGTCTTTCTAAGTATTTCTCTAAAAAGGTGCTCTCTGAGCACCAGCCCCTCCCAATCCAGGAAAACCAGTGGGTTCTCACATTGTGACATCACAAAGTGAGGGTCCGCCCCTTCCAGGAAGAGTCTGCGCCAGCACCGCCCCCAGGATAATGCTGCATTCACACAGACCACCGAACACAACCAGCATCTAATGATGACGTCACACTATCTGATTGGCTGTACGTGGGTCCGATGACGTCTATGGTAGTGATTGGTCTGGATAATCCGTTGAGGACGAGAAGTCTTGATGTAATCATGCTAAGCTACGATCGACACAGGGAGAGGATCTTCTAAATGGGCTTTTATGATTGTTATGATTATTACTAAGCACATGAACGCTTGTAGTTTTTTAAATCCGTGCGCCCAGGGCTTTTTTTAGGCTGAACTGACACGGAAGAAGGGTTAGGATTACGTTAATAAAACATGCATGCTAACAACATTAGCCGTGCTAACAACAGATTTAGCCGTAGATCAATTTAATTGGAATAACCATCAGCCTTTGCGTTGTCTGGACCTGAATGGTAACAAATGATTGTGTGCACGGTTTGTCAGGACTAGCCCCCCAAAAGCCGCCTCCGCCCGTCCTCGGTCTGGAGATACTAATCTCCCGGGAAACACGGTTCTGGAGTCCGGGCAGCAGAACAGGGAAACGGACTGCGGTCTGAAGTCTCCTCCGTTGTGCACACTGTACCAAAGCACCCTCACATCCCTGCAAACACAAAGCTAAGAGTCTATCTGCTCTGCTCAGATATTGCAATGCAATAAATCTGTGTGCGCGCACGATTGCGCAACAGTACGAGCACAATTGATTAATCAGTGCACACCATTTAGTAATCGGTGCGCTCGGATTACTAAACCGTGAGCACGGTTTATCAGATCTTTTTTAATTTTTAACCACTGGCTGTCATGGAGCCCGTGACTTTGCTCCTGCTGTGATCTCCTGGAGGCCCTTCCCTTCCTGAGCTCTCCCGCTTGTCACAGGTGTTCTGTATTATGTTAATTAGGTTTGTCTATATATGCAGTGTCTGTTCTTGTTTCTGTGTCGGAGCGTCTTCGTTCTATGCTCTGGTGTTATGGTTCTCTGGCATTAAAGCCCCTTCGAGTGAACTATTGGATTTGGGTCGTTCTTCCTGCTCCTGGCTTCTCTCCCTTGGACATTCCGTCACACTGGCACTCGGCGGGCTCCGTATATTCTGGCTAATTGTTGCCATTAAAATATTTCTTAATCAGCGTTTAGCTTGGCACAAAATTCCCAATTTACTTTTTAAAATATTCATGAACAGAGTATTTCTAGCTTACATAAATCACAAACGTTATCATTTTGCTAAAGTGTCCTTTATAGTTGTGAGATTTGATTATGAACATATAGACCACTGATGTTACGACATTAAAGAGTTAAGATGCTAGTAAACAATATCCAACTGTGTTGTTTTGTATACACTTACCAATTCTTTCCATAAATTACAATTGATTAAAAATGTTTTCGAAATTATTTCGTCTGTTGTGTAGACATTGGGTAGTTAATTTTATTTTTTTGGCACAAAATGAGATGAATTTAGGCCTCTTTTTTTACACTTTTCTGAGCAAAAAGCTTCTAACTGGTTGAATGGCGATGACCTTCCGTCCGTTTGGCCTGCAGGCTCAGATTCTGGACTGTGAACCCACCGTAAAGCCTGAGGAGTTGTTGAGGAGGCAGCGGAAGCGACACACAAAACTCCTCTCTAAGAAAGACGAGTTCTCTGGTGGAAGCTGGTCGGGTCTGTAGGAGACCGAAGTGGCGCCGCTGTCTGGGACCGTCTCTGTGGAAGCAGTCAAGCAGCGGTTTAAGGTCCAGAGGGCAGAAAACAAATATCTGGCGTGGAAACTTTCATCATTTCCACCTTGGACTTTGGCTACTCTGAAACCCCAAACACAGATCTTGGTTCATTCCAGCTCATACGCCAGAGTGAAGATTACAGGGTCGTGTGATTTGACCTGCACTGGTTTACAGCTTAAGGCCGCAGCAGCTTTGCATCTGTATCGACATTTTTACACGCACCCATTCAACTCTGGGCGACCTCCAGATCAGCTGCTCAGCCCAAACACAGAGTTACAAATGTTAGGAAATGTCTACAGACACATCATCTCTGCTTCCTCAATCATAAATTCCTCGTCCAATCACCTGAAAGGGGGGCGGAGACACTACCTGGATGGGAGTCCTGGGAAACGGCTGACTCTGCGGGGGGAGGGGGGTTCAGAGCCCAGTGCAGGTTTCTCCTCAGCTCCTGCTGGTCTTCAGAGTGGACCATCTCGTAAACGCTCTGATGCATCACGTCCGTCTGAGGAGGAACAGGCCAAGTTTTTTAAGCCGCAGTGGTGGACGCATCGCCTGCCGGCCGGGCGCAACAGCAGCAGCGTAGCCGGGACGTGCCGCTTTGAGCCCGGCCTACTTCGTCCATCAGAACATCAGCTTTCCAGGTGAGCTGATCCGTTTTATCTTCTCGTTCAGGTTTGGGTTGTGTCCGAATTCCCTACTGAGTTCACTATATCGAGTGGTAGCTATTTTTTTGGGGGGTGTTTAAATTCCAAATCCAGTACCCTGGAAATTTACCAGAAGTCGTTCATCTTCTTAACCAGTTTTTGTCCCTTTCGGGGTCACACGTGACATGCTGGACAGGTCGCCAGTCTGTCGCAGGGCCACAATCACACACACATGCACACTCACATTCACACATAGGGGCACCAATTATGTCATGTTTTTGGATGACGTCTGTGCAAAAAAGCTAATTAGCATCGATGTTCACTACATTGGCGAATATAGACCACAATGCATTGATTTGGCATTTTAAAAATGTTTTTTAATTTTTGTTTATAAATAAATCTTCCAAGTTTTGATCATCAGAACAGTGGATTCATAAATAGACTTGTAAGATGTTCAGTTTTGTTAGGTTTTTACGTTATATTTTCAGTTAAAAAAAGAAGTAGTGAGCGCGTGTCTGAGCTGCATTAACATCCAACACCGTGAAGGAATTCAGACACCTCTGCAGCTTCATTCTAATTTGAGAAAAACACATTCCAGCACAACTTAAAGAAGCGTGCACATTTCTCCTAGAGTTTTCTGCACTTACTGACAGGTTTTTTTCTGCCTCTGCATTTTATGTCACTTTTGCAAAGGTGTTTGTATTTCCAGCATCAGCGTTTCATCTTCCTCTACTAACAGTTTCAGTTTTAAAAAAAAAAGTGCAGTTTCTCCGCACACAGCAGCTAAAGATGTCAAAAAGGTCATTTTTACCAAATTAACGGATTCAGTTTTAAACTTAATAAAGTATAGAAAAGTGTAAAAGAAGCGCCATTCTTATAAATGCTGAAGAGTAGCTAAATATTGATTGTATTTGATACGTTTCTAAAAACATTAAAATACGGTCAAATGAAGCAGAAAGACCATTAGCAACACTAAGCTAACTGATGTCAAATTAGCTTAAAAATACATCAACAAAGAAAAACAAAATGCTTCTAAAAGCTAAAACGCTAAGTTATGCTAACTTAGCATCAAGCAGGAAAAAATAAATCTGTTTTAGTAAAAAAGAGCAAAAGATATTAAAACGAATGAAATCAAACATTAGTACAGACGTTAAAGTCATTAATTACGCACTTATAGCTAACCTAGCAAAAGATGCTAACGTAACAAAAGATGCTAACAGCTTGTCACCATGTTCTTAGTATCAGTTTTTATTTTTTAGCAGGGAGATTGTGACAGAGTATTAGGGCCACAAAAAACAAACCAAAAAAAAGTCTTATTATCAGATTAAAATCGTAAATTTACTGGTGAATTTTGTTCTCATGCTAATAAGAAAAAAATTTCTTTGTTTAGGAAAGCTCTCCGGAACTTAGCTTCGCCGAACGCACTACGTCTTTCATCTTTGACAATGGTTCAGATAATTTATGACTTCTTTTTGTGTTCTAAAGTTTTAAATTTACATTTAAAGTAATACATTTAATTTTATTTTGGGATGTTTTTATCAAGTGTAATAACAAAAAGTTTTGTTCTTAGGATTTACTTTGGGGCTAAATTTCAGACAAATCTCCACGTTGACCTTCATTTCATTTCCTGTTGAAGGTTTTCTTCTCCCGTTTCCATGGAGATTTGCGGGTGATGATGACAACAATACCTGATGGAAGCCGAGGTAATCCTGGATGGTGTGTGACGTGTAGAAGATGGTTCCGCTGGCAGTGATGACCAGAACAAATCCGTTTAGAGCCTGTCGGGTAAACACAAACATGTGGATTCATAAATCTGGAACAGGGTTGTGAGTGTGAACACAAACATGAGCTTTGCTCATAGTTGCTGAGCCTCTCAAAATATTTTTAAGTTTCCTTGTTTACTAACTTTACCATTTCTTCAACATCTGTTCGGGTGCTTTAGTGTTCTGCTGACAAAGAATCTGGTCTTTTTTCCCTCATCTTCATTTTCAACATGTTGCAGTTCCTTAAACGGCCGCCAGAGGCTGGTTTATAAAACAACAATTTCCCATTGACTTTTACAATTAAAAAAAAAAAATTAGAACAACTTTTTTAGGATATTTTAAATGTCATAATTCTTAGATGCAAATATATTTGATCGGGTGAAAATCACTTAACTCACCATTTCCAACACTGTCTGAAGCACTGAAGCACTTCTGGCTTCATTGATTCAGTGCTCAGTTTTATGTATTTTTAACTAACAAAGTATTATTCAAAATTATGTATGATTAGCTCAGCTTTTAGCATTTTTTCTGTATAACTAACATGTAGGTAGAATTTAAAGGGCCTATATTATGCTATTATTAAGGTTTTAGAGTAATCTATATCCATAGATTGGGAGGGGCTGGTTCTCAGAGGAATAGTCAGAGATGTGTGAACGGATTAAAAGACCACTTTGGGGTTTTTTTATAGTGGGGAATAAACATGAAAATACACTTAAAAGCTCAAAAAAGTTCATTCTGCATGGTATAGGCCGTAAAAATCTTCATTTTAACCCTTGTGCTGTCCGCATGACCCCACTCTCAAGGCACGTTAACATTGATAATGGGGTCATCTAGACCCACTAGACAGTGCGCTGAACCTTTTTTCTTCAATGATTTGTGATCTTCACTGGTGTCCATGGATTCCATGAAAGCCTCTCCACCTTTGTCATGGTGGGGATAAACTCACAAACTTTATTCATTTCAGTTAAAAACACAAAGCGCTTAACAGAAAAGCAGATAAAATAGTCATAAAAAAAGGAAATGAGTAAAATAGAAAACACAGGACAAACACACACAGATGGGACCCCTCCCTCACCAGATTCCTCCCTCCACCCACCCAGTTCCCCCAGTAGAACCCTGAACAAACAAAGAACTGCAGCTAAAAGTTTTGGCTCGGTTCTGCTGTGATGAAACGATATCATGGGGATCCATTCATTCCAAGGCCTAGCTCGACCCCGTGGGTCATTACTAGCAGCACCCGCCCAACACAGAGCAGCCTAGGGCCCACTCTACAGCTATAAGACCACAGAGCGGGACCCCAGCCAGCCCAGTGAGAACTAGCACCGCAGGACCAGCACCCCCTACAGGTGAAGCCGGTAGGGCCCCAGAACAACGGATCCCTAAGAGCAGGGGTGGGGAACAAGTTTGACACCAAGAGCCAAAACTTTGACAGTCAAAGAGCCACACCACACACTGACCTGGCAAGACGTACACACACAAACACGCAATTAAAGCTGTATAATTTTCCATAAAACACTCCTCTCCCTGCAATACGACACCAAGTATTGTACTTGTGTTTATTTCAAGGAAAGTGTCCACCCTCAATACACACATCAATGCAGCTTAGCCAGAGTTAACACAGCGACTACCCTGGAGGTCAGATGCCCCTCCACACACACAGACACCTCTCTCTCATTTCACACGTACACGTACGCACGCACACACACAAACACAAATTCAAATTAATGTGCAAAAACACCAATGCAAAAATTAATAAATAAGCCTCTCATAATAAAATACACCAAACAAACACAGGTAAAAGAGAAATGACTTAAGAAGAAAAAACCTTAAGAAGAGAGAACCAAGCAGGTGCGATGCTGCTCTGTCCTCCTGTTGGCCTGGGTGTCAGCATCGACACAAACACCCCAGCCAAGGGGGAGAAAACACTCGTAAACCGTGTTAAATGTAAAAGTGATAAATAGAAAAGTTTAAATATGAAAACATCTTAAATATAAAAAATGTAAATAAGTTATTGCTTTAAAAGTCTAAAACACCTGAAATATAAAAAGAATAAGTTAAGATGTTAAAACAAAACATAAATAAATAATAAATAGATAAATAATAATAATAAAAAAACACACATAAAACAAATAAAAATGTAGTAAAATATCATAAAATATGACAGTAAGAATTTTAGATCCATCATAGGAGATCGAATTAAAAGCTGAATAAAATAGATGCGTCTTTAATTATTTTTAAAAACCTCAACAGTGGATGACAGGAGCAGCTGAAGGGACGGCAGTTCACAGTTTCAGGCTGTTACAAACTCTGTGATAGAACAATAGTGGCGCAGATTTTTTTCCAAGCACGGAGCCGCTATCACCGCCCCCCCCCGTTAAATTTGCACCCGAGCAATTGCCCATTTTACCTGTGCCTAAAATCGCTGCTACTGCGACCCCCCCCCCCCTGGCAATGCATCCGCCCCACTATTTGAGAAGCACTGCCTTAGGAACAGCTAGGAGGTCAGTGCCAGAGGACCTCAGGGTCCTCAAGGGCTCATATTTTAAAGTAATATCATTTAAATAAGAAGGCCCAAGACCATTAAAACATTTATAAACCATTAAAATAATTTTAAAATCAATCCTGAAGCACACAGGGAGCCAATGCAGCCATTTTAAAACCGGTGTAAGGTGCTCCCGCCCCCTGGTCCTCGTCAGAACTCGTGCCGCAGAGTTCTGAAAACACGACGAAGTAAGGGTGGGGTCATCCTGACCCCATGAGATAGCACAAAGGTTAGATGTTTTACTATTTCATTTAACTTATTCATTAAGGTTTGCCATCTCTAAGCTTCTTTGTGGGTTTTAAACATTTAAATTAATTAAATTCATTTGGGGTTTTAACCTTTTAATTTAGCATAACTTACTTAATTAGCATTATTTATGATTTTATTTTAGATCCATTACAGTATTTCCATCCAAAGGGGATAAATACAGATTTAAACATTAACATTTTCTGCAAAAGCAAGATCGTTTTAATTAATTAATTTAATAATTTGGCACAAACAAAATCTCCCACTTGGGGGGGGGGGGGCCTCTGATATATATATATATATATATTTGAGATGAAACAGTTTTTTTTAGTGAAAGAGTATAAATGTTTGAGTCAAGAACAGGAAAAAAAAGAGGTGAGGAGCCAACGGGGAGTTTGCCCGTCAGTGAAGTGGAGCGCCCTCCTGGTTTCGGCTGGAAGAGGAGCAGCTGCTGAGTTTCTGCCTCGTCGCACAAACGTTTGCTCCCATCAAACCATCGTCATGAGGTCCTGTCGGGGGCTGGCCAACGCTGCCGGCGGCGTGTTGTTCTTTTAGGTAACTCACCAGTGCGTCGCTGGAGTGGCGACCACACTTTACCGCACAGTAAACATAAACAAATGTCCGGCGGGGCGGCAAACCGCTCCCTGGCTGTTTGGCTCTGTGTGACGCGAGGCGGCAAACATGAGGCCTCTTGGTCCTCTCGTGCACTCGATGACCTCTGGATCCAGATAAGGCGGTTCTGAGAAGAGGAACCATAGCGTTGGGTTTGGAAATTCAGCTCAGAAGTGGGTCAAAGGTCAGCTCCCGGGTTTACTTTCCACCTTCTCGCGCTGAGACATCATGCAGGTCGCCTGATGTCTAGATTGGCTTTTTTTTTCAACAATGTGGGGAATGTCTGATAAAAATGGCACGCCCCACCCACTAACTGGGGGGGGGGTCCTCTCCTGGAATTCCTGAGTGATGCACATTAGAAGGAACTGGACTGGAAAATCGACAGCAAAAAACCCCCAAACAGATCTTGCAGCCGGCGGGCGTGCTCCGTCTGTGTGATGAGGAAGCTTTTACTTTGAAGGTGAGGAACAGGAGAACACGCCCACTGAGCTCTGGACGGGTCCGAACCCTCTGAGCTGAGAGGGACGTCTCTTTTCAAACGTCCGTTGTGTATCTGCAGGAGTTTAGAAAACCTCAGTGAAGACGACCCTCATGGGAGCGACGATCCTCCTCGGTGATGATCCTTGATGTCTCTCCTCAACATAATCCTGCGTGATGAAGTTCTTGAACCGTCCTAAAGCCTTAGCCACATGCTCCTGTACGGGTTCTGCAGGTTTTTGGGTTGACCGGGTTCATGGAGGGTCGTAGAGAAGACCATCTTTAGGGTCTGTCAGTTCCCTTGAGGCTCGTACTATCGCCTTTCAGGGACGTCATGAAAATGAAACGTACCATTGTCGTGGGTGTGGAACGTGTATTGGGAAGTATTCCTAAGGATAATGTAAGTCATGCACACTAATGACGTATGGCTGATGTTGGCATACGATGTCCTAACGCCACTCTACTGGCTGTGTTCAGGCCAAACACGATTCGTGCGTCGGGTTTTAATGTTAAGTCGACGTACAGATGCCATCTGAGGTTCTGTGGGGCAACTTGAGCGTTGGGCGCCTCGGTCCGGCAGCACAATTTGAGTTTCACAGTGCGTCCAGCATTACATTTTTTGATGAGGTTGACGTGTCGCGTCAACCAATCAGGGACTTAGCTTTGGGCATGTGACGCGTTCAGTGACTCGACTAGCAGCTAGAATACAAATCTAATATGGCTGATCAATGCAAGCGTTCTTGTCCTGAAGTTCCATCGACTTTCTTAAGCCGCTGTTTCCCTTTCAGGGTCATGTGGTTGCTGGAGCCAGTCCTGGCTACTGTTGGGTGAAGGCGAGGTAAGGGCAGGCTGGAGGGAGCGCGTTCGGTGTGAACACAGCATTGAAGCGCCATCACTACGGCTGCACGGAAGGAGTGTGCAGGTATCACATCAACAGCACTAACGGGCTCCTTGCACAGTCCTCACGGTGGGGGAGGGTGAAAAATCTGTATGACCTGCCTACATTTCCTCTATGGGTTCACTCAGCGATCTGCATGTCCGTACAGGTTTGTCACCCGCAGCCGGCCCGTATCCACCCGTAAGGACAGTTGGTACACTCCGGTTATCTCTTGATCTGTTTTCAAAGCGTTCCCATAATTATAATTATGCTGTTTTTATCCCAAATTTGGAAACCTGTGTCGTTTTCCTGGACATAGTTTCTGCAGAGCGGCAGGAGTTCATTAGACAGTTACCTCTGAGCTGTGGGGCGGGACTGTTGGCTCAGTTCCCATCAGCCCTTTGTTTACACCGCTAGCTAACAGCCCCTCACAACCACGATCTAACATTACCGGTGCGACAGAAATGGTGAGCAGTATCGGATCTTTCACTTTGGTCAACTGCAAAGAACAAACGGCACACAACCAGGTGTGTGGCAGCTGTTGGGAGTTTAACTTTTATTGGGGGGTAGAGCCTTCAGACATCCGTTTTATCTCTTGTGGAACCAACTTCCTGCAAAAACAACTTCCTGCTTTGCTTTAGGCGGTAGAGACCATCTTTAAAACTTCCTTTTCGATCATTTTTATTGTCACGGTCGGCCTGGTTTACCCAGATCTGTAACTTTAAACATCAAACACGTCAATGTAGTCATAGAGCAGGAATTATGACCTATTATAATCAAGAAGCTGAAAAATAAAGGGTTTCTTGATAACTTTCCTTTTAAAAGGAAAAGATCTAGATTATTTTCACATGATCCACACATCCACGCGCTGAGCAAACCGCTGCAATCCGTAGAAAATGACGAAACACTTTGGGATTAGGATGTGCAGCTGCAGCCTTCAGGCTCCTCAGACTGACCTGCAGCAGCAGTTCACCTTCTGGAATCTTCTGCTTCCGTGCTGCTTTTGGAGTCTCCTGGTTTCCTTCAGAGGCTCCGTTGGGATTGTTCAACGCAGCTGGGGAGACAAACGCAAAGACATCTCTTCAGCACAGCTGTCCATGAACTACATCCTCCTGATGGAGGCTTCCACCTCTGGACTCACTGAGACTAAACCCGGTTTCATCAGAGTTCACCTGAGCGTGCCTTCATGAGAGGATCTAAAGTCCTCACATTGATTCACAAAAACTAAAGTATCATCAGCAAAGTTCTTTACCTTTACAGTTTACATGTTTGCAGGTGTGATCTGGACATATTTTCCTATTTGTCAAGAGTTCACTTCTTCACTTTTAAAGCTGCAGCATCGTCCATACATATCTGTGCCAGGATCTAAATGGGTTTGAATCTGGTTTTCAATGTGTTTTTAGGTCTAACTTTAATGAAAAAATAGCCCCTATGGGGGTTTGTCAATGCCCATTGTTTCTTATTTACGAAGGCCTGTTCCATTTAGTGTCTCTATCTTATAAAAACTTTATTGTTTACTCATCCACACAGCAGCTTTAAGGACATAAAGACGCCTTTATCTGAAGACAAACCTCAACCTCATTCAGGTTTAAACGGATCTTTGTTTGAAAGGGAACAAACTTGAACAAATGAGGCCAACAAGAGAATAAAACTGGATGTTGACTCAAGGGGGCGCTATTCATTTAAGTCAAATCCGTGGCTAACTTAAGTTTTTTTTTTCCGAATTTGTGGTAGCTTTGTCACCTGATTTTTTTTTATTGGTAAATTGGTTATATTTATATTTTTTAAACCAACGTCGAGAAGTTTCCATGGTAACAAAATAAAACCAGAGGAGGTTCGTAAATTTTTTTCGGTCATTCTTGTTTTCTTTTGTAGATAACGTTTTCTTTTTCCATGCGAAGACCTTTTCTTGTCAACACGAACAGTCAGACGTCAGATCTGCCGTAACTGATTTGGACGCCGAGGTCAGGTGATGAGCTGAGGAAGAGAGCGGTGATCGGCGGTCATTAGTGTCTGATCTCAGCCGGCTCGCTGCGCCTCGACCCGTGAACACCTCCGACCCTAAAGGTGACGCTCAGCCCGATTGGACGATAATTCTGGGTCACGTCTTTTGTTTCCTGCTGCTGAGGGTTAACGAAGAGTCCATGTGAGAGTCGGGTCGGTGCTGGGGGGGTGTCGGAGCAGAAACAAAGAACCGTCGCCGCCGTTCTGCTTCATTTCAGGATGTCAGACGGAGCACAGCTTTGGTTTGACACCCCTGACCTTTGAGCCAAGCAGCCTTCTTGGATCACATAGTGCTGAGACCCCGAACACAAAGATTCACCGGACTGAACTTTGCAGGGAAGAAATGAAGTCTCATGTAGGGAGGAGGTACTATCATGATCCGTGCTGCATTGTTCTGGAGTTACCCAACGTTTGAACATTTTGTTCAGGTATAAAAGGTCCAAACCACAACATAAAGACAGCAGAACTTCCAATTATTCCCAGTAAACACACAACCAGGTTGGTTTCAGAGGAGATGCATTATTTATTTATAAAGAGAATAGGATTGTGCTGGGTGACGCATCACAGTTCTACAAGTCTCCCACATGTAACAAAGCATCCTTACTTCCCCTAAAACACAAAACTGTAAGTCCGTCTGCTCTGCTAGAGACACGGTCGCGCACTCCACCGGTCTAACGCAGGACCGGACCACTTATTTTCTTTTTTTTTTTAAGTCACTTCCCTCAGTTTAGACTGGATCATCGCAGATGAGTCATTATTTGGGAAATAAAATAAATAAAGTAATAAAGTAAAATAATGAATAATATTTATATAATAACACCCCCCCCCCCCGACGATATCATCGTCCATCCCGATGGTTGACTGAAACCATCGTCAACTGCCAATTTAGGGGACAACGCCCAACCCTAAAAGAGAAGCTGAACAACTTTACTTAAAACCTATTACATTATGTTAAAAAACAAAAGTATTTTTGATTGTTTTTTTCGGACTTACAGAAAAATATATCTAATATATTTATATTTTATTAGGAAAAGCTTAAAGTGCCAGATAACATTTTTGTAAACAAAAAAAAGAATAAGAAAGCTTTAAAACTAAGAAAAAGCCACATTTCTTAAAAACAACAACTCTTAATAGAATCAAAAATTCAGTTTCCTCAGCATTTAAGTTGCCATGTGAAGCGTTTTGTTTCGCATTTCTATTATTTAGTCACCGTTATTCTGCTTCTTTTCAGCTAATTCAGATTTTTCAAGTAATGAGTTTTTCATTTTAGTATTTTTGTACGTGTTTCTAAACTTTTCTCAAAGCGTTTACATTTTTGAAGCATACAAACTGTCAGATGTCAGCCTCTGCTTTTTCTTTACATATTATTATTTCTCAATTGCAGTTTTGGGATTATTTGGCTATTCTTCAGCTTTCGTAGACTGTTTTCAGCTTGTTCAGCATTTGAATTTAACATTTATTTTGATGTATGGGACCCAGAACACAATATTAAGGTTACATTTTAGAGAAACATCTTTTAGCAAATGTTGTTACCATTTCACCTCTTTGTTTCTTCGTTAGGTCTACAAAGTTTGTGGAACGCTTGTTTGAAGTTTCCCGTTTTTGCAGGTAGCGTGAGCCGCGGCCGTCTTCTCCAGTAGCTACAGTGGGTAACGTCACATTAAAGCATAAGGGATCCATCCAGAAAAGGGCGTTGACGCGAGCCGGATCAGGGTGGCGGGAGGTGACCATGTGTGGGGTGACCTGTCATATCAGAGGTTTTTACGGCGTTTCTAACTTCAGAGCAAACATCACCCGGCGTAGGAAAGCCAAGCTGTTCTCCTTAATTCACTGGAAACGCCTCTGGCTCCGACAACACGGGAAAACCGTGAGGATGTGTATTTTTCGTGACGCGCTTCTGCGCTCACTGAAGCCGCATAACACGATCTGCTCCTCGTCCTCCTCCAGCCATCCACAGCTTTGTGCCGGCTGACTTCCTGCAGCTCCGTTAGCTCGCCTTACCTGGAGTCTGTGATGCAGAACAAACCAACAGGAAATGGGGAGGGGGGGGTCGTCTGCGTGTCTAGAGACAGACGATGCGACAAACTGCCACAGACTGCGCATGTGGAGCTGCAGACACATGTGACGGAGCGCCATCGGCCCTGAACTTTAGGGTTAAAACACCCAAACCAGCTCTGGATGTGTCTTTGGTTGCCACCTTAACGACTCGCCTCAATGGAAAAATTGGGTTTTTGGTGTTTTTAACATATTTTTGTTGCATTTGTTTGATAATGGAGTACATGCGTAAAGGCAACTAAGCCTAAAATGTCAATTTTGAGTGTTTATTTATTTAAATCATTGAGAATCAGGAGGAGACGATAAAATGCAGCTTTAAAAAGATCATATTTGTGATGTAGAAAATACGCTGGGCGGAGCCACAAGCTCCCAGCTCCGCCCCTTTCCAATCCATCCACCTGCAGTCACATAGATCCAAGAACGTCTTCGTTTTCCTCATCTGAGCTGGAATCTGGATCTAAACTGAACGGCTGGATAGCTCTGATGAGGGGCTCTAAGCTAGCAGGAGAGAGTGTGAACAGAAAGCTCTCAGCAATGGCAGAGGGAAAGTGGGGCGGTGTTACTCTGCACAAACGGTTCTGCCCAGAACTCAGAGGTATTAAACAACAGTTTGAAATAATCTACCAGTAAAGGGTGGAGGGATTGTAGTGAATCTCCTTCAGAGCATTTTATATGGGGGCGGGGGGTGCAGAAGGAAAATGGGAACAGCCGAGTGAACAGCCGTTACAGATGAAAGGATCAGAATGACATATGTCTAACGATCTTATTAATTAAAACTGCCACTCTGTTAGCTGAGGTGCTAATGCTTAAAAAAACTTGTCTTGTTGTTTTTAAATCTTACAAATTTAAAAAATATACAAACATTACAAATACAAATATTGACTCAACTTGGAGGGGCAAATGAAGAGGCGGGGCAAAGTTTTTTTGCTGAGTGGGCAGTTTCCCCCTCTTGCCCCCCTGTGGTTCCACCCCTGATCAGCAGACAAAAGCCTATCAAATTAGCTGCGTTTCCATTATGTGCAAAACCTTTTTTGAAATTCGAAACAATGTCGAGAAAACACAATTTCACAAATACACTGTTTCCATTAAATCGTAATGATCCGAATAAACACAAATCAACTCGCACAACAAGTCATTCAAAAACCCGGCGACGGGTGTGAGCAATACTTTGATTGTCAGTAGATACTGTAAATTTCTGCCACGGCACTAGCGCTCATCATCATTGATCAAGGGAGACGTCGGCGCCTTATTCAGACAATGGAGTGGCGAGCTTCCTACACATGGGAGGGGCTACGGATAAAGCCATTTTGGGAAATGGTGGTTGGTGATTTTCCAAAGCAGCTGTGGATCCAACAATTCCACATGACACGCCCAACTTTTGATGATCTGTGTGACGCTGTGGGACCTCTGGTGGCGCCTGCTGTGCAGCGCCCAAGGCCGCCAGTTCCTACCAAGAAGCGCATCGCCATCCAGTTGTTGATCAGGTGACTCATTTATTTTGAAAAAAGTGTTTTCATTTCACGCCTCATTCGATTCAAATGTTTTTTAAATGATGATGAGGAAGGACGGATAGTGTGCTGGACGCCGTGTCTATAAAAGCTTTGGGCGACCAGAGTACTGGGGGATTCTATCTTTGACCTTTTCTCGACTGTGTTGTGGTGCTGAGATCTTCTGTTAATTCCAGAATAGACAGAGATTCTAGTTTCTTGTTTTTTCCTGGCGTTCACAAGCTTCTAAAACTGTATGGGCTCTACGAAAAACGAGTCAAAAAACAAATTATTTCGCTTCTTGAATAAACTGTGCCACAATACAACCACAACAACCAGGAAGCGTGTGCACGTGCGCGTATGAGCTTTTACCTAAGAACCCTAGCAGAACAGAAATGAATGTTGTGACGCAGCACTGCTCACCTGCAGGGCGGGAAGCAGAGACGCCATCAATCTGGTCCATGTTTTCAGAGACCTACGTCACTCAGGACGTTTCTTTTTTCTCTTTGCCTCCTTTTACATTAAACCCGTCAGCGTCTATTAGACGACGTTCAGTGTATCTGACAGGAACCAGCGTCTCTAGAGCGCTCATGTCCAAACAAACCCTCAGGCAAACTGACATTTAGATTTTAATTAGCGCTCTTCTTCTTGAGCTGCTTTAGCATTTAGAGGAATATTATTATATAACCTGCTTGGATTCAGATACTTTAGGATTATCAGCCTTTCTGAATGTGTTTCCTTTGACTTTAGCATTTCTAGGTTTTGTTTGGCATTATCGACTTCCTGTGTGTCTCATTTTTACATTTACATTTTACATGTTTAGCTTTGCATTATTTTGGTATTATTTGTTTGCGGTTATCCACGCATGTCTCAATCCAGCTTTTTCACCAGATTTTGCATTTAGCACTTGTGCTGGTATTTTTAACCATCATTCAAAGCTCAGGTAGAGCGGTCAACCAGTAATCTGTTGCCTGTGTGTTGATGTGTCGCTGGATTCAACCCCACGCTGTGCTTGGTTAGGGATTCATTTGGATTTTTTTCCCGTGCCAAACCGGTACCGGTACACACTAAACAGTGCTTGAACAGGTGTTTAAAAAAAAGGGGGGGAAAATAAAATTAAATCTACAAAAGTTTAAATGTGCGTGTGTAACAGAGCAAAGAAGGGCCCCTCAATGCGCCTCTGATGCTTTATTTACTTCTTTCGCTGCATCTCCGTTTTCACACAGGCTGAAGTAAACACATATTTCACTGCTAATCACCATGACAATGGTCTTTTTTCTGAGCGCTGTACATATCACTCCTATCTGTTCTATTCTATCTGAATTAGAAGAAGTTTTACTCGCTTCACTTTTGGCATTTTGACGGAAGCCCCGCCCACTCTCGTGGCCACACCCCTTTTAAACATAAGCCCGCCCACAATCACTGGAAAGCTAAAATGTTTTGCTAGAAAATTGTTCGGCAAAACAGAATAGAATAAGAGTGAAAAATACGTCTGAAACAGAGCAGCTAAATCCCCATTATGCTACGTTACCATGGTAGTACCGCGTACATCAGTACTACCAGTACCGACATTTCTACTGCATTCGTCAGTACTATCGGTACAGACAAACATGATATCGATAGTACTGCATTCGTTGGTACTGGTATTCACTTGGCACCAGGTTTTGGTACCCACCCCTAGTCTTGGTGGCCTCGTTAGCTAACTTGGTAATTACCTCTCTCCCCATCTGTGTATTAATATGAGAGAATAAAGAATAAACAATAAAGCACAAAATAAGTAAAAAGCTTACTGTATAGTTTTTAATTTAGCATTTTGTCTTTGAACAGCATCGAGATATTCTTTTTTTTTATGCAGCACAACGCAGTTCTAGCAAACTTAGCCGTTAGCATAACAACAAGGAGTTTTTACAACAAATTCTTCTGCTATTTGGGATTCTGCTTTTTTTTACTGCTTCTAACCTTAATTACTTCATTTATTGTGAACTGAAAGTTTCTGCGTTATGTTGAAAATTGTGATGATTTGGTAATTAAGCTAATATGCGATATAAGCTAGGCTAATATGCTAACAATATTTAGCATTTAACCCTGGAGAACCCAAGAAATATTTTCTTCTGATGTTAAAGCTGATTTGTATGAAAGCGTATTGAATTCAGTTAAGAAAAAGATATTTGTATATTAAAAAAACATATTTTAGAAAAAGTGGGTGATATTCATTTAAATGTTTTCTGTTTTTAATATTTTTGAAAAGTAGAAAAGATTTGAACGAAGATCCTCCGTTTATTTTTTGTTGTTTTTTTAACCCCCCCAATTGTAATTGAACGCAATACACTTCCAGAAATTTTACCTTTTATCTTGTTAGTTCATTTTGTGTGGCAGAAAAAACAGCATCCCATAAAAATGTAAATAAATAAATAAACAATATTTTTAAAAAGCAGTGGCTAAATCTGACCCTTTGGGTTCTCCATAGTTAAATTTGTTTTAATTTGAAAAAAACTGCAAAATTATTGGAAGTTTGTTTAATTGAGAAAAAAAAATCTTTAATTTCTTCATAAAATGTCAAAGGAATACAAATATATTTTACATTAATTTACTTTTTTTCTCCTGCTTTTAGATTTTATTCCACATTTTGAGCTTTTAGTTTCTAATTTTAATAAAATTGTCAACTTAAAACTAAGAGAAGCAGCAAAGCAGATGCTGTTTTATCCACGGATCAGGAAGAGGAGAGGAAAGCAGACGATGGAGGTTTGTTCCTGCAGGCAGCAGCTCTCTGAGACTCTTTGTTGGCATAATTCTGTCATCCAGCATCTCGTCAAGCTTACTGTCTTTTTCTCCCAGGACCAATTCTCAGTGTGGAGAATTCTTACGGCTCATCTAACAGGGAAAAGCGAAGCTAAACACCAAAACTTCAAAGTGTCAGAGACCAACACTTTTTTTTAGACCAGTTTCAGCTGCTTTCACTTTTTCAGGTTAATTTTATAGTTTGACTCAAGCTTTTTCAGTTGCTGATTACTGCTAAATTAGCCATTTTAGCAGAACTTATTATTTCAGCCTTCTTGCGTCTCTTACATTTGACTTTTTTTTAAGTGTTTAATTTAAAGTTTATTTTCATTTTTAATATTCTTTTTTATTGGCCTTTCTTCATTGTTATTCATTACACTAAAACAGCTAAATGTTTTTCTATCTTTTTAGCAAGAAATAAAAAATGTTTAGCAGTTAATTTATGTGATCATTCAGCTAAACGAACATCTTTAGGTTAAATGATTCTCAGAACGTCTCAAACCCACAGTCCTCTTCCTCCTTTTCATAAATTCTAAACATGTCGGGGTCTTGTCTATTATTTATACTTCACGGTGGCAGCGCCACAGCGCCACGGTGGCAGCGCAGAATCTCCACAGAGATCTTCACCTGAAGACAGAATATCATGGAGGAGAGCATCCATCCATGCAGAGAAGCTTCTTCTGATGTTGTACTTTAACATTTGCGTTTCTTTCATCTGCATTTTTTCTTTTAATTATCAGTTTATTTATGTATTTTCAGACTACTATGTATAAACAGTGCTTATAAATAAAGGTTGGTTGGTGGATTCGGTTGGTGGATTGTTTTGTTGGTTGGTGGATTAGCTTTGTAGGTTGGTTGGTTGGTTGGTGGATTGGTTTGATTGGTTGGTGGATTTGTTTGGTTGGTTGGTGGATTGGTTTTGTAGTTTGGTTGGTGGATTGGTTGGTTGGTTTGTTTTGTAGGTAGGTTGGTTGGTTTGGTTGGTTGTTGGATTGGTTTGTTGGTTTTGTAGTTTGGTTAGTTTTGTTGGCAGGTTGGTTGGTTTGGTGGATTGGTTTGATTGGTTGGTGGATTGGTTTTGTAGTTTGGTTGGTTGGTTGGTTTTGTTGGTAGGTTGGTTGGTTTGGTTGGTTGGTGGATTGGTTTTGTAGTTTGGTTGGTTGATGGATTGGTTGGTTGGTCGGTCTTCTGAATTGACATGTGTCGCACAAGTTTCTCCGAAACAACAAAACTCTTATCTCAGAAACACCAGAGCACCACAGACACCACTGCAAACAAAAGCAACTTTGATAGAAATGTATAGATTTGATGTATTTTGTTTACATTTCTTTAAATGTGTAACATGTTTTGTATTTGTTTGTTTTCCAGGATGTTTCGTGATCTGTCTGTGGCGGTTTGGTTCATTTTGGTCCCCCACAAACACAGTGAGGTGGTTTGTTGGAAACCCACTGTCTCTGAACCCATCCAGAACTTTAGATCATCATCTTTGCAGATGATATAAATGTCAATGTCTGTGTTATCAAAAGTGAACTTTTGTTTTCTTTTGACTTTTCGACCACAGGGAAAGTGGACCTCTGACTGCAGACAGAAGAACCTCAGTGCCGCTGCAGGAAACTGACCACAGAAGAAGTTTTTGGCCCTCAGGTAGCTGACGCTTAGCCGGAGGATGGACAGCTTGTCCAGACTGGCAGTGACGTCTTCTGGAAACGGCAGCAGGCCGGCCAAGCGCTCCAGCTCGCCATTCAGGCGGTCCCGGTGCCTTTTAGAGGGGTTGGATTTGGCCCCTTCAGCTGGAGGCTGCTTCCCACTGACGGTAACACCAGAAGAAGAAGTTCTGTTGGTTAACAGGCCTTAGAATAACTTTTTAATGATGCATTTTGGAGAAGCAGACTTGTACAATTATTTGGGGCAGAAACAATAACCAGGTTCCAGAAGAAACTGAAGAAGAAACCAGAACGATGCTTTCATAAACATGATAGAACCACAGAACGATTACTTTTTTCATTTATTTTTGTCAAAGTGAATTTTAAGCCTTATGGAAACCAGTGTTTGATCTGGACACGCCCACATCTGTCAGCTGGTTTCACGGTGTGGAGGTTGGCGCTTTGGTTTGGTGTCCGTCAGGCGTTTGTCATTAAACAAAGGTTCAAACTCTGGAAAATGCAACGTTTAGGAAGAAACGACGCCAGAAAAGTACAAACCAAAGAGAGTAGAGTAGAGTAGAGTCGAATTCAACAGAACAGAGAATAATAAAATAAAACAGAATAGAATACAGTAGGAAACATTACAATAGAACACAGGAAAAGAACAGAACTGTCAAGAATAGAACAGAATAGAAAAAATTAAGGCAGAGCAAAATAGAATAGAATAAAATGGAAAAGAGCTGGAGAAATTAGGAAGAAATGGAATAGAACAATATAGAAGTGAACACGTTAGAAAAGTTTTTAGTTTGTTTGCTTCAATCATAACAAACTTTGTTGTTCTTAAACAGAAAAGTAGAAAAATCTCCTTTAGAACCAGAATAAACCTTTTTACTCAAAAAACTGTTTAAACAAATAAATGTTAAAATTTCAGTCTGTTTATAGCAGAACGATTTATTTTCTTCATTTGTTTCAGGAGTTCTAAGTTTCATTTCAAATCTTTAAGAGTTTTTTTTAAAGCTAAAAGGTCATAGACATTTACTGTTTAACTAAAACGGTCATTAAATTACCAAACATTAAAAATATTTCATTTAGGAAAATAAAAATATGAAAACTTAAAAAAATGTAAGATCACTGGGTTTTACATATTCATTTTTTTGGGTTGGGACCATAAAATATTTCAGAATCATTTTTAACGGAATTTCCACAAGAGATGATTTTATTTTATTTGAATATGTGTCGTTTCAGGATTATTTTTAAATCAATAACTTAGAAAATAAATTTGAAAAGTTTTTTAAATAGATTGTTTACATTTATTAGAATCTGAGACTATAGACGCAAATGGGGGTGTTTTGAACATTTTAACAAAAAAGATTCCTTATTTCCATTGTTTAAAAATGTAGTTTTTAACTCGGACACTGACGCGTCACGCATGCGCCGTAAACGGCAAAAATGTATTTTATTTTATTCCATTTCTCAAAAATAATAAATAAATGAAAGACTAATATCAGACCTTTTACATTTATAACCATTTTATTGAATAATGTTTTATATAAAAAGGCCATAATAGGCGGAGGGAAAAGGCCAACAGTTTATTTAAAAAGTGCCTCCAGAATCTTTCAGATGTTTTTTTTTTATTTTTTACTAAACTATTTTCGTTTTCTGTTTGACCGGACGAAGGCCGCGCACGCGCCCGAAGTCCCGCATCTGTCCACGCAAACGTAACCGTGAAACGTTCTGCCTTTGAAGGAGCCGAACGTTCCCGCGCTCTGCAGGTGGACGGACCCGCGTGCGTGGATCAGACGGCCTCGCGGGGCACTCACGCTCTCTGGACGGGTTTCCTCCTCTTGCGTCCCGCGTACATGACGACCCGCAAAGGATAATCCTCAATTCCGCTATAATCCTGCACGTGCGCAGCGCGCGCGCATTGTACCAAAAAAAAAAAATCCAAAAAATGAGGGGAAAAAAATCGGGCAGATCCGCAGCGTTTGCGGTTTTCCCGCAGACAGCAGCCTCCTGGCCCCTGTCGGTCAGCTGCTCCGCTCCGCCGCTGCGCCGCGCGGACGAGCCGCAGTCTGCACCGCAAACCGCCGCATCTCAGACTGACGAGCAAGTGCTCCGCCAGCAGCGAGCCGCCTGGCGTCGGGGGCGCGCATTCCAAATGCGACAGTCATGCGCGAGGCCGCAGTAGGCCTGGGGAAAAAAAACAGACAAATTTTACGAGGGCGCGCTCCCGATAGACTCGTGGGCACCCACACGATTTTTTCATCCAGGGGGGGGGGGGGGGGGGACTGCAGGATGTGGGTCAGAGGTCAGCAGGTACATTACCATGACCCTCACCTGCTGGGGGGAGGAGTCAGCGGCTCACAAAAGTGACTTAAATTCGTTCACCTTTTATTTACATCTCAGAAAAATGTGACGTAAAAAAACAAACAATGAAAACAAAATTAAAATTAAGTTTTTAACTTTTGGTTTTAGGAATATTTTTATTTTAGTTTCTTCTTGTAAGTAAAACAAGAACAATAAAAGAAAGGCTAAAATAAAATAAAACACAACATGACTAAGACATGATTTTACAATTTCCTAGTATTTAATGTTTTCCTTTAACAGTTTTATGAATTATTAGACAATACTATTTTATACTGTTTTTTTCCTGCTTTATAGCTGTTCTACTTTTTTATTTGTGGACTTTATTCCGTTTCTTTTTGGTTCTTTGTATTGTTTAGCGTTTTGAAATCCCTGTTCAGTTTGGTTTCTATTTTACTAGTTTTACTGGTTTTTCAGACATTTTAGTCCTGGGGGGCTGCACAGCATAGATTTTGTGACAGGAGCATGCGGGCCGAGGAAAATTTGAACTATGGTCACATTTTGCCCCCGGGCCGGACTTTGGACATGCCTGATTTAGAAAGCTTAAATGTAATCTCTGTTTTTCCTTTTCTTTTGGCGGACTTGACATTTAGCAATGATTTTGTTGTTATTTATTTATCTGAACTTGTAGTAATCTATAGTAATCTTAACAAATGTAGTTCTTCTTATTGCACCTTTGCATTCTTCGGTTTATGGTTTTGTTCTCCGTCAGTCTTAACTGCAGTTGAACATTTCTCAAATGTTGATTGGTATCATTTGCTTTCCTTTCACCTTTATCACTTTATTTTCAGCCCTTAAGGTGAGAATTTCTCGATTATTCGTCTGTTTTTTCTCTTTTTTTTGGCGAACGTCTTTTTGATCTCAGATCAGCAGAAAAAGAAAAATCCTCAGTTGTTTTTATTTAATCACCTTCGGCAAAGAAAACTTAAATATTTGTGTCTTTTTTCAGATTCCTGTTCAGAATTTCCTCATGTCTGCATTCTGGGGTCAGACGAGGTCATGACCTTTCCAGTGTGTGACCTACATTTCCCCAAAAGGGCAAATACCCCAGGTGGGGCAAAACATTCTGTTCTGTCTGCGGAAAAACACCGGAGAAGCTGTTTGGGAGAAAATGTAATGCCTTTAACTTCAACCTTATTTTTTTTATTTTCCTTATTTTTTATGTTTTTGTTGTTTTTTTGGATGAAGACGCCAGGAAACGTCAGATCAGCTCAGAAAGCTTCAGGTGGATTTTCTCGCAGAAGAAAAGTTCAAAAGCGGAGGATTCAGTCTGAGCGCGGAGCGAAAAAAAGGACTAGAAATATCAGAGAACGAAACACAAGAAAGGAAACAAAAGTCAGACTGTTTCAAAATAAAAGCAGAAAGAAGTAAACAAATAGAAGAACCAAAAACAGAAAAATCCTGTTGACATAAAAAAACTAAAGGTTTTATAAATACTTTAAGGTTTTAGCTACGAAGAGAAAAAGGAACTAAACTGAAGGGGAGCCGTCTTGTGGTGGTTTTATTGTGTTTATGTCTAAAACAGCAGCTTCTGACCCCAAAACCCCCAAATTCCAACTGTATTAGTGAGAAAAACTCTAAATGAATAAATAAAACACAGAATGATGGACAAAAGAAACAAGAAAAAGATTAAAAAAGCAACAAATTCAGCAATAAATCCTATTTAAACCTCTTTTATTATTATAAAAACAGTTGTCTAACCTATTAATTATCTTCCAAAAGAGCTAAAAAAAATAACAGAATAGAAAAATAATTATGAAAATGACTAAAGGTAAATTATTCTATTCAAAAATATAAATAAAACAAAACAAAAAACTGAATGTGTGAAAGAAATTGATCAACGTGAGACTTGTTTTTGTTGCTGTGTAAGCTTCATTCATAACACTGAATGAATTAATAAATGTCCTTTTTGCTGTGAGAAATCAAAAAATAAACCGATCTCAGAAATGCTAAATAATCATAAAAATGCACGTTTGTTCTTAAATTCTAATCTAAATCAATAATGTGAAGGATGACGCTGTGGTACAGCGGTCGGCCTTGGAGGATCTCACTTTTCCCTCATGGTTCAGCGTCTGGATCAGCAGCCTGACTGAATCGGCGCCCCTGTCCTTGTTTTACGTAAAATATGTGGAAAAAAGTCAATCATGACAACAAACTCCCACAAGCCCCAGATGCCAGAAGTCGTGGCGCCACAGGGGAACCGTCCCTGGGTGCAGCACCGGCGTCTGAAGTAAAGAGCGCCCGTTAAACGAGGTCAGCGCCTGTTAGAGACCGGCCGCTGCTGGAAGATGATTGTGTTCAGGAGAAGGAAGGTTTGCTTCACGTCAGCTGGGATGTTTTCTCCCTGCAGCTGTTGTTGTTGTTGACAGACGGAGTCGTCACGGTGAAGCTGCATCCGGCGAGCGTCCAGAACGCCACGTTTGCTTCTTTTTCCACACGAGCGGCTCCCTGAGTCACGCACAAACATCCGTTCCTCACACGGTCGATGGGGCGAGGAGCTGATGTGATGACGGGAGGCTGACGAAGACGGTTTCCTGTCAGTGAGGAAGTTAATCTTTATTTATATCCAACTGCAGGTGGTTTATATCCAACAGCTGAGCAAAAGAGCTGAAGGCCTCTAGTAATGAAGCTCCTGACACACGAGGAGTATATTTGAATGAACCCCTTTTGTAATTTAGGCTAATCTTTATTTATATTGATTATATTTGTCACCGTTTTTTTGTTGGACCGGACAGAGAAGAAAAGGAGGGAAAAAAATAAATAAATAAATAAAAACAACAATTTTTACCGTCACAAAGGGGCTTCACTATGTCAAGACAAACCAGATAAATAATAAAACTCTATTAACTGTACTCAGACTATTTAAATAAAGCAACAGTAAAAAAAAAAAAATTTTTATAATAATAATTTAAAAAAAATATTTCATCAAAGCCTCCGTGGATACAGTAGAGTTAAAGAGGCTGAACTGGAACAATGTGTGATGTTTTTCAGTGGTTTGTTTTAACCAAAAATAATAATAAATCAAAGCATTGAGCGGCATCGTGTGGCCCACAGGCGCTACCCTCCCTCGCCGCCCACCTCTACGCACCACCACCGCTCTCACCACCCACCAACCCCACTCGCTGAGCAGCCAGTAAGCACATCTAACTCCCCCTTCCCTTACTGTAGGGCTAACTGCGGCGTACTAGCATTGCGATCAGCATCATCAACTGAGTTAGGAAAACACATCGCTCAAGATGCTATACATGCTAACTAGGTTAGTGACCACGCCCACATTACTAAAGCGATCTTCTTGTATGTTACATCGTTTTGTTCAGCGTGGGCCAAGGGGTTGTATATTAAATTTTTTACCACATTCTGATCAAAAATGCGCTAGCTAACTAAGATCGCAACATTTGCGAACTCACCACGCACACGCCGTTCAAAATCTGCAACTTCTAATTCTAACATTTTCCTTTTTTCCACAGTAGCTACCCTGATGCCGGAGAAGTTACGAGGCGATCGATAAAAAATCGCAGGACGAGTTTTCATTTGAATCTGCAACTGAAGGTACTTTTTTTTTTTAAATTCAAGATGGCGGCCTCTTTCCAAGGTCAAAGGTCAACGAAACCTCTGTGGTGCTGGCGGCATGTGTGTGAGATTTCGTGAATATCGCACAAACTTAAATGTCGTTTTCCCATATTATCGAAAACCACGAAAATCGCCAATTCTCACGGTTCGCCACAAAATGGCCGCCAAGCCGTGGGTCGTGTGGCGTTCCCGTAATCATTTCAAAACTTCCTTTGGATATCTCCGACACGTGTGTTTTCGTCACGAAACTGTATTTTAAAATATTCTTTTTTTTTTGCCCCATACGTGATTTCCTGCCCATTCTTTTTTTTAGGATATCACTCGCCTTGATGTCATCGTCTTGAGGGGGGTGTCGCTCACTTTGCAGAAAGTTCCTAAGTGTGTGCAAATTTTGGTGACTTTTCGCGCACGTGGCGGGGGTCTTTGTTGTCAATGCAGCTGCCATAAATAAAATGCACAGATTTCTGAAGCCTTTGTGAGATGTTGGTTTTTTGGGGCTGCGGTGCTGAGCGGTCTTGGTTCACGGTGAGAAGATCCTGGTTCAAACCCTGGTCAGTGTTCTCTTCCCTGGTTCTGTCCGGTTCAGTCCAAAGACGTGCCTCATGGGTTTGTTAGTCACTCTGGAACCGGGACGGACAAACGTTTTATTCTCATTTCAGTGCCGATTTCACAGATGTCGTCATCTTTCTGCGATACGGACGCCATCGTTTTGGCGTTGTTCAGCTTCTTAGCCCTTTTTTCAGGTAACTCACCATCAAATCGAGGCGAGGTCGCTGAATAGCAGCAAGTTTGACTTCAATATGAATAGAACTAAATTTGGGTTTCTTTGCCTGGTGTGGCTCGTTTTGGCTTCGAGGTTTTGTAGCATCATAACAGCTAGCATTTCTTCTACAGGACGCTACTTCCAGGGTACTTCAGTGGTATGTACATGGTACTTTTGTTGTACTTACAGGGAGGTTATGTAGAACCTGCTGTGTATTTATGTGGCCGTTATTGGTTCATTTTGGTTTGATACCCACTGTTTAGCTTTTTTTTCTGATTTTTTAGTCCTTTTGTGATGATTTTTAGAGTGAAATGAAGGTTGTGAGAGACGAAAGTTTGGATTCCTCTGTTTTAAATCATTTTTGATCTATTTTAGAAAACCCAGGAACCATTTTAAGATGTTTTGAGAACCTGAAGCTTTTCCCTTGCAGTGGAACGGATCTCAAAGATCACCGCAGCTGAGCGCCACGGAAACGTGAAAAATTTGTGAGCTCATCAGAGAGCTGGAGAAGACGCCGGAGGGAGCGGGAAAGCGCACGAGTGACCGAGTCATCGCCACGCCGCTCCCAAACTCCATCCTCCGACAAATGTAATCACAGCAGAAGGCGGCGGTGGGGAAGGGGGGGGGGTGATCAAAGCTGTCCTGAGGGCTGAGGAGAACACCACACATGTATGGAAGCCCATTAGGGTCAAATTCTATCTCACAATTATGACGTTTTAGACGTTATTGTCCGACAGCACATATCCTATAACCTCCAGTTGAATAACTGTTCACTATTTTAAAAACTATCTTTGGCCGTTCTGTTTTTGTCCCAATTGAGCTTCTGTACGCCTTTTCTTAAAAGTAATTGGGGGGGTGTTGCTGGTTGTGTGTGCGCCTGAGGGGCGTTGTTACAGACGGATGAGCTGCAGACGTCTTCTGATGATGGGAGGGCCGTTGGGGCTGTGGGGAGGCGGCTCGGGGCTTAGAGAAGACGAGTGAATCATCAAACCCTGGAAGGGAGCAGCGTCCGTCGTTCAGGGTCGTTCTTCTGGAAGCGTCTGCGTCAGAGTTCTAGTCGTCTTCTCACAGACTCGTCACCGGTTCATCAGAAAAGCCAGTTTCCGTTTGGAACAGCTGTCACTGTCGGAGACAGAAAACAACAAAAGCCTCACACTTCCATCAGATTTAGTCTGGTTCCATCAAAAGGAGTCCAACCGGTTCCTTTTTCGTGGGTCAGAACCATTGACCGTGTCTGAGAACTGGACCGTCGCCCGTTGAAAGCGGTTTACTGTCCTCCGTTGATTTCTGACAATGCACGCCGAGTCGGGCATTATCTCACATAATGCATACCTCCATAAGCATTACACCTTACTTACCCCTTGTGCTCCCAATGTTAACGTGCCTTGGCACGTTAACATTGGGAGTTGGGTCATCTAGACCCACTAGACAGTGCTCTGAACCTTATTTCTTCAATGATTTGTGATCTTCACTGGTGTCCATGGATTACATGAAATCTTTCCACCTTTATCCACCTTTCATGGTAGGGAGAACACGTCAATGGAAGGGTGGGGTCATCTGGACCCCACAAGATAGCACATGAGTTTTCGACCATGGTCTGCATCGCTACTTGATTCTGATTTGATGCAAGGTGGGAATTAAAAAGTTATAACGCCTAAAAAAGAAGTTCCAGTCACTCAGTTTAAAGGCCCGTACACACCGGGACGAATATTCGCCAGGCGTTATTCGCCAGCGTTATTCGCCACGTTTTTTGTGTTCACACCCAGGCGATTTTCGCTGACGATGAGCCGAGTGAACATGCAATTTCATTCCCTGACATTAGATGGCGCTTAATGTAAACAGAAATACTCCTGTACACAAGGTGGCGCTGCGCCACTTTACGCTTCTTAAAGTCGTTTTTCACTCAGAAGAAGAGAGCAACTTTACGCGCTTGTCAGAATCATACAAAGAAAACATGAATATTTCCAGCCCCAGTTGCTTCAGGTTCGGGGATATTTTATAATGTCCGTCATTATTTCTTCGCGGCAGTTTAGACGCTACTTGGCGTCTATCTTCTTCGCTGGTATGTGTGCTCAGAAAGGCAGTTTTGTGTTTGAGCGTCCCCAAGTAGTGTTTTACTGTAACTTCAGAAGCTCCAGACACGTGTGCAAAAGCGCCATTCTCATTGGTCGTATAGTTTTCGACGCGGCGCGTCAAACCAAAAAAACGAACCCGAGGCGTTTTTTAAAAAGTGACGCTTTGACGCGTGGCGTTTTTTCGCGTCGGTGTGCACACTCACATTGGTTTACTCTTTCTTTTTTTAATAGCCTCTGTCTGTCTGGCCCAGCGCAGCTGTGGCTACATCAGTAGCTACCATCACCAAGCATGAAGGAGGAGTGAATGAACGATGGACACATTATAAACGTTAGCATCTGGAAAAGCGCAGATTAATCCAATTAATCCATTATCACCATGCTGGCCTGTTCGCCAATTGGTAACATGTCCACAGTTTATCACGAGACAGAAGAAAAGATGAGTCACTTTGTAGTTTTCTTTAACCTGTTTGGGTAATTGGATCATCTTGAAGACTGGGCGGCAGCAGAACAAGAGCAGAATCTAAGTAGGAGGAGATGAGACACGAGGAGGAATCGAAACTTTTGCTTCATCATCCGGACTAAAACGAGCAGGACTTTCCGTCTGAAATGATGCTTTGATGAATTTATCAATATCGATCGGCGTGTAAACGACTTTCCTCCGCTGCTTCGGAGCGAGGTTGATGCAGGCTCTGCAGCCGTTACCATGACAACACTTTGAGCCCCGTTTCAGATACTCCACGTTTTGTAAAAAATGATTAAAACTTAGAAAATACTAAGAATAAAGTACTGATAATTTATTGAAAATGTATTTATTTGATATGTGACCATGGTAAAAGCAGAAAAATGGCCTTTGAGTTATCAGAACTTAATGCCGCAGAAATGAGGCTTCTGTGTCGCTTCTTTACCATTTCTTTTTTTTTCTTTTCTTCTTTTTCTTAACATTTCGGACATGGCACACCTTGTCCTTTACTGCTAAGAACCATCATGCTACTGTAAAATTGTTGTTGTTTTTTAATGTAATATTGTTTTTAAAAAAAGATAAAAATGTGTGATGCAACCGCAAAAAGAAAGTAAAAAAAACAAGAATGAGGAAAAAAAGTCGAACTGAACTATATAGTTGAATGACAAAGCCTTAAAGATCAATAACAAATATATCGTTTCCTTTGTCAATTAGGTCAAAATTAAGGTTAAAGCTATTTACTGAAAGAAACTGTTTTAAAAACACGGTTCTTTATTAAATGTATTATTTATTCCATGTTTATGTTTTTTACTCTTTGTTTTTTTAAACAATTTTTATTTTTAATTTAATAAAATTTATTTGTATTTTTTACTTTATTTTCCATTTTTGTGATTTTCTTTTCATTGCTGTAAAATAATGCAGAATACTTTTGAGTTTACTGGAATATTTTTTATAACACTCTTAGATTAATGTAGGAGCAAAATCAAAGTAAAAATTGACAAGTAATTCTTCAAACCGGCAGCAACACAGTCTGGAGTTACTGTAAGCTGACTGTCGTCATTGTTATGGAGTAATGTATCTGTAATGGGAAGCTTTGTCCGCTAGGTGGCGGCAGCACAGCTGAAGAGCTCTGGAGCTGAAGGGTGGAAACGCACTTCTAATTTTAACACAACTAAAGTCACGTTTACACCTAAATATTTCAAAACTCCCTCAGTTTAATCTGCTGCAAACCCTCAGGCTGAACATCTGCAAGAATTTGGAAGGTTTAGATTTCAAACTAATTTATAAATTCTTTTAAATTTGAAAGTATTTTGTTCATTAGTATCAGAAAACTCAGACTGGTACCTAAAGGTCAACTAGCTTTTCTGTTCAAAGATAAATATTCATTTTGTTCACACATTTTAGAAGTTAGATTTACAATTCAACATATTCAAAAACAATTTAAGAAGAAGAAGAATTGTTTGTTGTAATTGTTTTTAGAACAAGAAAACTGGCAGCTGTCCAGCACTTGATGCTAATGCACATACACAGCAATAAAATACAAAAATGACAACACAATACTAATGAATTAATTAATGAAGCAAAATTGATTAGTTTAACAATATCTAAATAACATATAACTTAAAAATCTGAGACAAATATGAAAAACTAGTTAAATTGGATTCTATTTAGTTCTGAATTTCCAAGGAAAATGTTCAAGAAAAAACAAAAATTATTAATATGTCGCATTTATAATCTCTGACTGCTTTGTCCAACAGACCACATGGAAATGTTTTGGGTGCAGAAGATTTTTTAAAAAGGTCTCAGGTGACAAACTCGTTTTAGAACAACACCAAAGCTTTTCTTTGTTTATTTTGCTCGAATCCATCATCTTGATAATGGCTGCTGGGATGTCCCGAGTTAAATTTGTTCATTTATGAATGGAAATTAAAAAATCAAGAAAGAATTTTAAAACCAGGAAGAAAAACAAGCTTATCTTTGGCGTAATGTTATCTTTAAAGTGAGCGTTAACAGGAGATTGCTCCCTTCTGAAACCAGCCTCTTGTGGTCCCTTTAGGAACTGCAGCATTTGGTTGCCTGGTTTAGATTCAATGGTCTATTTATTTAATAAAATATTTATTTTGGGACTGCACGTCAGTATACAAAATGTTGGGTTTTGTAGTTTTTTGGATATTTTTCAGCTCCAAACTGCGATGCTTGTTTCGGATCATGTCATGTCTGTAAATAAATGTTTTTTTAGGAATAAAAACAGTTTTTAATTCGTCAGATTGGAGCGGTGAAAACGCGCAGGGATTACGCTCTGCCGGGAAAAGGTCAATTGGGAGCGACGGAGAGTCGGAGGGAGGAGGGAGGCAGAGAGACCCTGGCGGACAGCAGCGGAGAGAGAGGCTGGACCGGGAACAATAGAGAGGAACGAAGCCAGCAAACAAGCCGCGAGGCGAAGCGGAGAAAGACGCCGCGCGAGGCTGATGGAGGCAGAGGAGCGCGTGCGGAGGGCACGTGAGGAATAAACGGGCTCCCCCGCCTTTCTTTTGTCCTTTCTTTTGTCGGAGGATTGTATCGAACCGGATTCCGGTATGAACCCCGCAGAAGCGGCCGAGGAGGCGCCCAGCGACCCCGACACGGATGCCTTCTACAAAACAGGTAAGAACCGGCCGTCCCGCCCGTGGTTGGGGGTTCGAGTCCGCGGCTCCGAAAGCCGGAGGAGATGTGGGGGGGGGGAAGAAAGGTGCAGAAAGGAGAGCCCCCCCCCCCAGCCCGCGAGGGAGGCGGCACGCTGAAGGCTGAGGCTGTTTTTTCCACGCATTTGCGGCGTGTTCTGGGAGCGCGCGCGAGCTTGATGCTCCGCACAAAAGCAGCCGAGGATGAGTCCCGCGTTTGATCTGGACTTTTAGGAAAACCGTGATTGTGTGCGAACGCAGAGTGGGAGGAGGAGGAGGAGGAGAGTGGATGCGTGCAGCGAGGTGATGATGGAGCGCGTGGGGTCAGTTGATCAGCTGTTTCCTGCTGGAGCGCCCAGATGAGGGCTGGCCATGACAGACAGCGACCTAAATGTAACTCCGCGAAGGAGCGGCTCAACTATGACGTCTTTGTCTCTGAAATTCCATTTAGACTGAAATCCAAACCCAAATAGTCACAGAAAACCTCATTTGATAACTTCAACACATAATAGAGAAAGTGCCTGTTTAAAAATAAAATTGTTTGTTTCTGGTCAATTCCTCAAAAATCAAGGTTACCTAGAGACTCGTTTAACCCCTTAACATTGTTGTGTGTATTTAGGTGGCTCTAAACCCATTAAAATCTAGGAAATTGCAGAAAGAAGTGATTGAATTATTTGTAAAATATTGCTAAATGCTTTATTATTTTCAAAAATGTCATTAAATATGCTGCATTTTTCTTCCTAATTACTAGCAAAATTGTTAAAAATGTAAGAAAATCAAACACATTTTTTAAACAGGCGCCATAAACACTTAAATGGGTTTTAAAGGCTTATTTCTCTATAAACAAGTATGCTTTATAGTAAGAGAGCTTTCATATGTTATAGTAATAGATGTACAGAAAAAGTCTTAAATATCCAATCATAAAAGCTTTTATTTTGAAAGATCTGCTTAAAGCTAGATTAGTGATAGTCTGGTAAAGTTGGTGGTCATTTAATTAATTTTCAGTTGGGAGAAAACACGGTGTAAAGTTTGTAAAGACAACATAAATAACACAATTGTTCTAGTTTATCTTTTTAAACCTGCTGTTCCTCCCCTTTGACAGACTCATCACAGCATTTCAATGTTCGTTTTCTTTTTCTTTTCTGAGTCGTTTTGGTTTGGAGTCGCTGCAGTGAGGGAGATCAACGATGTTTCAGATAGAAGCCTCTGTTCCAGGCTCTTGAAATTGAATCTTTTCAAAATGCTGTAGGTTCTGACCTCTTTGTGGTTTTTCTTTAAACATTTCTCAGTTTGACCTTGAACGGATCTAAACTGATCTGGATCTCCACCAGGAGAGTCGGAGGTTAGCATTGAACCTGATGAACGGTGGGAAGTTGGCTTCTGCAAAACAAAACAAAACTACTGTTGCTAAATTAAAGCCTAAAATTACCAACATTCCTAATTGGTTAAAAATCAAACAAAAACATCCAATTAGCTTAACCTTTAAACCCTTTAACACCAGAGCTGTCACCGGCATAGCCCAATTGACACACACTCTTTGACGTATTGTAACTCATTGACAGTTTACGCAATTTCTTCTTTCTGATGCGGACAAATGTGTGATGCAACACTTTCCTAACGTAAAGTAAGTAAAGTTGAGGAATGTTGCAAATCAGCTAAAGCGCCTCTGTGGACATCCATCGGACTACTGGAACTCTTTGACTGTTTACGCAATCAGATTGTTTGTTTCTGTCACAGGAACAGGCAGACGACTGGATCCAAATCCAGCAGGTTTTATTAGCTCAGCTCAGCTAAAAGTCCACAAAGCTAAATCAGGGTCAGGCAGGATGGGGTCAATAACGAGCATGGGAGCATCAGAGGAGAGATGGGGCAGGCGGCAGGCAAACAGAGTCAGACACAGGGGTTAGGAAGCAGAAGATCGGATCCAAATGTAAGGAAGTGTGGCACAAACAATGCTTTGCACTGAGTGAGGCTCAGTGCAGTGCCTAAGCGTACTTTGAGTGATTGGGGGGAATTAGAGTCAGGTGTGCAACATCCAGGAAGTGTGTGCTGGGGTTGCTGGGAGAGGAAATCTGGTTAGAACTCTGGAGACTGTTCCTGCCGGTGACCAGAGGGGGAGAAAGAGCTCTGACTTCTGAAAGTTGATACGTCTTGTAAGGAAATTTTGAATAATCCTGAAAGTTCTGTGGAAAAAATAGAGCCCCTATTTAATCGTACATCAACATGAAGAAAGACTTCCAAATGTCGGTTCAAAATCTACGCGCTGCCTAGCAACCGCAGCGTCTCTGTCAACTATCACCGGGACGACCCACTCCACACATTGCGATTCTGATGCGCATAAAAGGCGTGATGGAATACTTTACTAGCGTAGAGTTAGTAAAGTAGTTAGTGAGTTAGTAAACGTTAATAATGTACAGTGTTGCATTTCAGCGCAAAGCTGCTTTTCTCTGCATCAGAATACATTTGAAGTACTTTTATGGGGTAAAAGTTAGGGTATTTCAAAGAGTGTGTGATACTTTACAGCCACAGGCGGCGGCTCCGGTGCTAAAGAGGTTAGCTAACCCCAAACACCGCTACAAATGCTACTCTGGCTAAAGAGAGTAATGGGGAGGGATAAATGCTAATGTTGGTTAAAGAGATACATTTTTCATAGAAAGCAAACTGATTGAAATATTGAATAGAATTTTCTAAAAAAAATCTTAAAATAAATTAAAAAATTTGAATAATAGCAATTAGTGGTGATGTCTTAAATTTAACACAAAAAATGTAAACACAATTACATCAAAAATGTTGAACAACGCTTAAAAAAAGCCCAAATAAATATGATGTTCTTCATTTGATCTGGAATATGATGCTAAACAACAGTCAGCGCTATAAGCCCATTGCTAAAAAGTCCAAGGCTAAATTTTAGATTGTTAAAGAGAGAAATGCTTAAATGTTGAAATGCTGCATGGAGAGAAAAAAGTACGACAGGAGAATTTTATTTTAAAAACACGATTCTAAAAAAAGAAGAAACAGAAACTGCCAGTAAACGCAAAATACAAAATCAGCTAAACAAGCATTAAAAATGTTTTAAATAAGAAAAAAACACCAAATTGTGCTGATTTAGTGAAGTTTAAGACAGAGTTTAAGAATGTTTTCAGTTTGTTGTAAATTGTTTAAAGTTCGATTTATCTCTTGTATTCAAAGTAGCTAGCTGTCGTACAAAACTTTCTAAGTTGATTTTAGTTAAAATTGACATGTTGATCAAATTTGAACGTATATGAGCTTAATACTTATAATTTTGCTGCGTAACAAAGGAAATTTTACAACAGTTTAAGGAAGTGAAAATGTTCTTCTCCAAATCAAACCTAACGTAGCTAAGCTAGTTAAAAACCAATCACTTGTTGCCTACAGCTTTAGCCGCTAACATGCTAATGAACTTCCTTTCTGCAAACTCGCCCGTGTGCAGTTTTGGTTTCTATCATCACTAGTTCTCTGGTGAATCTCTCTCACTTCTATTATGGTTGGAAAAACATTGTTTTCATTTAAATGAAGCTGCAGCGGAGAATTAATTAAAAACAAAAAAGCAGGAAAGCAGAATGACTCACGCTTTGAAACCCGCCCTGCAACAGGAAGAGGCAGGCGGCGTTGCAGTTCGCTGCTATGCTAATCAGCCGTTTGTAAATAGTTTAATTATCAGGCGGAAACAGGAAGTGACACACGGTCATATTACAAGCAAGCAATCAGGGAGCTTTTATGGCACAACTCACGGCAGCCGCCTGTCAGGAGACTCCAACAAAACTCTCCTCTTCTGATTAAAAGTGGATGATCTGCGCCGTTTTGGTGCTTTTGGTCGGAAGCAGGTAATTTTCAGCAGCTGCTCTGATAAGAATAGAAGAAGCTCCTTCAGAATCCAGACTGAAAGATTCAATCCCAGAGCGAGATCTCTGAATTTCTCTGCAGGTGGAAGTAAAACGAGTGCTTGCTGTGCAATTACAGATCATTATCTCTGTTAATCTGCTGAGATGGTGACTACTGGTCTCCATGGAGATGTTTAGTAAAGAGACAGTCTGTCTGAAAACTGGGGTCTGCAGTGTTTTATGCTATGTTCACACTGGGTGTTTGACTCGTGTTCTAGAACAGTGGTCCCCAGCCACCGCGGACCGGTACCGGGCCGCGGGACACTTGGCACCGGGACGCACAGAAAGAAAAAATAATTTCCATTTTATTGTTTTTTCGAAAAAAAAACCCATTTTATTTTGAAAAGTGACCGGATTATCTCTGTTACATCCATCACACTTAACGCACGTCAAAGTCGCGGCACCAAACATCACGTTATACACCCCGCTAAAATTAAACCCAAACAACCAAAATGAGCAAAGAACATTATTATTATTGTTATTATCATTACTAAAGAGAAAATACCACCCCCGGTCCACGGTAAACGTGTCTTGCGTTGCACCTCACCCCCCACCCCCCACCCCACACACACACCGGTCCGCGGTAAACGTGTCTTGCGTTGTACCGGTCCACTGTGACAAAAAGGTTGGGGACCACTGTTCTAGAACACCAAGTGTCCGTGTGACACCAAGTACCGCTCAGTGGAAACGAGGCTTCAGTGTCATATTTGATGCGTGTTCTTGAACATAAAAGGGCTCCACGAAAGTCACACGACAAATTAACTCAAAACACAACACATTAACTCAAACACAACACATTAACTTTACGCTCAACACTTTAACTTTACACACAACACTTTAACTTTACACACAACACTTTAACTTTACACACAACACATTAACTTTACACACAACACATTAACTTTACACACAACACTTTAACTTTACACACAACACATTAACTTTACACACGACAAATTAACTTTACACACAGCACATTAACTCACAACACATTAACTCACAACACAACACATTAACTCACAACACAACACATTAAGTCACAACACAACACATTAAGTCACAACACAACACATTAAGTCAAAACACAACACATTAACTCACAACACAACACATTAAGTCACAACACAACACATTGACTCACAACACAACACATTAAGTCACAACCCAACACATTAACTCACAACACAACACAATAACTCAAAACACAACACATTAAGTCACAACACAACACATTAACTCACAACACAACACATTAACTCACAACACAACACATTAACTCATGGCCCAGAAGGGTCACAACACAACATATTAACTTACCTCACAACACTTAAACTCACAACGGAAGTAAAGCAGCAATTGAAGCGCTTTTATTCTGAAATTTCCACTGGGCTGAGCGGCTAACTAACCCTAACCCCTACAGCTTCTTCTTACCCCTACGGCTTCTTCCTACCCCTACGGCTTCTTCCTACCCCTACGGCTTCTTCCTACCCTACATTTAGCCCTCCAAGTTGAAATTACAGAAAAACAGTGTCCTCTAATTCAAACGCTACTACCACTTGACGTCATCAACAGTTGCGGTCATCTACGCACTTGCAAAATACATAACATCATTGGTTTAATAACTTTAAAAAGTCAATAATGACATTGAAATGTAAACCTTTGTGCTTTAGAGCACACCCTTATGAAGAAAAGCGTTTATCACCCTACCGGCGTCACTAAGTCCCTACTGCTACACCTTAAAAAAACAAGTTTGGACACTCACTATAGCTCCACATGACCCTACAATTGGAGGGGTAGGGGAAGAATTCAGATTGGTGGAGAAGAACGACCACTATGAGTGGACGCTCTCTGAACCAGGACTATTGAGGATGAATATACATCAACCTGTGCAGCCAATCTTTAGCATAAGTCACATGTCAGAAAAGTAATTAGTGTACCTTCGTGCCTATTGGCCCCCCAAAAAACAGCATTTATTCTTAAATAACTAAAAGCCTTTATTTATTACTTTCTTTTTTGACCATGAGTTATAAGTTGCACTTAAAATCCCTTAACTTCAGAAAAATCAACAGTGAGTCATACGTATGAATTCTGTTGTTTTTTTTGACCCGGAACTGGTGTTCTGTGGTACACAGCGCTCGGAAAACTGTCTAAATATTTTATTACCCCTTAGGTCAGGGGTCGGCAACTCATCGTTTCGGAGCCACATGTGGCTCTTTCATCCATCTGTTGTGGCTCCCTGTGACTTTGGAAAATAATGAGTATTTTATAATAATTACATTTTATTTTAGTTTTTCATTTTTCATGGCATTTCAAAGGCGCTGATGGCTCCGTACGAAGCGCGAGCCACGTAAAAAACAGCTTCGTAATGATCTCGTATTTATCGGGCGAGACCTGCAGAGCTGATAGCAGGAGGAGACAGGCGGGGCGGCTTCAATAAACACTCCGATCTTCTGCCGGGAACTTGACGTGCCGTGGGGCAGAGAGCAACTCGCTGATGACAGACTGAGAGTTCGCGCCAGTGTTGCCAGATAGAGTCACAGTTTTTCAGCCGAAAAGTCATCTGAAAACCGCCAAACCCAGCCAAAAACCTCCCAACACAAGTTTTGATTATGTTTTTTTTCCCGTACTGGACTGATAAAATGAAAAAAAAATTCTAAATAAAAGATAGTTCAGACTAATAATAAAATGTGTACAATGTTGAATATTTCTTCAGCGGGCCGCCTTCTTTCATTCATTTGCTTAACCCGCTCTATCACCGCCATAACCTGCGACCGGCTCTTTCATCCTTGTGCGGCGCAAGAGCGCCCCGACCACCGTATTTTGCGCTCTCTGTGTAGGACACACTGAGGAGCGCTGGGGAAACAAATCTCAGCTGCAGAGGATGTGAACAGGTGAACAGGTAGAGAGGAAAAGCAGGTAAACAGGCGGAGGAGGGGCTTTGGCTTCAAACTCTGTCAGAGATGCAAACACGGGCGTCAGATTCAGACGCAGCTTTTCCTGTGGGAGTTGAAGCAGAGACTTTCTCTGGGATGATTTTATGAACCCAAACATGGAAACATGATTACCAAGTAGAACACTTCAAAATAATAATCCTGATCTCTCCACATTCTCAGTGTCTACCATGCATTGATAAACACATCGCTCCATTTAGCCATCAGACCAGAACCAGTAGCTCCTCCCACACGCAGTATCATCCTTTAAAGAACATAATGTGCATTTGCAGCGACGTATGCTTCAGACGATGTCCGATTGGCCAATCTACATGTCAATCAAGTCCCTTACTTCTCATTGAGGATTTTGATTGGCTGGTGGATTTTAAAGAAGTACTTTTTTTTTTTTTAAATCTTTTCTGGCCCGCGATCTACACTCATGTCATTGAAGGTCGACCGGTAGATCGCGATCGACATAATGAGCACCTTTGAATAATATATACATGCATAATATATATAATGATGTCAAAACGGGTTGTGGCTCCGAGTGCTTTCTTTTTTATTAGGGGCGGTCCCAAATGGCTCTTTGAGTAAAAAAGGTTGCCGACCCCTGCCTTAGGTAAACTACAAAGCTGGATTGTTGGAGCATTTTAGGTGACGTAGTCAAGAGCCTGGTGGAGTGATACGCACTGCGCTTCAACGTAATGAAGGGAAAAAGTGAGAGTTTTGTATTTGAAGTGTTATAACACAAACAATTTGAGATCTATTGTCTATAAAGTTTAACTTATTGGCTGTGTTGCACATGAACAACACGGTTCACTTGAAAAACGTCCCATCAACTCCCATCTTATCTTGCTCCTTGGCCCCTCTAGGCATTCTGGGTATTATCTGACTTAATGGAGCCTATAATCTTGTACACCTTATGCATGTAAAAACGACAGTTTATTCCCTTTTTAATTGATACTGACTACAATACCCACAATGCTCCAACAATCCAACAAAAAGGTGCTATCTTTACCAAAGTCGGAATAAGACATTTAGACAGATTATTTATGGCTGTGTAGCACAGAAAACCGCTTCCACGCCAGTTAACACAACCACAATTCATATGTAAGAAGCACTGTTGCTTTAAGAGAAAACTACAGGATTTACGGTGCGCCTCATGGTGTAAAGAAATATGGTAAAAGCAAAAGAAAAACAGAAACGGAGTGACTGAAAGGGTTCTGGCTGATTCTGTTTTTTGTCTTCCACAAGCCAAACAATCAAAATCAGCCTCAGGGCTGAGAAGATGTTTTTTTTGTGGGGTTTCCACTGGTATTGTGTGAGCAATACCAGATTTAACCCAGAGTTTGTGCTTAAATTAAAAAAAACAAAAATGTTTTTCTCAGCTGCAGCAAGATCTATGGGGAATGATATCAAACTAAAATTCTATTTTACCTGGATAAGGCAGATGAAGGTAGAAACAGTGGAAATAGTTTTGGTTGTGTAAAGGGATGGGATTTCTTTTTAAAGCGTTTCTGTAGTCTCTCCCTTACCGATGCCCACGCCCTCATTTGAAGGCCAGAAGCCCATATTAAAATTACTCGGATTATTGGTATTGCTCCTTAGAGGTTGCAATTCTGAATAAATGTGTGTGGGAGTCTAGAGAACATACAATAATACAAGGCCAGGGATTGTTGTGGTTAAAAAAAAAAAAAAAAACGGTGTCAGCAGCTTCCTGCAGCAGACAATGAGAGAGGAAACAGTAAATTTTACACTGACAGGAATGGATGAATGAACTGAGGTGGCTGGGTTGACATCATCTGATCTGCTGCATCAGGCTGCATCAGCTTGTCTTTGAAGCTGTCTTCTTGTTACGTTGGGAGTTTGGGTTTCAAACGGGCCTATTACATGGCCGACTGACTGTAATCTCTACTTGGCTGTGTTCTTCAGGCTCATCACCACATTAGCCTGCAGTGCGGACTCATCCTTTATTGGGCGTGGAATCTGTCACTGTCTCCAAACTCATTTGCACATTTTATTCTCACCAGACAAAGATGAATTCAGTTTACAGCTGCTGTTTGTGGAGCTGTTCAGGCTCTAGTTGCTGTTAAAGAAGCACATTGTATGGCCAACTAAAAGAAATGGATAAAATGTTTACTGTGCTGATATAAGATTTACTATTGGAGTTATCATGGTTCCGTTTAAATTTAAGGACATTTTTGTTGGTGCAACTTTTAGTATTCCTTCATTTTACTCAGGTTTACTAATCTGTTTGACCTTATCCAGCTTGGTTAGCATTGGGCTAAGGTAGCACTACTAGCTTACACTTAGCCCATAATCTATGTTTATTTTGAGATTTTTTATCCTATTATTTTAATTATTTCAAGTTAATTTATGTATTTTTGAATTTGTTTCATTTTTCTTTATATTTACTCAGCTTTCCCCATATGCAGCTATTTTAGCATTTGGCTAATAGGTTAGCCCTAATATTCTACACTTTGCTTAAATCCTTTTATTGTCAGGTATCTTATCCAAATATTTTAATCTCTTTACAGGGATTTTGTTTAACTTTTAAGAACCTGTTTTTCTTAATCCTTACTAATTTTCCTAATCTGTTTTCCACCTTATTTGGAGAAGTTAGCATTTACCAAACAAATTAGCACTATTAGCCCACATTTCATCTAGAACCTTTTGCTAGTTTATGATTATTTTCTGGTGTCTTACCCTAATAATTTATTAATTTTACAGTTATTTTGTTTAAAGATTTGGTACTTTGGTTAATGTGTTTTTACTCTAAGAAGTTCAGGACGGACCCAGAGGAAGGGTTAAGTTTAGGATCTTGGGCTACGGTTAAGCTGCGTTCACACCGAACGCGATTCGCGCGGCAGAGGTGGACACTTTCAACGTTACGCAATGGTACAGACGCGATCTGAGCAGCGGGTGAGAGCAAAGGTGTGGCAGCAGCGGGATTTCAGCTGTGCGTTGGGATTTGCTACCCGTGTGAACCGCCTGAACCAAATCGTCTGCCAGAACCCGTCCCGGCTGCTGTTAGGCAAAGGCGGGTCCTGCCTGGACTGTCTGTCGCCGGGCGGATGGAGCTGGAGCGATCCCGGCTCACTTTGCCGGCTCCCGGGTGGCGAGCTGGCGGCCGAGCTAGCCAGCTCGGGTCTCTAGAAATTAAGTTATTTTTCTTATTTTCATCGAGGCAATTATAAAAAAACGGTTCCCTGATTTTATTCTTGTTTTTACCTTTAGCCTTCCAACTCAGTCAGAGAGAGAACACAAATATGGAGAACACATTTAGGACTTACAGCTTCATTTTAAGTCCAACAGCAAAGTCCAGCCTGACTGATGATTAAATGCGTGTGGGGAACGCAGCAATGTGCCACCTTCTCTTTTCTCCCACCCGGACGCCGGACGGGGCCAATCAGGGAGCTTGTGCAATGCGCATGCGCTCCTGTGACATCACAACAGCTCGTTAATTCAAACCGAGCGTCTTTGCGACAGTTTGATTGACAACGATTTAAAAAGGATGAAATGCAAAAATTGATTTTTATTTTTATTATACGTGTTCTCTCGCTCAAGAAAAATGCCACAAAACCTCAAAAACAGTATTTTCTTTAGGGGGGGGGGTTAGGTGAAGACTCAGCCCCACGGAGGCCAGAGCCGAAAAGATGAGCTGCATTTATTATTGAAGGGATCAGGAACAATACGTAAGATTCTGCAGCGCTGGAGGAGGGAGGCAGGGGTTCCCTTTTTCTCTCCGTCTTTGTCTCCCAGATGGGTGTGAGAGAAAAGTGTGTGTCTTTGTGTGTGTGCGTGTTTTTGTGTGTGTGTGTTAGCAGGGGAGTGGGAGAAAGGCGGCTTAAGTGGATTAGCTCTTATTACCCACTGGGGGACCAGCGAGAGATAGACGGCTAGAGACAGAGAAAGAGTGTTAAATAGAGAAATACAAAGGAAGGATTTCCTCTCCTCCTCCTGCTCCTTTTGTCTCCTCCCTCCTTAAAAGCTCCCCCTCATGGGGGACAGCTGCAGCCGTACGGTCCCTGCGTGGGTTTAGTCCGTGTTGGTTCTGACTGTAATCGATAACATGTTTGGGAGAGACGGTTTGACACCAGCTGATTCGTTTTGTCAGCTAATAGCGCCTGATGGTATTAAATGTTGCAGGCAGGTTTTTGTTGTGTGTGTGTGTGTGTGTGTGTGTGCATGTGTGTGTGTGTGTGTGTGGCAGAGACAGGAAGCTTTTATCTTGATTGACAGCAGCACAGAGCCATTAGACGCAGCAGAGAGTCTGGCATCTTTTGAGTTTTTGTTCCTCCAGAAAGACCACATGAAATATGGATTACACAGCAGAATCTTTCAAGGGTCGGCATATTAGGCTGGAAAATACTGTAGTAATACTGTAATTGGGCCTATTTAAGAGGATAAGTGAACCATCAGCTCAGGGAGAGCCTTCCTCCTGAGGTTTTTGGTCTTTTAAAACTAATAGAAATGTCGTTCTTTTACATTTAGACAAAAATGATTGGTGATAAACCATCAGAACTGATTTAAACATTGAACAGTTCACCATAGATCAGGTTTTAATCTGAAAATCAGCCATCTTATGCCGCCAGCGGCAGCTAAATAACACGCCGCCTGAACCATCGTAACTCTACAACCATTCCGTGTAAATCCAGCGGGTTCTGACTCCAGCATCAGCTGCTTTACGCTGATCGCGTAAACTGCTGTCAAGTGTTGCATAAATGAAGTTTTTCTTTAGTCAAATTGTGAATTAGGAGCGGAAGAAAAAATGCATTTTGAAAAAGATTGTTTTTATGACATAAGTGCTACAGTTGGCGGGCAACAAACTCCCAGCTCCGCTACACTCTGATGAATCCACCATAAAATAGATTCAAAAGATTCAAAGATTTTTTATTGTCGTATTTCTACAACAAACTTTCCGATGGCACTCAGTCAAATCCGTGAACGTCTTTGTTTTCCTCTTCTGAGCTGGAATCTGGATCTTAACTGGGTAGCTCCGATATCGTTCGCCATTTTTGTTACCACCAGTAATGTTATGTCGTGGAGGTGTGGGGCTGTAAGTTAGTGGGAGAGAGTGTAAACCAGGGATGCCCACTTTACGATGATTTCAGAAATCAGAGCTCTGTCTCCCCCTCTGGTCACCGGTGGGAACAGTCTCCAGAGGCCCTGCCCAGACCCTCGCCTGGATCCTGACTATCCCGTCTCTCCTTTGATAATCTCATGCCTGTTATCGACCCCTGCCTGCCTGACCCCAATTTAGCTTTGTGGACTTTTAGCCGAGCTAATAAACCTGCTGCACTTGGAAGCAGCCGTCTGCCTGTTCCTGTGACAGGTGAAAGAAAGAATTTGCACTCAGTGTATTTAAACACACATGTGCAGTGACACATATATCAGAGGATGTTCGATTGGTCGTTTTGCATGTCAATCAAGTCACATACTTCCCGGTAAGGGTTTTGATTAGCTGACGGATTAATATGAATATATATATATGTATAGATATTTATGGTTATTTATCTTTAATGGCTCCACATGTCCTTCGTTGATCACAATCAACGTAATGAGGACCCCTAGTGTAAACAAATGAATGGTGGGAAATGGGGGCGGGCTCACTCTGTGCCAACGGCCCCACCTGCAACTCAAAGTTGTCGGAAAGAACGCTTGATTGCAAGAAAACTGCGTCATGTAAACACGCTGTTTGGAATACTCTGCCCCGATCAGACTCATTCGGATCAAAATTTCTTTCCGAAGGGAGACAGGTGGGTTATGCCGATTGTTGATCCAACCTTGGTGCATGTAAACAGTTTATTCCGATCGTCTGTCACTACCGCTCTGGTTTTACGTCACGCATAGACGGCGCTCCAGAGAAAGCTTTGGAGCGCAAACAGGACCGACCGGCTGCTCCAAGCGAGTGGACCGTGTCTGTGAGCACAGCAGCCGGACTTATAGCTTTGTGTTTGTGTGTGTGTGTAACCGCGGCTAATGTTTGCATCATTATTGTTTACAGTTTTAATTTTACATGACCTAAAAGTACTTTATTAGTGTTTGATTTTGATTTTTCACATTTAGTATGAAAATTGTTAAAATATTCAGCAAAACGTAGCTACTTTTCAATCTTCATAGGTTTTTCAAATATGGATTTGAATGAAGAATCTTTTTATATTTAGCTCTTTACATCACTATCGGGGCACCAAAGTGCTTCACAAGCGGAGCAGAGAAAAGCAGCTTTTCGTTGATATGCAACACTTTACAGTTCAAAGTGTGTATGGACTCAAAATACACCAAACTTACGCGATTCTCCACGTCAGAATTCAACTACGTTATTTGGGTAAACAGTCAGAGTTATGCTAGTTTAAAGAGTGTGTTATTATGCGGTTGTTGGTTGCACTTCTGGTGTTAAAAGGTTAAAAACAAAAATGAAAAATAACATTATTTCACAAAGAGCAACAAATGGCAGATAAAAAAAAGAGTTTTCACCGACTACTGAGTCTGAAAAGCCATTGTGATAAGGTTTGTCTATAGTTGTTTAAAACTGTTTGGGTCTGATATTATGCTCAGAGTAACACTCATAACTAGAGGCCAACTACTGTATGGTCGCCCCAATGTTTCCTTGGTGACGTCAACCTCATGTTGGTTTGCAGACCTTTAAGCTCTAGAATGATTTAATCTGTTAATTAAACATTATTTTTTGCGTTAGCATGTTTGGAATTGTTCTGCTTTTACAAACTTTTATGGGATTTTGAAATCACAGCAAAGCAGAAAATCTGAGTGTAAACACGGATGATGTACCTGTTTATGTACAAAAAGTGACGACAGCATTGAAAATTTTACGACAAATTCAAAGTATTCAGATAATTGACTGTATATGAGAACTGAAGGGAGTCAGTGTGACATCATCTGTAGGAAAATGACTTCCAGCTTCAACCAAATAAAGTCCATACAATCGTTTTTCTTTTGCGATACGGATGCCGCCATGTTGGAGCCAGACGTCGTCAGTAAGCAATGATTGGTTCTGCGTTGGTCTGAGCCAATGTTTCTATGGCAACGGCGCTTACCAGTCAGGAGTGAGTGTGTTGGAAGGCCGCAGCCCTACCACTTTAAAGTGGGGGACATGAAATCTGTCAAACGTTTTGAAAGTTGGAAGTGGGGGCCAGCAGGCTCCACCCACTTTTATTGAGGCATCTGATTGGTCAGTTTATAACTTGAATAACCTGAACTAGAGAAAAAATATCATAAAATAAATGAGGATTATTAAGAAGATGTTGAAAAAAGTATCAGATAGAGAATGTTTTTTTTCTCACCAATACAGTGACAGAGTAACAGCTGTTTGTTTCTCTATAGACGTCTATGGGATTTTGGCTTCTTGGAGCCAGCAAGTACTTCCTGTTTGGAACACCATGGGGAGGGGTCACTCAGTCCAGTCCTTTTATACAGTCAGTGGTCTAGAATCAAACTAAAAAAGGCCAAACCATCAGAAAAGTGAGCTGTCTGAAGTAACAGGAAGGACAAATCCAGTTCTGATCCTTTCATGTGAGCTGGATCGGGGTTGTGTGTCTGTGTGTGTTTTTGTGTGCTGATGCGACTGTCAGCAAAGCGCACACTGAGCAGAATCAGTGCACCTCTGCTCTGCTGATGCCGGCGGTCACGGTGGATTTGGATCCGGGCAGATATACCGTCTCCCACATCAGCGCCTGTTCATTAGTTTGCTGCAGGCAGTAATTAGCCTCCTGTGCTGTGCTACACAGCCGTTAAACTCTTTATTGGTCGCTCTCCGTAAACAAGAAACCGCTGCGTGTTTATGAGCGTGTGTTGAGAACTCGGCTCAGTTTAAACTGATCGCAGAAAGACGAACATTCAAGGCAAAAGAAAACCACAAACCATTGAGTCCTCAGAATTTATGTGAGAGTTTCAGACAGGAAGAAACTAAATCACATGATTTATTTGATGAAGTATGAACTCTTTAATTATGCAATAAAATTGAAGTGCAAAAAGGTTTTTTTTTTTAAATCAAAGACCACATGCAGAAAATTCAGTCCTTAAAAAGCCTCAAACTAACTCCTTTCCTCTTGTTTCCATCCAACAAAGATCCCTAACAGAGATTCAGACCCTAAACACTTAGATATTCCACCGATAATATCGTCAATCTGAAATAAATTTCTAGATTTACATGAAATCTCTCCAAAACTGCTGGATTCCGCTCCATTTTAGTTCTTCAAAGCATCGTTTCCACTGAGTGGAACGGTACGGTCTGCTATTGTAAGCAATTCCCAATCCGGCTTAATGGGCTTAATGGACTCATTAAGTCGGACCGAACCATACCATTTTGTTTGTAGCACCATAAAAAAGTGGAACTGACTGGTTAGAGCGAATCTACAGTAGAAACTCTTTAATTGGCTGAAGGTCTTTACGACCAAAGAAAGCTCCAAGATGGCGGCTGTATTCCTGTTTGCCGCCAGCGATCTTCTCTCAGACAACATGAAATGCTTTGTATCTACGAAGAAACAAAAGCCTTTCCATGTTGTTGTTGATCACCCGGCAAGCGCCGTAGCGGTCCAACTTTGAGTGGCCACGCTCGCCTGTATTGCCAGGACCATTCTAAACCGAACCGGACCGCTCAGTGGAAACAAGGCTCTGGCATCATATAATTCAGTCAGGGTACAAACAGCAACTATTAAATTCTCCTTCAGGATCAATTTTTAAACCGATCTGTGAATTGAAGAGGATGTCATCCTTTCTTCACTACCAAACCCGAGTCCCTGATTGGTCAAAGTTCAGCCTAGTTTTACTTTTAAGTAGGCCTGCACAATAAATCGCAAATTTATCATTATCGAAATATCTAGCTGTGCAATACGCATATTGCAAAAGTTGGCGAAAACTGCAATAAAAGTTAACCTTAAATGTTGTAAAACAATCTTAAGGCAGCTTGAAGCATTTAACCAATCAAATAAATCCCTTTATGCATTTGACCAATGGGATGGACCCGTTTTATAATAGATGCTCTCCTCCTACGTAGACTAGGGTGGTTTGGAGTATGATTTCAGTTATTCCGTCTCTTATTTAAACTGTTGCAGTGAAATGGAAATGTTTTTGGTTGTTTTGCTATTTGTTAATATATCGCAAGTTATAACGCCATTGCAATATTGATCACTAAGATCGCTATTGCGGGTTTTCCTCATATTGTGCTGCTCTACTTTCAATGTGCTTTTAATTTTATTTATTGAGTATTTATGTAAACAGGGACAGAGCACAGCAATTAAACATTTCTGTAAATGTGCCAGTTTTAGCTGCAAAGCTAATATTCTACTCAGCAAAGTGTAGGTTTGCCAGCTATAAACCCCAAAAACACAAACATCGACAGTAAAAATGACAAATAAAACAAAAGTGAGGAGGGGTTTGGAGGTTAGGGTTGTCTCTACACTAAACTATTTGCCAATGTTCTTGTGTAGTTGTTGATAGCTTCACCCCACATGCTCTGCAACGGTCCAACTTTCAGTGGAAACACCTGAATTGCCAGGACCGGACCGCTGAGTGGAAACAAGGATCTAGTTCAATTATTTTTCTTCATTACAAATATTTTTTTTTTTTATATTTGTGATTTTTTAATTTTCTTATGTGGCAAAATTTTGTAACCATTTTATTAAATTTAATTATTTTTTTAATTACTATGAATAAAGTTGATAAAGTTGAGTCAAAGCAGATCGTGTGTAAATACGACCATAACTTCCCCAAACTACAGTTGGGACTTCGTGCGCATGGTTCATATTTTTGTAAGAGAACACGGTGGGGCTTACTGGAAGTTACTGGGAGTTGCAGAAGAAAGTAAAAAAACACCCCCTCACCCGTTTTACAGCAAAGGTTTCCTCCCTGGGGGGTTCTAACTCTGCACACGACAAAGGTAAAGATAACAGTGAGTTCAGGTGGAACCCCATCCCAAAGTTCCCGCATGTTCAAGGCTGAGGCATCAACGGAGGATCTAAAGGTGGCCTTGGTCCGGTTCTCTGTCGGGTTAACGCAGAACCCGACAGCTGGAGGAGAACGTGGTGTAGTGAGGAAGTAAAGGAATCCAGAAACCTGAATGAATGGTAGAGTTTCTCCTTTTGACTCTGGTCTGTGTTCCTTTTGGTTGTAACTGCGTGACATTTCCGGACAGTTTGGTCTCAAAAGTGTGGTGTGAACACGGACCACAGAAAATATGAGGGTAAAAGTTTGTACCACAGTGAGTCTTCTGTCAGAGGGCTTTAAACCCTGGTGTTCCTTTGCTGTGTCTAGGTGGAACAGTTGATCTCTGAGGTTGGGTTCCTGCCTTTCACCACACGTGTCCTTGGGCAAGACTCTGGACACCACATTGCTGGTGGTGGTGACAGGTTGGGTGGCGGTGGAGCTACCACCCAACCTGCGTGTGAATGTATGTTTGTGTGCATGAATCTCTATGTGTGCGTGATTGCGTTTTTGTGTATGGACCCAAATGTTTGTGTGAATGTAAAGCAAAGTAGAAAGCCACTGAATAAGCATCATCGTTACGATTTGAAAGGACTCCTCATCCTATAAAATGAAGATCTTTGGGGTTTCCCAGGGCTCTTGTTTGGGGCCCTCGATGTTCTTTTCTCTATGGACATAAGGTTATTGCTGTTTCACTCAAAACTGCCTTTTGGCCGTTAAAGGGAGCTGCAGTCAGGCTGAAGGTAGTTACTGCTGAACTCTTTCTGCTCTGAGTTTCAAGAATCATGAACAAAAATAAACAATAAAATAAAAGTTTCTGCTTGTTTTAGCGACTGCTGGCTCTGTCCTGTCCTGTTGACTGACTGTTTATGTATTCAACAGCTGCCCGGTAGCCTTTTTTTCCCTGAAGTTAAAGGTAAAGCTCTGAAGCCGTCAAACTTCTGAAGTCTTAGTGTGCTGTGGCTAGCTCCGTGCATGAGCGTGGACGCGTGTGTCCGTGCACAGACACTAAAATCTCTCCCGCGCCACCGCATGCGGTTCTTTGCAGGAGAGCCGGCTTTCAGCTGTGTGCCGTGAGCTGCTGAATTATACTCATTTTCAGAGTTATGTTCATAGTTTTCGTCAGGCTAATTGAACACAGCAGCTGAATCCCAGAACTCTTTTCTTTGTTCTCCCCTCCTCTGTTTCTCCTTTTGGTCGTCTCTGTGTTTTACTAGATTTATACCTTCCTGTAATAGTCATTTAATTTGGTTTTCTCAAAAGAAAATTGTGTTTTAGGGGTGTCCAAACAGAGGCCATGGGGACAAACAGCGGGCAGCCGTTTACTCTTGATGGACCCTGAGCATCTATTGAAAATCTTTCTTCAATATTTTCTTCATCTTATTTTGTTTTTAACGCAGTGTTTTTGGTTGATTTGTTGTCATCTTCTATCAAAATTCTCTTTTAGAAATTCCTAATCTAGCTAAATTTTAGAATTTTTTGACCTTTTTTATTGGTCATATTAAGGGTAAATTAGCAGTTTTCTGCATCATTGAGTTTGTTTCTTAGACTTATAAGACACTGGACAGGTGAAGTCGGATGTTATTCATCAGATACTGGATGGACAAAAGAAGCTTATAGAGAAGAAGACGGTCACTTCAACAAATGTCTGGAAACGGCAAATCGTCAGACAACAGTTGGAAGCAACTGTTAGACAACCCAAAGTTGCTCCAAAAATGTGCTCATTTTTGCTTTCTAATAAAGTCTAAATTGTCATAAATTAGGCCTGCACAATATACCGCAAATGTATCGTTATCGCGACATTAAGCTGTGCAATATGCATACCGCAAAAGACGGCGAAAATCGCAATAAATGGTTACCTTTAAATGTGCTAAAACAATCTCATGGCAGCTTGAAATATTGAACAAATGAAATAAATCCCTTTATGCATTTAACCAATCGGAAGGACCCGTTTACGTTTTTGATCAATCAGATGAGCCCTTTTATGTTTGATGTTTGCCTCCTACGTTGACGAGGGTCATTTGGAGTATAATTTTTAAACTGTTGCAGTGAAATGGAAATGATGATTTTGGTTGTTTTGCAGTTTGTTTATATACCGCGAATTATATCGTTATCGCAATATTAATCACCAATATCGCATATCGCGAGTTTTACTCATATCGGGCAGCCCTATCATAAATAATGAATAAAACAGAAGGCAGACGTTTTAGCGTACGACTCCGTGGAGAACTGCCGCCCTCTGCAGTTTTTAGAGGAACTGCTTCCTGCTTTCTGTCGAGTTTGAGAATAAACTGTTTTGTGTTCAGCCTTGCTTTGCAAAAGCATTGCGTTGCATCATTTATTGGGATAAATTAGCTTGTTTGTTGAATTCTTCAGCATTATTCAGGTTTGTGAATTCTCTGTTTGGTAATACTTCAGGATTGGGAATTCTTCCGTATTGTTTAGCTTTTTGATTTCTTTGGCGTTATCCAGATTTGACATTTCTTCAGTTTGGTTCAGTTTTTGGAATTCTGCTTTATTCAGCTTTAGGTATCCTTCAGAATTTGGAATTCTTTGGCATTGTTCAGCCTTGTTTCAGAATTCTTTGACATTTTTCATTTTGTATGGAAATTCTTTGGTATTGTTCAGCTTTTATGCATTGTTCAGCTTTGTTTAGGAATTATTTGGCATTGTTCAGCTTTATTTGGGAATTCTTTGGCATTGTTCAGCTTTGTTTAGGATTACTTATGCATTGTTTGCTTTGTTTAGGAATTATTTGGAATTGTTTGCTTTTTCTTGGGAATTCTTATGCATTGTTCAGCTTTTTTGGGAATTCTTTGGCATTGTTCAGCTTTATTTGGGAATTCTTTGGCATTGTTCAGCTTTTTTGGGAATTCTTTGGCATTGTTCAGCTTTTTTGGGAATTCTTTGGCATTGTTCAGCTTTTTTGGGAATTTATCCCATCTATGGCATCATCCTTTTACCCTTCACAGCTAGCATTGCACTCAGTGAGCATCATTGTTCTCAACAAGAAAGAGAAAACAGACTCTACAACCATTGGCTTAACTGATGAAAGCATTAAAATGTTCCAGGAGCTGTCAATGTAATCTAAAATGATGTTTCTTCATGGGAGTCCAGTTAAGCCTTGCTGTTTTCTGAAAAGACAAAAGCATGATGCTATCAGGCTCACAAACATGCTGGGTTTGTGGTGGTAGGTGAAGAGTTTGGACGCCCCTGCTCTGCACACGCAGGAACATTTGTGTCAGACAGTAATTGCATGAGCAGAGGCTGCTCTACTGTAGAGTATTTATAGAACAGAGGGAATGAGAGAGGAACCATGAATCCTT